>CM060123.1:12240399-12617899 GCA_030522415.1 Channallabes apus
TTTTTCCTGTGTTCATTTCTTCTTCTCCCATCAGCATTTTCCCCTTCAATATCTCACACACATAGACAACAAAGTAAAATGGGCTATTTCACAGTCACCTGCTCCTTTGCCACCAAACAGGGCTGCAATCACATTTTCACAGTGATGCAGTGATATGATGTGCAAAGAAAATAGACAGTAGCAGCAGTTTGGATGGTTGGTATAAGCTTACTTAAATACTCATTAAGTACTTAATTCATAAGGTTGCCATTCTAAATTTTTTATTTAAAGGCAGTGTTCATAGGGCTACCAGAAACCTGCATAGGTATTCATGACAAGTGACATTATCCTAGGTAAAAATTAATAAAGGCTTGTGAAAGTGCAATATAGTGCAATGAACACTTTACCTGAGGGTATGCTTAATAATACCTGACATAACCCTATATGAATATTGATAAAGGCTTACATACACAGGTGTCATGTAACTATATGAATATTTTACTTAAGGTTTGTGTTCATAGGACTACATGGCAAATACTTAAGCCTTCTTAAGTTGGGTTGTCTACAGGGTACGCAGTGGAGCTGGCCAGGGTGCTGAATGCACATTCTCTTTCCCTTGGTCAAGTGAGAATGTGGCAGATGGTAAGAGGCGCTGGCCAGAGTACCATCCTCCACCCTCCCAGCTTCAAGCCCAGACTGTGCAATGAAAAAAGAGCATGGCGTCTAGAGATACCTGCATTGTCATGCAGTGCTTACTATGGGTAGTCCTATAGTGAGAGGAACCAGTGGGTGATGCAAGAGTTGGTGTCTTTAATCCTTGCCATCCACTGTAGGGGAATTGTGGTTAGCAACCAGCATGAAGTGACTCCAAACAGGTAGAATTTCAGCTCCTCTAAAGCCCACTTAATGGTAAGGGCCTCTCATTCAATGATCGCATATTTTTCTTCTGGACTGAGCTTCCTACTCACATACAGTTATTTTTCCAGTAAAATCCAGTGAGACAACAGCCCAGAGCTCAGTTTCAAAGGTGTCCACATGGAACAGGAAGGGAGGGTTGAAGTCAGGGTTGTGGAGGACAGGAGGACTTGCTGCAATGCCATTTCTGTCTCTGTGTTTCACTGCACTTTTTCAGGGTGTCCCTTCTTGAGCACGTTTGAGAGTGTTGCTGCCACAGAGGAGAAGTTAGGCACAAAATGGTGATTTTAACTTGTTCTTTTGTTGAGGGTAGAAGCAGACTGCTTTCCACCTCTCTTTCTGATACTGGTTCTTTTTTTCGCTCCATGTGCTCTCGAACAATAAGGGGAACACAGCTGACTTTTGCTTGCATCACTAAAGAATGGAACAGAGAGGGCTGTTCTTCCCAGGCTTACTTCACAACATTGAAGAGAGCATGCAGCCTCCGCCAAAGAGCAGTTCAAAGGGGTGAAATTGGTGGAAGCCTGAGGGGTTTCTCTGATAGTGCAAAAGACATACAGGAGCAGCTGAGCTTAGTTCCGGCCCCATTCATCCACCACTCACCATAGCATCAACCTAGGTGTCTGATTAAAACCTTTGAGTGCAATACGGAGGTGCAGTTCTGCTTCACCTGCAACAGCCGACAAATATCTGCCATTAATTTGGACATGGCTCCACGGTGGTGTAGTGGTTAGCACTGTTGCCTTGCACCTCCAGGGTCTGGGTTCGATTCCCGGCCAGGCTCGATTCCCCGTCTCTGTGTGCATGGAGTTTGCATGTTCTCCCCATGCTTGGTGGGTTTCCTCCGGGTACTCCGGTTTCCTCCCACAGTCCAAAGACATGCAGATTAGGCTAATTGGCGTTCCCAAATTGACCATAGTTTGTGAATGAGTGTGTGTGTGTGTGTGTGTGTGTGTGCTCTGCACGCTGTGATTGTGATTGGCACGCTGTCCAGAGTGTACCCTGAGTCTCCTGGGATAGGCTCTAGGTCCCCGCGACCCTAAATACTGGATAAAGCGGTATAGAAGATGAATGAATGAATAATTTGGACATCAGTGGAGTAGTCACATAGTCACACCATGGGCAAGATGTATTCATGGCCCCCTGGTGACTTTGCAAGAAGGCTGGCCAGATCTATGCCGATTCCAGTAGGATGCTGACATTGGGCAGAGGAATCAGCAGGACAGGGGCTGGTTTATACTGTGCCATCATCTGACAGTTGGCACCTCAAGTTCTTAACTTTGGCCCTGGCCCTTGGAAGTATCCCTTAATCTTTTCCATGTTTTGATGGCCACTGACAGGATGTGTAACATAGACAAATAGCATCGCCATATGGCCCTTTCCCTTGGGGCACCACCCTTGGGGCACCACCAAAAGAGGGCCAGGGGTAGCATAGTGGTTAAGGCATTGGACTACGGTTCGGAAGATCCCAGGTTCAAACCCCACAACCACCAAGTTGCCACTGTTGAGACCTTGAGCAAAGCCCTTAACCCTCAACTTCTCAGATGTATAATGAGATAAAATGTAAGTTGCTCTGGATAAGAGCGTCTGCCAAATTCCTAAATGTAAATGTAAAAGATGTTGAGGTTCCCCCTCTTCTCTCCATTTGGTAATACAGCATTCCCCTACAGATGAGAAAGTATAACATTGATATGGGGTTTTCAATATGGGAGGCCAAAAAACAATCAACATTGATTTTTGGGCAGCCATTCTCAGTCTCTCCCTCTAGCCCTAGCAGTACTTTAATAACCTACTGAGACAAGGAGAGAAGTGGATAAAGGGGGGGGGGGTGTTACTCACCTTCAAATGCAGTTTCTGCGCCATTGTGCAGCATGTGGTGCAGGGCTTCTCTTCTTTGGGGCAACAAATAAAGTAGTGGACATTATTCCAGATGCCTCAATTTGTCCTGCATGAGTGAGAGCATAGAAAATGCAAACTACAACGCGTCTACCATTTTCTGCAGGGATGTAAAAGCTATCATGCCCACAGTCTTCCTTTCCTCTCTCAGGATGGAGCGCAGAACCCATTTGATGACTAAACTTTTCTTACCTTCATGGGCAGTAAGCTGGTCTGGCTAAAGCCGTCGGCCAGGATTTCACCCTTCAGCAGATTATAGTCCTTGGCTTCTTTTCTTCTGAGGCTAAAATAGGGACGCTAATGCCTCAGTGGGGTGAGTATAGCGCTCTATTCGTGATTCAGCCTCCTTCGAAGGTTTCCAGGTCATCATGTGGCGAAAGCTTACCCAGTAAGCGCTGGGCCTTCCTGCAAGGATCGGATAGGGGAATGTCCACTCCTCTTTGCTGCTGGAGTTGCAAGATCTCGGCCATAGTGGCCTGCAGCCCCCTGTGTCAGCTGCTGCAGGAGCATCTGCTGCTGGATGCTTGTCTGCAGAAGGCATGTAAGGAACTGTTCAGGCTTTGGCTGAGCTTCTGCGTCTGTATCAGTTGCCTGCATTCTCCACTAGTGTAAAGCACTTACCAAAGCAAGCCACAACACAGACACACCAGATGAGGGACAACAGCAGTCGTACAAGAACTGTCATATGAAGCCAAGGCCAAGGCTTGGAACTGATATGTTTAGATGCTGTCTTCCTCACTCTCATTTGATCACTCCATTGTTGACGGTGAGGTGATTGTTTGCTTTACATCTCAGGGAGCCCTCATATTTGTGTTTCCTTCTGGCTCTCCCTTTTAGTTGTGCTGTCATAGTTAGTCCTGCCGGAGTCCCTGCTTACACTCTACAGTAAATATACATTCACATTATACATTATGCATTATACATTATACATTATACATACCTAAGTGCCATCTCTCCTCTTCTTCTCTTTCTCCCCCTCTTTCTCTTTCCTCTCTCCCCCTTTCACTCTTTCTCTCTCTCTCTCTGTCGAGCTACACATGTCATCCCTGAGCTGCCAGTGATCCAGACTCCCTCTGCCCTCCGGACCTGTCTGATCCATCCTGGTGCCCCGCTTCTGGTTGGAGGTCTCGTCGCATGGATGCCCCGTGTGTCTCTTTGGGATGCATCTGGTGTCTGGGGATGATTCTCTCTACTTAGAAGACGGTTCTGGCCTCGACTGGTGTTAGCAGCTGTTTCTCTGAGGACTTGACAATTCAATAGTTCTGGACTGGAACTTTCTACAAGTCTATCTGAGTCTCCAATAACTACCTGGACTCCATTTTAACATCAATTAGCATCAACTATTATAGCTGAACTGCCTGCCACCTAAGACACTGTATAAATGCAGATTATTTCCTGCTATCTGTTTCACCCAGATGAGGATGGGTTCCCTGTTGAGTCTGGTTCCTCTCAAGGTTTCTTCCTATTACCATCTCAGGGAGTTTTCCTTTGCCACTGTCGCCCCCGGCTTGCTCACCAGGGACTATCTAACCATTTTGATACATACACATTCACATTCCATACAAACTTAAATAATTCTTTTGATTGTGTAAAGCTGTTTTGAGACAATGTCAATTGTTAAAAGCGCTATACAAATAAAATTGAATTGAAAAACGCGTAAAGGCGTAATTTGGGCCATTTGTGGGCCATCGCGCCCAGACCCAGGGGAGCTGGAGGAGTCAGAGAGTAGTAGAGGGGACATTGTGCTGTCCCTCTGGAAGTAAAGGGGTCCACATCTGCTACATAGAATCTTTCCCAGATTTGACTTACTACTGTACGTCGGGGTGAAGTTTCCATTCCCCGTGTGTCACAGCTTGTCTGGGCAACAAATCTGCTCCGACATTCATATGCCCTGGAATGTAAATCGCCCTGAGGGACAGGAATTTGTCCTGTGCCCAAAGTAGAACCTGGTGCGCTAGCTTGTTCAAGTGGCACGAGCCCAGTTCACCCTGGCGATTTATGTATGAGACTACTGTTGTGTTATCCACCCACACTAGGACATGGTAGCCTCTCAACTGCTGGAGTAAATGTTTTAGGGACAAAAATATAGCCATCATTTCGAGGCAATTGATGTGCCATGCGAGAAAATGACCTCTCCAGCTCCCTTGGGCTGGATGGCCATCTAAGACCGCACCCCAGCCCGTAAGGGAAGCGTCTGTCATTAGCATTTTGCGACGACAAGACGGGCCTAGAGTGGGACCCAAGGCCCTTGGTGCGTAACTCTTATTTACGTTCGGGGATTGGCCCTTGAGTGAAAACCCCTGGCTTTTCAGCCACAACTGAAAGGTATCACCGTGGATGCAGCTACCTAAAGGCTTAGAGATCTCTGAAAGTGATGAACAGTTTAAATTTTTTTACATTTTACAGTTTTACATACCCAAGTATGTTGTCGTCTGAGCCGGAAAGAGCACGCTTTTCGTGGCATTGAGTCTCAATCCTAAAGGATGGAGATGAGCTAGGACGACATCCCGATGGAACTGAGCCAGGATCAGCCAGTCGTCTATGTAATTCAGAATGCGGATGCCCCGGAGTCGCAAGGGAGCCAGGACTGCATCCATGCATTTTGTATATGTGCGGTGTGAGAGAGCTAGACCAAATGGAAGAACCCGATACTGGTAAGCTTTGCCCCTGAAAGTGAACCTCAGGAACTTCCTGTGTCATTTAGATCTATTGCCACAATTCAATCCCTTGGTCGGATCTGTGAAACAATGATTTTGACAGTCAACATTTTGAATCTGTACTTTTTGAGATAGCGGTTCAGCCTGCGAAGATCTGAAATAGGATGCAGCCCGCCATCTCTCTTGGGAACCAAGAAATACTGTAGTAGCCTGACTCTCTGTCTGGCAGGGGAACCTGGTAATCTTGCCTCCCTAAACCTGGTGGCGACGGAATTAACAGCGTCGCCAAACAGGCCAGAGGGCGAGATAGGGGCATCAAGGAGGAACGCACGATCCTTATCCTTGATGCCCATAAGGTTTAGCCAGAGGTGCTTCTCTGCAGAACCCAGGGAGGCCATAGAATGGCTAATAGCCCGGGCCGTCTGCTTGGTTACACGGAGAGACAGGTCTGTGGCTCTGCGTAGTTCTAAAAACGCCCCATCATCGCCAGTGCTGCCAGTGCTCAGGTCATTTAGCAGATCAGCCTGGTACACTTGCAAGACCGCCAGGGTGTGCAGAGAAGCACCAGCCTGACCTGCTGCTTGGAAAGCTTTTCCCTGCAAGGCAGATGAGTCTGCATGGCTTGGAGGGAAGTGCTGGCTTTTTCAGAGATGATGATGTCCCAGGAGAGATATAGCCCGCAAGTGTCTCTTCTATCTGAGGCATCATCATATAACCCCGTGCTTCCGCATCAACGATATTCGAATAAATCGAAGTCGATGGCACGAAAACACGGGATGAATAGGGTTTGCTCCAAGAGCAAGTTAACTCGCTGTGGAGATCGTTGAAAAAGGGGAGAGAGCATCGTTGAGGCTCCGCCACCCGGCCACCTGAAAGGGAGCCTGTGAGGTGGCCAGGGGGCAGAGCCTCAACGACACTCTCTCCTTTTTCTTAGCAATCTCCATATGAGTTAACCCTTTCATGGAGTAAGCTGTATTAATCCCATGTTTTCCTGCCATCGACTTATTTATTTATTTAAATATAGTTGATGTGGAAACGCAGGGTTATATGATGACGCCCAGATAGAAGAGATGATTCCAGGCTATCTCTCTCCTGGGACATCATCCTTCCTGAAAAGCTAATACTTCCTTCAAGCTGTGTAGACTTTCATCTTCCCTGGAGGGAAAAGCTTTTCAGGCAGCAGGTCAGGTTGGTGCTCCATTGGACACCATGGCGGTTTTGCAGACCTACCAGGCTGACCTGCTAAGAGACTTGAGCACTGGTGGGGCTCTTCAAGAGAGGGCATATTGGAATTACGACGGGCCACAGACTTGTCTCTTCGTGCAACAAAGTAGACGGCTTGTGCTATCGGCCGTTTTATGGCTGCCATGGTTTTCGCGGAGAGGCACTTGTGGCTTAATCTCAAGGGCATCAAGGATAAGAATTGTGCATTCCTCCTTGATGCCCCTATCTCGCCTTCCGGCCTGTTTGGCGATGTCGTTAACTCGATCGCCACTAGGTTCATGAGGCGAAGGTATATGAACAAGCCTTAATGGGAAATTCCTTCCCCGCCGTGCTCAAGAGGCGGGACTATCGGCCACCCAGTCTCGACCGGGTCTGACTCTTGCGTGGCGTGAAACACAAGGAGAGTGTTTTTAATCCGGGCACGCCCTCATAAAGATTGGGGTGCGCCGCGCTTCGCAATCTGCCTCAAAAGAGGTCAGACTGGCATATTGTTTTCTTCACAATGAAGCCCTGAGGTTCATGTGCCCAGGACCATGGGGCTGGCCCCCCAATGGGGAGAGGCATGCAGAATTCCTTTCAAGAATGAAGTGTTCTCCCTGGCACCCCCAGGAGGTCGGTGTTCTTGCTCCACCACCACTGGTGTTTCGGGCAACACCAGTCTCCAACAAAGTGTTAGTTCTTTGATTTTTTCCTGCCATGTTTCAGGATGCCGAACATCTAACATCCCCCCCCCCTTTAACCAAGCCGCCAAGACTTTTGCCCCTTTCTGAGAAACTGGCAGCGTGGAAGCTACTGCCAAGTATATCTCCTTGTGTACTTGGATATCTAGTTCTCACATCACCCTCCGTGTTTTAATGGCGTGGTCTCCACTTCCACGGAACCGGAAAGTGCGCATCTGCTGACAGAATTTGCTGGGGAATGGGGCCATGGAACATGTTCCCCTACCAGACAGAGAGTCAGGCTACTACAGTTGGTATTTCTTGGTTCCCAAGAGGAACGGCGGGCTGCGTCCAATTTTTAGATTTTCGCGGGCTGTACTGCTATCTAAAAATAAATGAATACAGCTTCAAAATGTTGACTGTCAAAGTGATTGCTCTCAAATCCTACCTAGCGATTGATTTGTGACAATCGATTTGAAGGATGCATACTTTCATATAGAAATATTGCCACAACACAGGAGGTTCCTGAGGTTCGCTTTCGGGGTCGAAGCTTACCAGTATCGGGTCCTTCCATTTGGTCTAGCTCTTTCACCCGCACATACACAAAATGCATGGATGTAGTTCTGGCTCTTATGACTCCAGGGCATCCGTATTTGAATTACATAGACGACTGGCTGGCCCAGTCTCAGTAGCTAGCGCTTTGACATCAGCATGTTGTCCTAGCTCATCTTTGATTCTTAGGATTGAGACCCAATGCCACAAAAAGCGTGCTCTTTCCTGTTCAGAGGACAACATATTTGGGTGTCACATGGGATTCTATCATAAGTGGGCACAGCTGTCGAATCCATTCTCAACACCCTCAAGGAAATCAAGCTAGACCAGAAAGTGACTGTTCATCACTTTCAGAGATCTTAGCTCTCATGGCAGCTGTATCCACGGTGACACCTTTGGGCCTTCTGCACATGAGAGCATTTCAGTTGTTGCTAAGAACCAGGGGATTTCACTCGAGGGCCAATCCCCAATAAGGGCTACGCGCCAGGTGCTTCGTAACATTCCTATGTGGTTCAGACCACGGTTTCTGACTCTGGGTCCCACTCTAAGTTCGTCTTGTCGTCACAGATGCTAACCACAGACGCTTCCCTCACGGGCTGGAGTGCGGTCTTAGATGACCGTCCAGCCCAAGGGAGCTGGAGAGGCCATCTTCTCGCGTGGCACATCAATTGCCTCGAAATGATGGCTCTATTTCTGGCCCTAAAGCTCTTCCTCCAGCAGTTGAGAGGCTACCATGTCCTAGTGCGGGTGGACAACACTACGGCAGTCTCATATATTAGTGAATAATATGTTCACTTACTGTGTCCAGTACATGCTCTTCAGACTTACGTCCACCGCACCTACCAGTGGCGTAAGTCAGAGCAGCTTTTCATATGTTATGGGGCCGCAACCGGGGGTGGCCTCTACCACACAAACACTGTCACACTGGGTGATAGATGCTATTGCTCTAGCCTATGAGGCGCGTGGTCACACTTCACCTTTAGGTAACAGGGCTCATTAGACCATTGGGATTGACTCATCTATTGCGCTCGCAAGAGGTATTCCCCTGCAGCAAGTGTGTGAAGCGGCAGGTTGGTCCTCTCCGCACACATTTGTTAGATTTTTAGTCTGGATGTTCATGCTACTCTGGCCTCACGGATCCTCGAGTCCTCCTCCCAGATATAGTTCTGAGACCTCCTCGGCCTTGTGCGCACACGCTACACAACTCTGGGGTCCAGACACTTGCAGTGCGGCGGCGTTGGTGTTCTCGTTCCCCTAGCGTTTTCATGCAGCATCGAGTGTAGCCTTTGAAAAGGAACGTCTCGGGTTACTTTGCTGGACCCTGTTCCCTGAAAAGGCGGTAACGAGATGCTGCACTTCAATGCGCACTGCCTACGTGACCGGACATCCCTTCAGACAAAATCGATCTGAGGAATGCTTCCGGTTTACTCCTATTTATAACCTGCAGGTGCGTCTCATCAGATGACGTCACCTGACTGAGGTTATATAGGCCAAAATTTGCAGCTGCTGAAATACCATTACAAAGCAGCGAACAGGTATTTGAAGGTGCCTCTGGAAGTCCCGCGAACCTCAAAATGTAGGATCCTTAGTTGTTTATCTAAAATAGATCAATAAAGAAATGTAACAACACAAAAGTAAATAAAGAAAGAAATGTGGAAATTCCGAAATAAATAAATCTTGAAAAATGTTAATAAACAACAGTAGGAATACATTTAGCAATTTTCCAGGGTATATTGTATTTATGTATTTATTTATTTCTATATTTACTTATTTATTCACACATTTATTTATTTATAATTATGTCATGTTTAGTCCTCCATAGTAATGTAGGGAAAAATCGTAAATTTTGTATGGATTGCTTTAATTTAAGCAACAATTTTTACATGTCATATGCTTCTAGAAGTTTACACCAATTTTACCAAGCGAGAAAGAGCCCATGTTTGGGGCACATATAAAATCATCTCTAAAAAAAAAAAAAAACAGGTGAAATTAGCAACTTTTTGAAGTTAGGAAATTTTAGAGGAGCATTTTGCCACAGTACCACAAAGTCAACTTTGGCTAAGGGTGAAAGTAGGCAGGTATGGATGAGTAAAGTTCTTCATAAGATTCACGACCAGTTACTGTAGTACTTTCAGCAAGAAAATGCATCTGCTAATGCCACCTAAAACACCAAGATGTCTCCCTAATAATAGCATTTAAGTCATTTAGAATTGTGTTTGAACCTTCTGTGTTGTCTTTCAATTCTTTATTACAGCTAGTTAACGTGAGTGCAAGCTTCCACCAACATGCTGACAGGTTCACCTCACCACTTTGTTCACGGCTAATGCATGCTACAATACAAGCCTAACTAGCTAACTCCTGAAATAATTGAATGAAAGTCTTATTTCCAGTTGTTGTTGTTTTGCCATTGTTAGCTGAATGGAAGTTGAGTCATGTCAACTGAACTTCTTTCTGGTTAGGTACTGTAGGTTTTACAACTTATTCAAGTAGCTTCTCCAGTCTAAGGTAAGCTGGTAAGTTCCTCAAGCTCCAAGGTCAAAGGATCCTCCCCTGTATGAAAAGGCTCATTACATGAACAATAGAGAATGCATAAATACAGTAAGAGGGAGGGTCAGTAAGGAGAGAGAGAGAGCTGTTAGGAAGACAATAGAGAAGGTTGTTGTGTAACGACCAGAGAGATTAAGGGTAGTCCTTAAGTGTGGTTTCCTTGGTGGAACTTTAAAGAGGTCCTGATCTTCCTCGGAATGAAAGTTCGAGGAGTGGATGAAAGGGCAGCATGAAAAATAGGAGACAAGTTGTGCCTAAGACCTCTGTTGAGAGAGAGATTTTTCACTTGCAAGATACCTCTTGCCTCAAATACCGCTACAGACTCACCCTACTGTAGAACCCTTATGTCCTTAGACTAAACCCTGGAACAGTTACTTAATTGAGGCGATTCTAAAAAAAAGTAAGTGGAGACATAAAGAAAAACTTATGAAATTTACAAGATTGTACACTGATTCCAATTTTTTTTCTCTTTGCCTTTTAAACTATCAACTATGAACTACCAATCACTATCTGACTCTACAGTACATAACTTGATCACACAACTGACTGCTAAGAGTCAAAGTTCCATTATACTGTACTTTAGATATTGCAGTTCCACTTAAAACAAAAGGAGAACCATTGCTCACTCACCCAGAAGACTGAGCTGCCAGTGATCCAGACTCCCTCTGCCCTCCGGACCTGTCTGACCCATCCTGGTGCCTGGCTTCTGCTTGGAGATTTCGTCACATGGATGCCCCGTGTGTCTTGTGCCCGGCTTCTGCTTGGAGATTTCTTCACATGGATGCCCCGTGTGTCTTGTGCCCGGCTTCTGCTTGGAGATTTCTTCACATGGATGCCCCGTGTGTCTGGTGCCCGGCTACTGCTTGGAGATTTCGTCACATGGATGCCTTGTGTGTCTCTTTGGTATGCGTCTGGTGCCTGGGGATGATTCTCTCTACCTAGACGACGGTTCTGGCCTTGACTGGTGTTGGCAACTGTTTCTCTGGGGACTTGGCAGTCCGATAGTTCAGGACTGGAATTTCCTACAAGTCTACCTGAGTCTCCAATAACTACATGGACTCCATATTAACATCAACTAACATCAACTGTTATAGCTGACCTGCCTGCCACCTAACACACAGTATAAATGCAGATAATTTCATGCAGATAATTTTTCACCCAAATGAGGATGGGTTCCCTGTTGAGTCTGGTTCCTCTCAAGGTTTCTTCCTATCACCATCTCAGGGAGTTTTTCCTTGCCACTGTCTCCCTCGGCTTGCTCACCAGGGACAAACTGACCATTTTGATTCATACACATTCACATTCCATACAAACTTAAGTAATTCTTTTGATTGTGTAAAGCTGCTTTGAGGCAATGTCAATTGCTAAAAGCGCTATACAAATAAAATTTAATTGAATTGAACTTAGGTAATGAGGTGGGTGGGCAGTCCCAATCCTTAGCAGGACACACACATACACACTCATTCACACTCTATAGGCAATTTTAAAATGTCAATTAGCCTAACCTGCATGTATATGGACTGTGGGAGGAAACGCACAGAGATGGGAATCGAACCCAGACCCTGGAGGCGACAGTACTAACCACTACACCACCGCGCCCCTTCATACAGTAACTATCACACACACCTTAAAACAGGTTAAATGAGAAAAATTGTACTGGTACTGGTACAAAACTGGTAATGTTTAAGATACCTTTCTCATCTAATGGCTCAGGTCATATTTGACTGATCCTTATTATTTTTTAGATGTGTACATGGTGTAATGACTTTTCTAGGGTACACACTAGTTGTTTGTACCTTAAATAGTGAAGGCTATACAGCAGGGGAAAAGCCTTTTATTACAAATCCCCACCATCTAATAGTTTAAATAAAGGAATACATCTAAAGGCTTCATGATCGCAGTTTATTTTGGTGAAATGCAATGTATCAGTGGTGATGTCTCCCACTATCACACACTCACCCAGGTTTTTGATGTCAGAGTGGCCCCTGGAGCTCTCTTATGTCTGTTACCTTATGGTGCATCCCTTTTTATTATGCTGTCTTAGCTAGCCCTGCCATGTCCCTGTCCCTTAACCATTCTGATGAACTAATTCTGGTTTGAGATTGTATCACTTGGGGAGCACTCTGTGCTACTAAAATTCACCCTACTGTAGATGGACAGTTCAAAAATATACCTACAGTAGAAGCCATGAAGATGGCTTTGGACTATACTGTAGTTGATTCAAGCACTTTTTGGTACAGTGGCTAAGTCTCTAACATACTAAAACTATAATGAAATTCCTGGTTACAGTTGCACACAGTCCTTTGGTTCCTCTCAAGGTTTTTCCCTTAATGTCTCAGGTAGTTTTATCTTGCCACCATCACATCTGGCTTGCATGTGTATATCCAGAATTTATATTTTCCTTATATATTTAGATAAAGTTGCTTTATGACATTAATAATTGCTATACAAATAAAACATCAAATGAATTCAACTGAATTGTTGTGAATTCGTATGAAGGACTCTCATAGACTTATGATCTCTAGCCTCAATTAAAAGATTGCTAGAAGTTATATTATATAACAATTCTGACCAGACGTGTGAATATGTGTATGTTTGTGTTCTGCGATGGATTGGCACCCTGTCCAGGGTGTATCCTGCCTTGTGCCATAAGTCTCCTGGGATAGGCTCCAGGTCCCCGCAACCCAGAATACAGGATAAAGCGGTATAGGTGATGAGTAAGTGAGTGAGTGAGTGAGAATTCTGACTAGAGAATAAATGTTGAGCAAATTCTGGCATGGACGTTTCCTGTCTAATAAAGCGATAATGAAAGAAGGCAGTCATGGCAGGAAACAACTTGGTGGTTGTAAAATAAAGAAAAAAATGGGACCTACAGTATGTATGTATGTATGTCAAGTGCTTGCTAAGTTACCCTAATGATAGTGATACAGTAATTACATTTTCTTTTTTTTGTGGATGTAAGGGTTAACCCCTAGAGGGCGCCAATGCGCCCAAAGACTTTTAGGTTGTAGTTTGTTTTTGGTTCAGTTGGTATGTCTAAACTTCAGTTCCCAGGCTACACCTCGGTCAGGTGACGTAGGCGTTCACCTGAACCGAGGAAGTTAATTTAATTCAGTATAAATAACCTGACTGAGCATCAGTCATGCGTCTAGCTTTTGTTGTGGATGTAGATATTGTGTTTGCTAAAACTTTTGAGTTTTGTGCTTGATGCTTTTGTTTTACGTTTGATGTTAAATAAAAAGTCTTTGAAGAACCGCCAGCTCGTCTCTGCAACTATGCCACGCACACTCACCCGTAAGAATCATGACAGAAAGCTAGACCGTAAAAGTGGCGTAGCGGAGGAATACCAGCAGTGGCTGGGCAGCGTGGCAGATGCATTTCTCCCTCCACCTCCCAGCGTCGAGGACAGCGTGCTGGCGCCGCCGTCTTCAAGCTCCGAATCAGCAAGTGTCACTTCCACTCTGCAGACACTGAGGAGCCTGGAGAGCATTGTCATTTCGCCGCCTCCAGGCTTTGAGGACTCTGCCATCAGCTCTGCCGTCGCCGAGCCGCGCATCTGCCGCCGCCGAGCCTCGCATCAGCGCTGCCGCCGCCGAGCTCGGTTCCAGCTCTGCCGCCACCGAGCTCGGTTCCAGCTCAGCTGCCGCCGAGCTTCACATCAGCTCTGCAGCCTACAAGCTCTGCTTCAGCTTGGCAAGCATCGAACCTCGTTCCAGCACTGCAGCAGCCGAGCCTCGCTCCAGCGCTGCAGCCGCCAAGCCTCAGGGTCAGAAAGAAATAGGGTGAACACGGGGGAGAATGTTCTGGACCTCCGGTAATGCTCCGGAGGAGCATTTTTGAAGAGGGGGTACTGTAAGGGTTAACCCCTATAGGGCACCAATGCGCCCAAAGACTTTTAGGGTGTAGTTGGTATGTCTAAACTTCAGTTCCCAGGGTACACCTCGGTCAGGTGACGTGGGCGTTCACCTGAACCGAGGAAGTTAATTTAATCCAGTATAAATAGCCTGACTGAGCATCAGTCAGGCATCTAGCTTTTGTCGTGGATGTAGATATTGTATTTGCTAATACTTTTGAGTTTTGTGCTTGATGCTTTTGTTTTACGTTTGATGTTAAATAAAAAGTCTTTGAAGAACCGCCAACTCGTCACCCATAAGTATCATGACAGTGGTGTTAAATAAACTGCATTATGCATAAGAGTGTGCAAAAGACACACTTAAGAAATTTCAATTCATTTAAATTTAATACTATTCAATTCACTTGAACTTGTTTATATATTGACAGTATCACAAAGCAATGCAGCTTTGCAAAGAAAAAAAAGGGGAAAAAATACCTAGAGATGACGAGGCAGAAACCTAAAGAGGTACCAAATCTTAAAAGGTAACTTACCCTCTTCTGGGATTATAAATCAATATAAATCTTCTAGATCTGTATACTGTACTACAAACAACATTTAAGTCAAACCAATTTTTTTTTTTAATTACATTACAGGACTCGACTGGGAGTTATTGCCAAACCCTTTGTACAGCCCTGACCTCGCTCTAAGCAATTTCCCCACGTTACGTGCTATTAAAGGGCTCCCTACAGTATACAGTAGGGCCAGGTTAGTCAGTTTGATTATGGGGTACCCTGGGGTAAAGAAAAAAACTTTCTACCTTGATGGTACTCAACCACTAGTGAAGCACTGGGTTAAGTGCATTATTGTAGCAGGTATTGTAGAAGGTAGTTTTTACTCTCAACGGTGTTCTTTTTTTCTCCACAATCAAAAGTTATGGTTTGACTTGAATGCCCTTTGTATAATGTCAAATTGTCATTTGACAGGACCTTCAGTATGAGTATCACAGGTGTTAATGGAAAAATGTAACTCCTATAATGACATTATGAATTTGAACAGCCAGAGATGATCTTAAGGAAAGGTATGAACACAAACCCATCCCATGCCCAACCTTAACCTCAACTTTTTTATGAGTTGGCTCATGTGAATTGTAAATGAATTTTCAAAGCTTTTGGAATAATTGTAATGCATTTCAATAGCTGTTCCAAAGCGTCATCAATTAAAACCGACTTAGCTCCAGTGCTCAGCCTCCTGACTGAGGAAAGAACAAAACCAGCATGCCTGCAGCCCACATGGCTTTATTACAGAGCAGACAGGATCACAGCTTGCCCAGCTCAGGTGTCTAGGGCCAATTTGGCCCCTTTTCATTCACCGTTTCTCAGTGAGGGGGCGTTTGGTCGATAACACATGCTTCACCATTACTGCTCTGATGTCTATTTGAACAGATCAGAGATGATTTACTCCTCACTGGGAGCTGCTGGTAGCTTCTTTAAGCTTGGTACTCTCAAAATGAGAAAGACAGAAGGGAAAAGGAAAGGGAACGAAAGAGCAATGAGGGAGGCAAGTACAGAGACAGGGGAGTGTTACAAATTGAATGGCGCAAGGGCATGGTGCCAAGCCACACACTTGAAAAGCTCACACTTAACCCTGGCCTCTCTTTCTCCACCCTCCATATTTCTCCCTCTTGTTTGGACAGAATGCTCCCCTGAGGCAGGGACTCTCATTCTGTGTGAAAGCAGCACAACAAAATTGAGCGTCAGGAGCCATTTTATTTCTGTTTTTGGTGGAATGAGGCAACAGTTTGTGTCTCCACACAAAATACACAGTGGTGGCAGGAAAGAAGCTATTAAAAGGGAAGGAGAACAAAAACATGGGAATATTTTTTTATTCAGCCAAGCAATTAAAACATGACAGCAACTGCCTCTGCATATGCTTCTTTCCTTAATAGCCCAGCTGACCTTTAGATTGTATGGTCATGTTTTGAAATGGCGACATGACAGAGAGCAGCATTTGGACCACAATGACTTCCTTCCCTTCTCTGCTGCAAATCTCACACAAACAGCACAACTTTATGAAGAAAAATGTAATTAAATTCAAATGAGTACAGTCAAGTGTAAAAGTTAGCGACCCTTATTTAATTATTTTATTTGTGTGTAAACATCATTTAAATCATCTGATAATAGAAGGTTTTAGTATTAGGCAAATACAACCACAGAAGAACAACAATGTATAAATTGTTTAACCGTGCCATTATGGATTTATTTAAGAGTGATGGGATGTTTGGATCGTTTTAGTGACTCGATTCTTTGAATCTCGTTCATCAAAATGAACAAATCTTTTTTTTTTTGTTTTAAGTCATTTAGTTCATTTCGATCAGAAATAAAATAAAATGCTACACTTTTAATAAACAGACCCCCAACACATCTACATACACAAATTTTGGCTATAGTTCCAGTAATGAAAACATTACAATGCTAAGGACATTATGACAAACAGAATGAGCAGCTCACCTCTCATATCCTCCGGGCCGAATCGTTCGTTCTTTTGTCATGTGTCTCCCATAGATGCTATGCAGTTCATTACACAGGAAAGAGAACTGAACGGTTCTTCTCATGAGTCTTCTAGTCTGAGTTGTTTGTTCTTTTGAATATATTGCACTCCATTGCGCCTATAAAAGAACAAAGCATGCATGTTGCTTAATTGCTCTAGCATTATCTCTCTGCCCCCAATTTAAAAAACGGAAATGATAGCATTAACAAAAGGTGAAGGAAAAGTTTTGATCTGGAGGGGGAACAAAGGTTATTAAACAGCACAATAATGACGACATTTGTGCAGTTGATTTTCTATCAATCATTTGCATGTTGCATTTTTTTCATGTCACCATGTGGGAAAGTTAACCTTGTGTGTACCCTTATTCTAGTTTGGGAGTGAAATTAGGAGGAGGTGATGAGGTAGACATCACCTCGCATATACATGTAGCCACTGGAAGGAGGAAAGCAGAGAAAAAACAAACTTTTTTTTACTAACTTTTTGCAGTTAGTACTTTTTTGCAGGATGCCGCACACACTTGAACCGCCAGTGGTACTTGTTAAGGATTGCATATCAAAGAGTTTTTTGTTTTGTTGTTTGCTTAAGCTACTTAATGTAACATTGTTTGTTTTTTTTGCAATTATAAAGGCTAAGATTTTCGTTGTTGTTTCAAATGTCTGAATAAACCTCAAGAGCAAATCTAAGACAAAAAGTGTTTATTTTAGTTGATTAAAAGGGGAGTTTGCCCATACACAGTAAAACTGTCACTGCATACATACAGTACATGTTTTGAAGTCTTATTTGCAAGCTTATGTTCAGTTCATTTGTTTGATAGTCAGATGTAATTTCTTGGATGGTCAGATGTCATTTCATACAGTAGATGTCCTGTAACTTTCAGAAACAACCTAATATGAATTGTGTTATAATATCCATAATGTTGTCAAATGAATTTTGCCGCAATGTTTTCGAAACCAAAAAGTCATGTTGAGCTGATAAATAATCATGTGAAAATCAATGTGGGGCAGTTCATGATGCAACCTTAAAAGTGAAAATGTGTGAAACATGTGAAGTGCATAACAACCATATGTGAAAATTTCACTTGTGACTCATATGAAGTTTGTTTGAATTTTTTGTCACTCACATCTCTCTTCCTCTCTCTGTATATGCGTGCGTTTGGCACAGGGTCCTGGCACTGCCACCAACTCAGTCACACTCAGCTCAGATGTGGCTTTTCAAGTCTCTCACTTTCTCTCTTTTCCCACATTGTATCTTCTTTCCTAATTATCCTCCCCACACTCTTACAGGTGCACGCTGCTTTTACTTTCTCATATTTTATTTAATTTCTTTCTCTATCCTTCTTTATAGTTTTACAGAACACTGTACTGTATCTGTCTTAATGGAATACGCAACCTCTATGTTGAAAATTTATTTAAAATGTTCTTTTGGAAGGATGCACGTGGCTCTGGGGCAGCTCATATATCTTTGGAACTGGGAATGCTGGGAGCCTGAAACTTCTACATGATGGATGGAATTTTTCCAGTTTCTTTTTTTCCTGCCCTCACAGAGCCTTGAAACAGCAAACGTTAGGAGGAAGCATTAGTCTCCCTAGCAATATGAAAGCTGCCTTGTTCCGCTATCAGCATGTTTCCTCTTCCTGGAGCGAGCACTTTCTGTGCTCCTATTCACTTTAATGGCCAATGAAAGTGTTTCTCAGTTCTTTTAAGAGACAGCTGCTTTCTGCATTGTGAAAACTGCATTCAGTATTGCATTATTCCCATCATCATTTGCAACAAATCCTATTGTTTCATTATATCTTGCTGCATTTTAATTTCCACCGTAAATTATACTGTTGAACTGCCCTATCACCATTTCCCCATTTGCATAATTCAATTGCACCTTACGGTCAAAACTGGTACAATATACTTAATAAGAGCTGTTAGCTCCATGCATTTTTTGTTGTTGTTCTCCTTACAACACCCTTCAGTGAAAAAGAAAAAGGTTTATGGGCCAAACTACACTGTGTACTGTTTTACTGATTTAAGAATAATCTAATCACAGTACTTTTACCTAAGATATTTTATTGAATAATTTTTTTTGCTACATTTATTTTTTTAGCACTATTACAGAGTACAAAAACATTTTTTGAGAATTAAGATAAGCAGTTTCTTGCCAAAAGTCTACACTTCATTTGCCAGATGCTCATCTGAGACAAAGACAGTTGAGACAGATGATCATTCCTAGACCAATGAAGAATAATAAATCATCACTAAGGGATGTGAGTCAAAATCTTTGGAGATATTGTCATTTCACAGCTCAACATTTTACCTAGCAATTAGCTAGCTGAGTGATCTAGACTAGCTAGACAGGTGATTTATTGATGTAAATGTCTGCATTTAACACAGAATAGAAAAGTGTGACTTGATGTTTGATAGATATTGCCTGTTAAGGGTTGCTACAGGTACTGTAATGCTTAGGAAGAGGCATTATTGCTAGATAGCTAACTATGTACATTGAACAGTTTGACTACCATGACATCAGTCACAACAGGAGATGGCAGAAGTACCATTAACAGACATTAAGCTACTGTAGATTTTCAATGAGAATTGCATTTAAGGTTTACTTTTAAAACAGAAGGATTGCCTGATGATTACCTAATGACATACAGGATTACTATTACAATTAATAGCTTCTTTCCCCCGGATTATTTTCATGCGCAATATGTTTTGGTGGACTTCACAATTTATTTATGTGTGCAAAAATGTAGGATAATAAGGATATTCATTTGCAGAAGTTTTCTCATAATACGATTACAGTACCTCAGATGGGATACAAATGTGTAATTCCTCCTGGATTTGCTGGTGTTTTCTAGTGTTAGTGTTAGCTCATTCAGTAATTCTATTGCAAATGAGATGAATATGCTGTGCTTGACACTTCATAAATGGATGCTCAGGTAACATTACTAAATTAATGACATTTCAAGCTTTCTAATTAATAGCTAACTAATTGTTTCAGAGTTGAGTCCCAAATAGTGTAATATGGAATAGTTCAATTCAATTCAATTCAATTTTATTTATATAGCGCTTTTAACAATGGTCATTGTCTCAAAGCAGCTTCACAAAAATTAAAGAAATTTAACAAAACAAAAAAATATATATATATTATATATATTATATATATATATAGAATAATTATATATAAAGTAATAAATAAATAAATACAATTATAATAGAAAATAAATAAATAAAAACAAATAATAATAATAATTATAGAAAAGAAAATTTGGAATTGTGGATGTGTGAGAAAAATGTGCAGATAATAATGAGACGAATGAATGAAATTTCTCTGATGAGCAAGCCAAGGGTGACGGCGACGGTGGCAAGGAAAAACTCCCTGAGATGGCATTAGGAAGAAACCTTGAGAGGAACCAGACTCAACAGGGAACCCATCCTCATTTGGGCGATAACAGATAGAAATGATATAACATCTTGTGTGTTGTGCAGGTGAAAATTCAATATGACAGAAATTATTTAAATTGTCATGAAGACCATTTCAGCATAGGGACGAGTCAGTAGGTGCAGAGGGCAGATGAGGTCTGGATCACTGGAAGCACAGGAGCAGCATGTGTAGCTCCAACCATCATAAAGCTGAATCCAGTTGGAGCTGGTCCTTCTCTGGATGCCTCAGGAACCTCGCAGGGTCGGCCTTTGTCTACTGAAGCTGGCAAAATCTCCCGATGCCTCGGGATGGGTAGAGAAATACAGAACAGATGGGGAGAATTAGCGTAGTTGCCATTCGGTATAGGTGTACTGGAGTATGAGTACTGGGATGAGTTATGTGTATGCCAGATTAAAAAGATGCGTCTTGAGTCTACTTTTGAACTGAGAAACCGTGTCTGCTCCCCGAACACTGTCTGGAAGGCTATTCCAAAGCTTTGGAGCTAAATATGAAAAAGCCCTACCCCCTTTTGTAGATTTTGAAATTCTGGGAACTACCAGAAGTCCGGAGTTTTGTGATCTTAAGGCGCGTGGTGGATTGTAGCGTATCAGAAGACTGGTTAGGTATGTGGGAGCTAAACCATTTAAGGCCTTGTATGTAAGTAATACTATTTTGTAATTTATTCTAAACTGAACAGGTAGCCAGTGCAGGGATGATAATATTGGGGTTATATGATCATATTTTCTGGATCTAGTGAGAACCCTGGCAGCTGCATTTTGGATTAACTGAAGCTTGTTTATTGAGGATGCAGGACAACCACCTAGTAATGCATTACAATAGTCCAGTCTGGAGGTCATGAATGCATGAACTAGTTTTTCTGCATCAGATACGGATAAGATGTTCCTAAGTTTAGCAATATTTCGAAGATGGAAAAAGGCTGTTTTTGTGATATTTGAAATGTGATTTTCAAAAGACAAGTTACTGTCTAATATTACTCCCAGATCTTTTACTGCTGAGCTGGTAATAACAGTACATCCTTCTAAGCGCAAGCTGAATTGTGAAAGCTGTTGTGTGCTGGTTTTTGGGCCAATAAGTAATATCTCTGTCTTATCTGAATTTAATAAAAGAAAGTTATTGGTCATCCAATCTTTTATGTCCTGGACACACTCAGTTAATCTAGACAGCTTAGGTATTTCGTCTGGTTTAGTTGAGATATATAATTGGGTATCATCAGCATAACAATGGAAACTAATCCCATGTCTTCTAATGATGTTACCCAAGGGAAGCATGTATATTGAGAACAACAGAGGTCCTAAAACTGACCCTTGTGGGACCCCATATTTCACTGGCATTATACCAGACGGTTCTCCATTTAGATCTACAAAATGGTAGCGATCAGACAGGTAAGATCTAAACCATTTTAGTGCCTGTCCCTGAATGCCTATATAATTTTGTAAGCGATCTATGAGAATATTATGATCTATAGTGTCGAATGCAGCACTAAGATCGAGCAGGACTAGCAATGAGATGCAGCCTTGGTCTGAAGCTAAAAACAAGTCATTTGTAATCTTAACTAGTGCAGTTTCTGTGCTATGATGGGGCCTGAAACCTGACTGAAATTCTTCAAGGATGTTGTTATCCTGCAAGAATGTGCAAATTTGAGCTGATACTACTTTTTCTAGTATTTTTGATATGAACGGGAGGTTTGAGATCGGTCTGTAATTTTTTATTTCATTCGCGTCCAAATTAGATTTTTTAAGAAGCGGCTTAATAACTGCTAACTTGAAAGGTTTAGGGACGTGACCTAGATGTAATGAAGAATTAATAATGTTTAGGAGTGGCTCTCCAACCGTAAGCATCACTTAAAAATCTGGTTGGGATTGGGTCTAACAGGCACGTTGTTGATTTAGCCGAGGTGATGAGTTTATACAGCTCTTCCTGTCCTATACCTGTAAAGCAGTGAAAATCTAAATGTGAAGCTATAGGCTGAACTGGATCGTGAGATACTATTAGAGGTTGAACCTCCATTATTTTCTTCCTGATATTATTGATTTTTTCATTAAAGAAGTCCATAAAGTCTTCACTTCTAAACTGTGATGGGATACTCTCTGCGGGCATCTTAGGTTTTGTTAGGCGAGCCACTGTACTAAATAAGAACCTGGGATTGTTTTGGTTTCTTGCTATCAGTTGGCTAAGATGCTCGGTCCTAGCAGTTTTTAGAGCCTGTCTATAGCTGCACATACTGTCTTTATACGCAATTCGAAAAACTTCTAATTTAGTTTTCCTCCATTTTCGCTCGAGGTTACGGGTTGCTCTCTTTAGGGCGCGAGTATGACTGTTGTACCACGGTGCCAATGTTTTATCTCTGACTTTTTTTTAATCTGATGGGAGCAACAGTGTCTAATGTACTTGTAAAAATAGTGCCCATGCTGCTAGTCACTTCATCTAGATCATCTGCATTTAGGGGTCTAATAAGAAATTGGGACAGATCCGGCAGATTACTTGTGAATCTGTCTTTAGTGGTGGGATTCATATTTCTAACAGATTGATAGCGTGGGGAGACACAGCTAATCTGTTCTACGGGTAGAGTATATGTCAGGAGGTGATGATCTGTGATATCATCACTTTGAGGTATGATCTCTATATTAGAGACATCTATACCATGGGATATAATTAAATCTAACGTATGATTAAAGCGGTGAGTTGCTCCAATTATATTTTGCTTAACCCCAAAGGAATTTAGTAAATCCATAAATGTGAGTGCTAAAGCGTCGTTAGCATCATCTACATGAATGGTAAAGTCTCCTACTATCAATACTTTGTCAGAGTTAACCAAAACAAACTTTACAAACAAACAAACAAACGTGATAGCCGGGCTAGCGATGCTAATGCTAATTAGCGATGCTAATGCCGGCTAAAAGCGGTGTGCTGCAAAACAATTAAAACTTAACGATATAACACGCGTTTCGAGTAAATATATTATAAGATACTTATCCGTTTTATGTACACTCTTCGTAAGGGGACGAAAAAGTTTAAAAGTTGGTCAGTATGGTGGAGCTCGGAAAAAAGCAGCTTCTCAGTGTCCTCGTACGGAGGAAGTGACCTCGAATAGTGCAGTAGGACGTTGAATCTCTTGTTATACACACCAAATAGTGCCCGTGTTAAGAGGTTAGAGAGGGATTTGGGATTCAACATTGTGTTTGCAGCTAGTTAGATTTGTGCTTTGCTAACCAGAACAAGGATTGTTCAGAGGTAATTAGGAACAACGTAGAAGCAGTTACTACGGAGTTACTAAGGAGACCACATGTTGTTTAAGATGACATAATGTTATCAGATATGATTCAATGCTGAAAGATCTACAGTATAGAGTAGTAGGACTTTTCCTTAAGTCAGTATATTTGGTTTTCTGTAACTTTATTTTTAATAAACCCTTTTTTTGTGAAGTCAAATGTTCTCATTTTATTTGTGTCTTTATGATTTTATAAACATTGATTTACACTTCTATGTAAAGAAACATCTGTTCTTTTACATAGAAGTATATGACAAAAAAAAAAAAAAAACTTTTTCCACCTCACAAGTGTTCCTAGAATAGATGCCAACTCTACCCTAAAACAGTTTTATATAATGTATTGGTTAACACATTTGTTGTTAATTTAAATATGAAGCATAAATATTGAATAGTATTTTACAATTATTATAAATTACATTAAGTCTGTTGTAATTCATCACAAGTGTAGCCTTTTATTACTGTGCATATTCTCCATACTCATAATTTATGGCTTCATGGTTAGTGGTCGCCCGCTCTGGGTTTATATGTGTCTTATGTCAAGTAGAAAGGCTAATATGATGCCAGTTCTTTTTTGATATTAATTAAGAAAACTGCTGTTATTTTTTATGATTTTTTTTTTAGCATACTAGCGCCCAGCCTGGATGGACAAAATGGGCAGCTTAAGCACTCTTGTTAATTGGCTGTGCATGTAGTTAGATCGGATGATGCTGAATGTTTGATATCGGCTTATTATATATTGAATGACCACTACTAATAATAGACATTTACCACTGCCCTAATGCTTAACCTACACTGAAAAAAAAATTATAGTTATACTGTAGTAAACTGCTGTAATAATAACCTGTATGAGAAGAGATGAGTTTATCTTAACAACAACATTGCCCAAACTGCTTAACATACACTGAAAAATATCGACTTAACCTAAAAAAAATCCATGAACATTATGGAAGAAACATGGGCAGAAAAAAATAATATGACTTGAGATCATGAAATAGCATGGTTGTCATGCACACTCAACCTGCGCCCGGCACTAGGACCCGGAAGTAAGGCGGGCGTCAAACTAGGAAGTATAAAAGAGGTAAACAAACGATAGTACAACGCTCAGTCATTGAGTTCGCCCGATGTCGTTTCGGAATCGTTCACCAAACCGTGAGTACTCACTATCTTGGTATTACTTTCTGATTGAGTGTGTGTTTATAGGACGCGGGTTAGATTGTGTCTTTCCCTTGCTCTCCTTTTATGAGAGTCCTTAAAACAAACAGCGTGATTATCCTGCCTACTCGTGTTCTTCCGCATTTGGGTTTACCATTCACGCAACAAAGGGCTAACCGCTAAGCTACGTCTTCTGGTCATCTCAGGTTAGTTCGTGACAGAATGACTGAGCCTTCCGCGGTAAACCCAGCGGATCATGCGCACCTCTGCGATGTGGTAGATCAGCATGCCGTGCTTATCGATAAGCTAACCGGAGAGATCGCTAATCTGAGCCGGGGCCTCCAAGACCTCGCGGCCTTGCGCCGCGAGGTGGCGGAGCTCCGGCAGGAGAACGCGGATCTCCGCGCGGCTGTCGCTAGCGCGGCTAGCAGGCCTCCCGTCGCGGCGGCCGCGGCTCCGCATCCCCCCCCCCCCTTCTTCTGATGTGTTTATTTCTCTACCAGACAAATGGAATGGCATAGACGGGAGATGTGATGTATTCTTGATAGCGCTCGATCTGGTGTTCGAGTTTAATTCCACCAAGTACTCCACCGATGGCTACGCATCGCTCTCCTGGTCTCCTTGTTAACAGGGCAGGCAGCTGAGTGGGCCACGGCAGTTCTCAAATCGGATTCTGATACCGCCCACTCTTATAATGAATTCACCCGGCAACTCCGATTGACTTTTGAACACCCAGCGGGCGAGGTGGAGACCGACTCCAAACTCTACCATCTGCGGCAGGGAGGATCGTCCGTGAGCCGGTATTCCGCGGAGTTCCGAACCCTCGCCGTGCAGACCAGCTGGGGAGACGCCGCGCTCCGGACATCCTTCTACGAGGGACTGGCTTTACGAATCAAGGATGAGCTCGCCGGGCGAGAACTCCCCGCCACCCTCGAAGGACTGATCCAGCTAGCTCTGCGAATCGATCAGCGCCTCCTGTCTCGCCCGAAGCCAGCCCCAAGGACCCTGCCGCCTGCACCCACCTTCTCCTACACCACCCCACGACCACCTGCTGTCTTCGTTAACACCAGTATGGAACCAGTCGGATCTCCACCTCCTGCCGTGGTTGACACGGGAGCCGGGGAACCCATGCAATTAGGACGCGCCTCCCTGACCGTAGCCGAACGCGAACGCCGGTTCCGAGAAGGGCTGTGTGCCTATTGTGGGTCGGCGTCACATCACCGGGCGATCTGCCCACTGCGTCCGGGAAACGCCCAGCCCCGGTGAACCGGAGGAGAGATTCACCGGGCCAGATCCAACTCTCCACCACCACCAACTCCACCATCTCGCGACTAACGGTTCAGGTAATCCTCCAAATTGGCCACAAACGGGTCAGAAGTACCGCGTTTATCGATTCCGGTGCCGCAGGTAACTTCATTGACTCTACCTATGCCAAAGAAGTGGGGGTAAAAATCGAGGCGTTATCCCAGCCGATTCACATCACATCAGTCGACGGTCGGCCCCTTTCGTCCAGCCCCATCACTCACCAAACCCAGCTCATCACCCTCGAAATCGACCAGCACAAAGAACAGCTCCAGCTACACCTCACTCCCATCTCCTCACCTCCCATCATCCTCGGCTATCCATGGCTGATCCGACATGTCCCGCTCATCTCGTGGACCCAAAACCGGATCCTCCAGTGGGGCCCGACCTGCAGCGAACTTTGCCTACAGGCACCGACTGGGACGTGTTCCAAGGAGTCCGAGGCCCCCGACGTCGACACCAACGCCATCCCCGTCGCCTATCGGGATCTGGCTGAAGTTTTCTGCAAGAGACGGGCCGCCTACCTCCCACCTCATCATCCTTGTGACCTGGCCATAGAGCTCCAGCCGGGTTCCGTACCCCCCCCGCGGCCATCTCTACTCACTATCCACCTCGGAGACGCAGGCGATGGAAGAGTATGTCACCAAGGCCCTCCGCCATGGAACCATCCGGCCATCCACCTCGCCTGCCGCCGCGGGGTTCTTCTTCGTAAAGAAGAAAGGGGGCGAACTTCGCCCATGTGTCGACTATCGGGGGCTAAACAACATCACCATCAAAAACCGACACCCGCTACCACTCACCAACTCAGCCCTGGACGCCCTCTCTGGTGCCACCATGTTTACGAAGTTGGACCTCCGGAGCGCCTACAACTTGGTGCGCATCAGAGAGGGTGATGAGTGGAAGACTGCTTTCATCACACCTACCGGACATTACGAGAGCCTGGTCATACCATTTGGACTCTGCAATGCACCCTCGGCCTTCCAGCAGTTCATAAATGACGTCCTCCGGGACATGCTGGGCCGATGGGTGTTCGTCTACCTGGACGACATTCTGATTTACTCCCACAACACCGAAGGACATATCCAACATGTACGTGCCGTTTTAAAGAGATTGCTCGCTCACCAACTGTACTGCAAGCTGGAAAAATGTGCTTTTCACGAGCACTCCACCACGTTCCTGGGTTTTATCATCTCGTCCCAGGGTGTGGCCATGGACCCGCAGAAGCTAGAGGTTGTACGTCACTGGCCCCTACCCAGGACACTCAAGCAACTTCAACGGTTTCTCGGGTTTGCAAATTTCTATCGTCGCTTTATCCGGGGCTACAGTACAGTTGCCGCTCCATTAACCACATTGACCAGGCTCCCATCTCATCAGTTTCTACTCACCCCATCTGCCATCGCCGCCTTCAAAGAACTCTGTCACCGATTCACCACCGCTCCCATCCTTCTACACCCGGATGCCAACAAACCCTTCGTTGTAGAGGTGGACGCGTCGGATGTGGGCGCCGGCGCCGTTCTCTCTCAGCGAGGTCCAGACCAGAAACTGCACCCCTGCAGTTTCTTCTCCAAAAAATTTGATCCCACTCAGCAGCGATACGGGGTAGGGGACCGCGAGCTGTTGGGCATAAAGTGGGCTTTGGAGGTATGGCGTCACTGGCTCCAGGGCGTCAGTGAGCCGTTCATCGTCTGGACCGATCACCAAAACCTAATCACCATCAAGAACCTGAAGCAGCTCAATCCACGACAGGCATGGTGGGCTCTGTTTTTCGAACAGTATAACTTCCATCTGTCATACCGCCTGGGGTCGAAGAACATCAAGGCCGATGCCCTATCACGTCAACATGAGGACGACCTCCCCCGGGTGGACCCCGTGCCTGTCATTCCCCCATCTCGCATCATCGCACCCCTCCTCTGGGATTTGGAAACCAGGGTCCGCCAGGCACAGGCTACGGAGACCGAACCGGCAGGCGTGCCGCCTGGGCGACTCTACGTACCACAACGTCTAAGGATGGAGGTTCTCCAGTGGGGCCACTCATCCACCATCGCTGGACACCCAGGAACGCTACAAACTCTCTCGTTCATCCGACGGGCCTTCTGGTGGCCCTCCATCCGCAAGGACACCATAGAGTTCGTTCAGGCGTGCCCGGTGTGCGCCAGGGCCAAGGACACAAACCAACCTGCACCGGGAGAGATCCAACCACTCCCAGTTCCCCGTCGGCCCTGGACGCACATCGCCCTGGATTTCATCACGGGCCTGCCGGCATCAGAAGGAAAGAACACCATACTAACCATCGTAGATCGGTTCTCCAAAGCCGTGCACCTGGTGGCCCTAACCGGACTCCCATCAGCAAAAAACACAGCCGAGCTGATACTGGAACACGTAGTCCGACTGCATGGGTTCCCAAAGGACATCGTCTCGGACAGGGGGCCCCAGTTCACCGCCCGGTTCTGGAAGGCTTTCTGCCGTCTGATCAATTCCACCTGTAGTCTCTCATCAGGGTACCATCCCCAGACTAATGGTCAGACGGAACGGACCAACCAACAACTGGAGCGCTACCTGAGGTGCTTTGTTTCGGATCGCCAGCGCTCCTGGGCCTGCTAACTCAAATGGGCCAAACTCACCCACAACCTCCACGTCTCCTCAGCCACCAACCTAAGCCCATTTGAGGTTTGTCATGGTTTCCAACCTCCGATGTTCAATCACCAGGAACCGGAGGTTGACGTACCATCGGCCCAACAGTTGGTCCGTAGGTGTCGGCGGCTGTGGCACCAGGCCAATCTCGCCATTCAACGGGCTAACATCAGCTACGCCACCTAACATCACCGTCAACACCCCCCGGGACGTTTGTACCACGTAGGTGACAAGGTATGGCTTTCCACCAGAAACCTTCATCTGCACACCGAATCACGAAAACTATCACCCAGATTCATCGGACCATACCGCATCACTCTACGAATTAACCCTGTCACCTACCAGCTCCAGCTGCCTGCGGCGCTCCGGATCCACCCTGTATTTCACACATCTCAGCTAAAACCTTTCATCACTTCACCCATGATTCCACCCACCCCCCCTGCTCCTCCCCCCCGAATCATTGACGGCGGTCCCGCCTACACCGTGCGACAGATCCTCGATTCGCGCCCTCGGGGCAGAGGTACCCAGTATCTGGTCGATTGGGAGGGCTACGGCCCCGAGGAGCAGTCTTGGGTCCCAGCACGGTTCATCCTTGATCCTGAGCTCATTCGGGACTACCGTCGTAGGGTATCCTCCACCCCAGGACCGTCTGGAGCCAGTCCTGGACAGGGGGGTACTGTCATGCACACTCAACCTGCGCCCGGCACTAGGACCCGGAAGTAAGGCGGGCGTCAAACCAGGAAGTATAAAAGAGGTAAACAAACGATAGTACAACGCTCAGTCATTGAGTTCGCCCGATGTCGTTTCGGAATCGTTCACCAAACCGTGAGTACTCACTATCTTGGTATTACTTTCTGATTGAGTGTGTGTTTATAGGACGCGGGTTAGATTGTGTCGTTCCCTTGCTCTCCTTTTATGAGAGTCCTTAAAACAAACAGCGTGATTATCCTGCCTACTCGTGTTCTTCCGCGTTTGGGTTTACCATTCACGCAACAAAGGGCTAACCGCTAAGCTACGTCTTCTGGTCATCTCAGGTTAGTTCGTGACAATGGTGAAGTTTACTCACCATTTTCCATACCACTCACCATTCTCCTATATAAAGTCATAACTTGGGACACTTGGCAGGGTGCACCCTGCACAGAGTGCCAATCCATCGCAGGGCGCGCACGCACGCATGCACACAAATTTGTAAATGAAAATTAATCTAACCTGCCTGTCTTTGAACATTGGGAGGAAATCATAGTACATGCGTCTCTCAATAATCATGGGGAGAAAATGCACACAAGTCCACACAATCAGACAAAAAAAAAAGTTGCATTGTAAACAGCAGTGTTGGGTGTAATGCAATACAAAGTAACGCGTTAGAGTACTTGTAATGTTATTATGCTGTGTAAATATTCATTTTACAGTAATTTTGTAATATAATTAGTTACCTTAAAAAGTAACGTCCCCCAACACTGGTAAACAGATAAGTAGCCGTAAGTAAACAACTTGTTAGTGAGATTAGATATAAGGCTTCAATTTGCTAGTGAGTGTAAAGAAAGGAAAAAGTTTGTGTGGTCTGATAAGTCCAGATTGATGCTATTCCAGAGTGATGGGAGTGTCAGTGTAAGAAGAGAAGCATATGAAGCAATGAACCCATCATGCATAATGCCCTTTGTACAAGACTCTGGAGGCAGTATTATGATATGGGGTTGCTTTTGTGTGTCAGGGCCAGTCCAGCAACGTTATGTCAAATTAAAATTTTATTTGTCACATACACTGTCATACACAATACGAAATCCAGTGAAATGCTTAGAAAAAAAGAAAAATAGAACGTAAATTTAACTAAGAAGAAATAAAATATCTGCGCAAGAAAAATATAAGAAACACCTAGTTGAACAATATAGAAAATATAGAATTTATGGAATTTCGGTGTGGGAATGAAGTTGAATATAAATATAAATAACGGTGTGCACATATGCCTGAAAGTGTCATAATTCACATATTTAATATTTAAAGTGTGGCAATAAAAGGAAGTCAGCTGATTACCTGAATGTACTGAATGACCAGGGTGTCACATCACTGAGTTTTTTCTTTCCTTGTGGCACAGGACTTAAGACTATAAAATAATGGTTCTGGAGCATGAGGAATAATTTTCGCACACTAATTGGCCACCACATTGTGCACTGTAAAAAAAATAATAAAGGTGGATAAAATATTAGAGCGAGACTTTTTTTTTTTGGTCAGGCAGTGAACATGACCAATATTAATTTGAAAGAGTATGATGGAAATGTACAGCTTTCTGCAGTCTGGATCTCTTGAGGCAATGCTACCTCAGAATAAACACCTACTCTAAATGCCATGGCCTACTCTGGGTCAAGAGGTGTCAAAAGCAGCACTATGGGGTGTTGGAGCACAACATTAGTTAATGTGTGCTTCATGGCAGTTCTATTTTTGTGAACTGCCAAACATTTGTTTGGGTTACATATTCTGTATATGCCATTGCCTGCTGAATAACAATTCAAACAACAAAGCAAGCTCAGTGTAGTTGACATCATTTGGATGTTTACATACAATTCCAGCCAAATATATTGGCACTTAAATTTACTGGCAACTATATTTTCTGAAATAGTTGGAAATGAACAGTGTTTCTCGCTATTTTTGCCTTTATTTTATTTCACTGAACTAATTACAGTTTTATTATATTTGATTAAGGTACTAAAAACTAATTGAAAAGCTTATTGATTGTGGTCATGCTCCTTCAATAAAATAAATGAAAAGTTATTTAGGAACTGACAAAGCACCTAACTGCATCCTACTTTTAAAACAATCTCCTTTGTGAACACTCAGTGCCGTATAACAATGTTATTTATGTCCTTAGCCTCAAGTCCAGGTGCCTTGACCTTTTGCAGGTTCAGGGAGAGCCTGTCATGTGAATTGATAGCATAGGGGCATTCTGCAGCTCTAGTTGTCTCATGCCAGTCTGACCCAGTGAGCCTCATTAATTACATTAGCCCTGTCTGAACTGTGTCTCTCACTCACACCTCAACCTGTCCTTGTGTGTGTGTATATAAGTGTGTGAGAGAGCGAGAGAATGGGGCCATTTCAGTGTCTATTATTGAAGCTAAATGGACCCATTTGGTTCAGTTGACCATTATCTGAAAAAGCAGGTCAATGGCATGGCTGTCTCAAAATATTTTTTTTTAAAAGAAAAAAAAAAGGAGAATTAACCAGCCAAGTGTAAACCAAATATAACCATCTCCAAGAAATTGCTCCACAGGCTATGATTCAAACACAAAATGCTCTGAATAACTTTCCATCTATTTTGTATTTCTAACGTTAACCCAGAAATAAAAGACAAACAAATAAACGAGCTGGAACTTTAAGGGCCAAATTACTGAAAGCTTAAAGCTAAAATAAAGAAAACATTTAATATATTTTTGTCTGTCTCCATATGACTTACATGATAATGACTTTAATTCTTTTGAGGTGTAGAATGTGTGTGCCTGGCCGGAAGGCTTTAATATGCTCTTTTTGCTGATAATAAACAAAGAACTTTGTGTGTGTGTGTTTGACTATGGCTCCCCCAAAGTCTGTAAGTGTTTTGAGGTGTAGCAGACACCTCAAGAAATAATTCTTCTTTTAATTAATTTTAAACTTAACAGTATATTAAATCTTTTTACTGCAGTGTACTTGCCACCATAATAATGAGTAGCATACTGTATTTGAAGGTTACCATTTGGAACAATTAATTTTGTACTAGATATATTGAAATTATAAATACAATATAAATTGTACCAAACTGTAATTTTAAGTGTATTAATTATACCTGTGTCTGTTAATGTATACTTATAAGGTATACTTAAATATATTCAACAAGATACAATCAAGGCTTGGGACCATCCCTGAGAATGCATGGAATTGAACTGCTAGGGCATCAAACAATGGTTTTTATTTGGAGTGATTCATTTTGGTGCACTATCAATACTACAAACACACAATATGTTTACTTATACAATGAAATACCACGGGATTGCAACATTCCGACTGCACACATATTCGAAGGTGTGACTGAGCAAGTGGCAAGTGTCTTGTCAGCAACTCTGTTTGTCCTGAACAAATTACAGTACTACACTTGTTGGCAAAAATCCTAGGTGCAAATCAATTATTTTATTTTATTTTAGAGGCACAAGAGTTCAAAAACCTAAACCAACCTGAAAGTTATTTGAATTCCAATGACACCCAACCAGATGTGTAGATTTTTTTTTTATTTAATTTTTTTTTTAAGTTGACTGGAAGGTAAAAGTGTGGTAGGAAAAGCTAAAATACTTGAAGACAAAGTAGCTTTAATAGTAGCCTTCAACTTGTCTGTTTTGTTGAGTTTGGTTTTTCTAATCTTCCTATTCACAATACCCTATAGATTCTTTCTGGGGAGCCATCTACCAGCTGATTTTAGAGCTCTTCATGCAGACCTTTATAGAGATGCATATTTCTTATTCTAGGACGTAGCACCTGCCCACAGCGCCAAAATCACCACTAACTTTTTTCTGACCATGATATTACTGTGCTCAATTGGTCAGCCAACTTGCCTGGCCTGAACCACATAGAGAATCTATGGACAACTTTCAAGAGGAACACCTAGCCAACAATGCAGACAGGCTGAAGGTGACTATCAATGCAACCTGGTCTTGAATAATGTCTTAACAGTGCCACAAGCCATGGCGCCATAATTGCCCCCATGCCATGCCACATTGATTCAGTAATTCCTGCTGAAGGAGCCCCAGGAGAAGTTGGACATTTCTATATTCTGTATAGATTTTTGAAATATACTGTATGTATGTATGTATGTATGTATGTATGTATGTATGCTGCTCAAAAAAATAAAGGGAACACTTAGTCCTGGTTTGACTTGAACCATGCATACACATATGAGAGGTGATCAAGTCAAACTTGGACTAAGTGTTCCCTTTATTTTTTTTGAGCAGAATATATTTTATTTTAGATGCTGTGTGTATGGTATGCTCTTCCTAAGACATGTTAAAAATGTATATTCAATTGCATTAAGCAAATACTTTTGTGTATGCACTGTTGCAGCCTTGGAAAACTGGCAACATGGATTTTTTTTTTACATTACCTACTGTATATGTAGTTCTATATACTGTAGATCAAATATATGGGAATTTATTTTCCATTTCTTCATAAAACAGCATGCCTAGTACTTCTACATTTATAACCTAAATAACTTATGGCAAAACAATATGAAAAGGTATGTCCCTAAACCCCTTGTGGAATCCATGGCAAGAGAAATTGAAGCTGCTCTAAAAATAAAGCTGAGACCTATTCATTGTTATTATGGTGTTCCTTATAAAATAGTATAGATATATATTTGTACAATGGGAAGTGCGGTATCACTATGAGATACAAGTGGTATAATCAAGATATACATAAACATATGAAGTTAGAAATTGAAACACAGTAAACACTATTTTCAGACTTTACTCATTTTGGTAAATTGTTTTTCACTGGCAGACAATGTTGTCTGTAACAAATTATTTAATTTGAAAGTCAATATCCTTCTTCTTATAGAAGCTTTGATCTTCCAAGTTTTAGGCAAAACACCACACAGCGTGGCAAATGTCAACATCTCCTGAAAAGCCAATTGCATTGCTTCTTTTTTGACATGTGTTCAGTGAAGCAGAACTACCGGAATCACAAAATAGTAGCCGCTGCAAGTGAACTAAATGCTTTCAATGGATTATTGGAGCATGTTAAAGCCAAGAAAAAGGATGTTTACTGTCTGGCACTACCATTGAAGTTACTCCATCATAAATGACCTACAGGTATGTGTTGCTTAATGTCCCTGAAAAATACTTTAAAACGCATTAGACAATCAAAGCATGAGTTTGATATATTTTATTTTAAAACTAACATATCAGTCATAAATTACAGATTTAAATGACCATAAATACACCTGCAGGGTGATTAATCCATTGTGACAAAAGTGTGAAAGGTAGAGTTATAGTGTTTTGCAAATTTACACAAACTTCACAATGATATAACCAAAACTATTTTTTCACAGCCTTGTAATGAAAAGGAACCATGCAATGAAAAAAAAAAAACTCAAATTAATAAATCTGTAAGGATTTAAGGAAGAGAGTTGTAGTGTGAATTTTTTTTCTATAGTGTTCATAGTGTTCCACATCTAATCCTAGCCTTGCAGTCGGTTGAGAGCATGCCAGGAGATTCTCACTATGAAACTCTCACCTCATCTGCTGGAGAGCACCTTTTCCTATTGACCTGCACACAAGACTAATGAGAGTCATTTCAAAGCCACAGAGGCCACCCTTTCCAACCTTCTCCTGTCCCCGTACACCTGCACCCCTTGCTGGGTAATTGGTAATTGGCTGAGATTTAATGGATGGTTCTTTTATGTCGTACCAGCACTCCCAACCTCGCTTTTTTCCCCTCAATTTTTTACTCTTTTGTGAGCATTAACATTACAATTCAGTTTAAAATTTTGAACACTCTTTTATGTTGGTTAAGAAGTTATGATTATGATATTGTGTTTACCCTTGCTCTTGCCATTGCAACTCCATTCTCTCCATTCTCCATGTGAATATCATTCACATGCTTATGATAACTGTCATAAATCACTGGAAAATTGGTTTAGGGTACCATTGCCACCCCACAGCTCCAGTCTGTCCAGTTCAGTTCTGATTCAAGTTTCACATGTTTTCTTTGTGCTCCCATCAGTTTCCATGACACCCCAAAACTTGTTAAAGTATCCATATGTCTGAATGCCTTATGATAGACTTGTGTTCTAGTTACAATGTTCCAGGATATACTCCAAAATAACTGGGATGAAGTAATGACTATATGCGATATAGGCTATTTTACCATGGTTGTAATTAAATCATTGATATGCAGTAGCATTATGGAGTTGATACCATAAAAATTGAGTAGAGTATCAGCAAGTACATACTGTAAGTACATATTGCATATTGAAATGCAGATAAAATAATTCTGGCATATTCATATTGATCATATTATTTTAATGCTTTACAAAATGAAACATTATATATAAAGTATACACACATACACACACACACACACACACACACACACACACACACATACACATGTTTGGAACCTTCAGAATGAATTGTGCTTGTTCAACACAATGAACAATATACAGGTACAAGTTTAGAATTAGGCATTGCATTTTACAAAAAGATGTGTGAGATATAGGCTTGAAACTGAAGACTTCACAAGAAAACAACAACAAGGACAAAAAAAAAAAAAAAAAAAAAACAGTGGTTGCCTAGTCCGAGATAAGAATTTAAAATGACTCACTGCCTGATTGGAGATGGCTTATGACCATAGTGTACATCTCATTTTCATGTTTTAGTGTATTTGTACATGTGTGCTGCATAATTAACTAATTTACATCTACAGTAGCTACCCAACAAATGATATGCCACATTTTAGCGGCTCTGATTTATAGTTGACTTAGAAATGTCCCAAAATATTTAATGCTCTGAACACCAAAGGGAAAAAATGCAAGCAAACTATTAGCAAAAACATATTGAAGTTTTAAAATGTAAAAATCTAAAGGCAAGGATAAAAGTTGCAAAGAAATATAAAAATAAGACAGAAAATTTCTGGAACCAAGATTAACCACCTAATGCAAATGTCAAGTTGTGAAAAGCCTTGTCTTGATCCAAATATAACCTCATTGGTCAAACATATATGTACTATACATTACTATAGTAAAGGTAGTGTCATACAGCCAAAGCTTGCATGGCTCTTTCTGAACCAGGCTCACAATTCTTTCTTAGTGATGATGGAAGCAGAAGAATAAATTCAGTAGTCTGTAGAATTATTCGCTGGCATTTTACAGAGAAATTGATCCAATATAATTGTAAGGACCTTAATCATGCAGATAATCACCCAAAATACACTGCCAGCACAACACAGGAATTCATCAGGGGAAAATAAATGAAACTGGTCAGGTCAATCACTAAACCTTAAGCCAATTGAACATCAATTTCACTTCCTAAAGAGGAGACTGATGCAACAGATCTCCCCCCCCCCCAAAAAAAAAAAAAAATTCGAAAGAGGTTTGGAAAAACAAACTTGACAGTTGGGTGATGTTACTGGTTTGGCATCTTGATTTACTTATTGAAAGCAAGGTATATGCAACTAAATATTAGGTTTACTTATTTTAATTGAGCTCACACTTTTGAATGTCTTTTGGCATATCTGTATATTGAACATATTTGCAAAAAAATTATTTGGGGCAACATAAGGTGAGTAATAGAATCAAGAATTTTGGATTTTTTTTTTCACATTTGGAATTTTTATCTGTTTGTTTGTCTGTTGGTTTGTGCATGCATCAAAAACTACTAAACAAATTTTTATGTGGTTTTCACAGTAGTCTTTGGCCTAGCTTAAGGTAACACTGATTTTGTTAAATTTCAATCAGCATATGGGAGGAGAAGATACGCTAATTTGAAATTTAAATGGAAAATGACTTTATACCATAAATTCTACCTTGATTTGAGTTTATTTATAAATAAATAAATAAAATATTTTAATTTCAATAGATGCGCTGTACATGTTTAATTACGTGCTTAGGAGTTTGCAATTAAAATCCACTTAATAAACCTTCATTCCATGTGCTTCACAATAGCACGTAATAATTTTAGTTCATTCCAAAATTCAACAGATGCCATTGTACATGTTCGATAAAATGCCACTCAAATGAAGTCACGGGCAAATCATGGGAAACTGCAAGTCCCCTTTTTGAAACCATGTCAGAGAACCTGGTTTCAGAAGATCACACTTTTATCTTTTCTGTCAAATCAATGCTATAAAACAATTTTTTTTATGTTGACAGAGAATCTACTGTACCAGCTATAGTGAATCATTATCGCTAACAGGCAAAGTAAAAATGATGTCAGTACTATTTATATTTATGATGTAACTATTTTATAGGTTTGACCTTGGGACTTTCTTTCATTAAAGATGCATTTTATCATTCGTCAACGGACAAGGACCAGTTAAAAATACACAAAAAATACAATATAGCTACATTATGATTTCCATGTTCATGATGGTGGATGTCGATTTCTGCACAAAAGGCACTTTATACCCATATTGTTGACTTGCACTACAATACCATGGTGGACACTATTGCGCTTGTTCCCTGTCAATACGAGTAGATCCATTAAAGTGCTAAAAGACTGCTCAGTTTTAAATGTATTTTATGGAAGACAGAAGTGAACAAAACTGTTCTCATAAACAAACTGATAAAAAAGTGCCCTTATGTGATTATGAAGGCTTCAGTCAGTGCAAATGTGATATACTGTAGAAGATGATTTCATAACTTTCCACAGGATGAAAGCAGCATATTATATTATAAGTATATTATACAGTGGTGTGAAAAACTATTTGTCCCCCTCCTGATTTCTTATTCTTTTGCATGTTTGTCACACAAAATGTTTCTGATCATCAAACACATTTAACTATTAGTCAAAGATAACACAAGTAAACACAAAATGCAGTTTTTAAATGCGGGGTTTTATTATTTATGGAGAAAAAAAATCCAAACCTACATGGCCCTATGTGAAAAAGTAATTGCCCCCTGAATCTAATAACTGGTTGGGCCACCCTTAGCAACAATAACTGCAATCAAGCGTTTGCGATAACTTGCAACGAGTCTTTTACAGCGCTCTGGAGGAATTTTTGCCCACTCATCTTTGCAGAATTGTTGTAATTCAGCTTTATTTGAGGGTTTTCTAGCATGAACCGCCTTTTTAAGGTCATGCCACAACATCTCAATATGATTCAGGTCAGGACTTTGACTAGGCCACTCCAAAGTCTTCATTTTGTTTTTCTTCAGCCATTCAGAGGTGGATTTGCTGGTGTGTTTTGGGTCATTGTCCTGCTGCAGCACCCAAGATCACTTCAGCTTGAGTTGACGAACAGATGGCCGGACATTCTCCTTCAGGATTTTTTGGTAGACAGTAGAATTCATGGTTCCATCTATCACAGCAAGCCTTCCAGGTCCTGAAGCAGCAAAACAACCCCAGACCATCACACTACCACCACCATATTTTACTGTTGGTATGATGTTCTTTTTCTGAAATGCTGTGTTACTTTTACGCCAGATGTAACGGGACACGCACCTTCCAAAAAGTTCAACTTTTGTCTCGTCTGTCCACAATGTATTTTCCCAAAAGTCTTGGCAATCATTGAGATGTTTTTTAGCAAAATTGAGACGAGCCTTAATGTTCTTTTTGCTTAAAAGTGGTTTGCGCCTTGGAAATCTGCCATGCAGGCCGTTTTTGCCCAGTCTCTTTCTTATGGTGGAGTCGTGAACACTGACCTTAATTGAGGCAAGTGAGGCCTGCAGTTCTTTAGATGTTGTCCTGGGGTCTTTTGTGGCCTCTCGGATGAGTTGTCTCTGCGCTCTTGGGGTAATTTTGGTCGGCCGGCCACTCCTAGGAAGATTCACCACTGTTCCATATTTTTGCCATTTGTGGATAATGGCTCTCACTGTGGTTCGCTGGAGTCCCAAAGCTTTAGAAATGGCTTTATAACCTTTACCAGACTGATAGATCTCAATTACTTTTGTTCTCATTTTTCCCCTGAATTTCTTTGGATCTTGGCATGATGTCTAGCTTTTGAGGTGCTTTTGGTCTACTTCTCTGTGTCAGGTAGCTCCTATTTAAGTGATTTCTTGATTGAAACAGGTGTGGCAGTAATCAGGCCTGGGGGTGACTACAGAAATTGAACTCAGGTGTGATAAACCACAGTTAAGTTATTTTTTAACAAGGGGGCAATCACTTTTTCACACAGGGCCATGTAGATTTGCAGTTTTTTTTCCCCTTAATAACGTAAACCTTCATTTAAAAACTACATTTTGTGTTCAATTATGTTATCTTTGACTAATAGTTAACTCCTTTGCAGTCGCTGGTCCTAAACTCTGGAACACCATTCCACCAGATTTACGCAAAATTAAGGACCTTCCTTTGTTTAAAGCACAACTAAAGACCCACTTATTTAGAATGGCTTTTAATATTTTATAATTTTATGCTTTTTATAATTTTATAATTAATTTTTTATTATTATCATTATTACTGTTACTATAACTTCCATTTATAATGTTCATTTATTTATTTATAACTATATGTTTCTTTGTTCCAAAATTTTTATTGCTTAAATTTGTTTTAATTTTTTTGTCATTTTTTAGTGCTGTGAAGCACTTTGGTTCAACTTTGGTTGCTGTAAAGTGCTATAAAAATAAACGAGCAGAAACATTTAAGTGTGACAAACATGCAAAAGAATAAGAAATCAGGAAGGGGCAAATAGTTTTTCACACCACTGTATATACCAGCATTACCAGAATCTGTGTTTCAGCACAACAGTAATGGAATGTAATAAGTTTACCATAACGACTAACAGCATGTTTTGTGATTTAGTTTGACTTTATTACAGTATCTGTTTCATATTGAAAATTTGTAAAATTAAATAAATAAAAACAAATAATATTTTGCTTTCTCATTTTAGGATCAGCTAATTTTGTGCATATACAGTACTACAAAACTCAATGTATGTTAAACAAAAACAGAGTAAACTTTCATTCCTCTGTAATGTTTGTCTACAATGACCTGTTTTAATCACATCTAATCTGGTTAATTCTTAGACTACAACCGTGATCCATGTGTGAGAATCGAAAAGATTAAAAGGTGCAAGAACAAAAGCACAGACAGAAAATTGTCTATTGTTATATGTAATTGGTTGTAGGTTAAGGCTTGATGAGACTTTAAGGTCATTGTGACTTAACAAACATAGAAATGTCACGGCCAATGGCTGCTACTTATTTGTAGGGATTAGAGCGCCCCAGGGAAAAGTATTATGAGGTCAAACACATAAATCTCATTCTGTAAGTAAATAGTAGGAGTTTAAAAAAAGTAAATAAATGTAAAACATGAAAATTTTGTCATGAGAAAACCCAAGTCTATGTCAAATTTTTTTTGTCAAAGAACCTGGTTTTAGAAGATCACACATTTGTCAGTCCTTAAGTTTATTCACCATATTAATGATGTATTCTGCATTCTACTGGGTCAGAAGGTGTTTACTGATGTTCTGACAATAGTTCCAGTTGCAATTAAATTCATAGATTAATTTAAATGCACTCATGCTTATTGAACTATTATTTTTCTATAGTATTCCACATAGTCAAGGCCTAACACTAAAACCTGCGTGGATCATTCCACTAGTTTTGACGCGCATCTTTAGTTTGAATTTTCACTCACACAACAGATGTCCGATGATCTCTTTGTCTCTTGTATTTTATTTTCCAGCATCAAAGTTTCAACACTTCATACAGTCGTCTTGAGTAAATCCACTATGGTTACAACACCAGTTGCTGTATCGATATGGTTCAGGATTACCTTACGGTCATAACAACACATTTGTTATATCTATCTGATTACGGTTAGCTTACGGTTTCTTACTTTTACAACAACCTATTTGCTGTATCTTACTAAGATCTTGAATTACGGTCAAAAGCTTGTGTTCCCGTAGACTTCCGCATCCAAACTGAACTTTCTATCATACGATCTTAACTAACAAACATAACAGTGAATGCTTAAATGACAAATAGAATGCTTAGTGCTTAGCTAATGAATAGAATAAGATAAAATAAAACAAAATAAACACAACAACAAATTCATAACACATACGATATGGCTCTTACAACCTGATTAACTGTAAGGATTTCTTGAATTTGGTAGACCCCCTTTGGTCTACTCAGTGCTCCGCCTGTATTCTGCTGTCCCGCCTGAGCTCAGGGAACCCCTCAATGAATCACACAGTGTCATTGAGTCAGTCAGTGCTCAGTGAGACGTTCAAAGTTTATTGTGGAACACAGAAGTATATATATGCCCACACACACACACAAAGCACCAAAAGGAGGGGGCAGAAGCGGTTACATCTGGTACGGAATGTTTATGAAAGATAACATGGAGAAGAACAGGAGCTTGGGAGTTGTTCTTCGTTAGGAGCCTCCAACGGTTTTATGACCTGAACATAGATTGTACTAAGGAATGTGTTTGCTGATAGTGCAGCGTGTCGAGGTCAAAGAAAGAAAGCACTCTGTTCTCATGCACACAGAGTATCATGAAATACACTAGAGATGAAATATTCCCTACAATTCCCCCCTTTTATTCATAAGAAACATCATTGAATAAAACTCAGATCTTTCCAGAAGTCCCCGGTGGATAATAGGTTGTCGGACGCGGCACAGGAACATAACCTGAAACATACTTATACAAAAGATTTTGCTCACAGTGAAGAATGCATGGACCAAAGTGACAACAGGTCTGACTCATAAATAACTTCTAGTGGTGAACTATTGCTTTTCTTGACGCTACAGTGCTCGGAGTGCGGGCACGCCCAATCTGCACTCGTCCCACGTCACGAGGCGCTAAGACACCACCAGGAATGATACACTAATAGCAGAAGTGAAGTCGTCCCGTGGCAATTGAAGTGAAGTCATCCAGTGGCAATCCAAGGCGATCCCTCTGTGTCACGTCATGGGTTGGTCATCACTGCAGCATGTCTTTAGTCTAGAAAACAAAAAAAGAAAGATAATAATACACAAGCATTTATTAATTTTTTGATCTCACGCCGACAGGACATCTCTTTCAATTCAATTCAATTCAGTTTTATTTGTATAGCGCTTTTAACAATTGACATTGTCTCAAAACAGCTTTACACAATCAAAAGAATTATTTAAGTTTGTATGGAATGTGAATGTGTATGAATCAAAATGTTCAGATATTCCCTGGCGAGCAAGCCCGAGGGCGACAGTGGCAAGGAAAAACTCCCTGAGACGGTAATAGGAAGAAACCTTGAGAGGAACCAGACTCGACAGGGAACCCATCCTCATCTGGGTGAAACAGATAGCAGGAAATGATCTGCATTTATACAGTGTTAAGTGTTAGGTTCAGCTATAATAGTTGATGTTAATTGATGTTATAATACTTGATGTAAAATGGAGTCCAGTAGTTATTCGAGACTCAGATAGACTTGTAGAAAGTTCCAGTCCTGAACTATCGAATTGTCAAGTCCTCAGAGAAACAGCTGACCACACCAGTCGAGGCCAGAACCATCTTCTAAGTATAGAGAATCATCCCCAGACACCAGACGCATCCTAAAGAGACACACGGGGCATCCATGCGATGAGACCTCCAACCAGAAACCGGGCACCAGGATGGATCAGACAGGTCCGGAGGGCAGAGGGAGTCTGGATCACTGGCAGCTCAGGAACCACATGTGTAGCTCGACAGAGAGAGAGAGAGAAAGAGTGAAAGGGGGAGACAGGGGGAGAGAGGAAAGAGAAAGAGGGGGAGGAAGAGAAGAGGAGGAGAGATTGCAATTAGGTATGGTCACAGTCACAATGTCTAATGTGAATGTATATTTACTGTAGAGTGCAAGCAGGGACTCCGGCAGGACTAACTATGACAGCATAACTAAAAGGGAGAGCCAGAAGGAAACACAAACATGAGGGCTCCCTGAGATGTAAAGCAAACAATCACCTCACCGTCAACAAACCTGAGTGATCAAATGAGACTGAGGAAGACAGCATCTAAACATACCAGTTCACCATAATACTCTACGTCCATGAGTCCCCCAGATCTGCTCCTTTACCTTATGGCAAATCTATTTATAAAATGCTTGGTTAAATAAATAGGTTTTTAGCCTAGACTTAAACACTGAGACTGTGTCTGAGTCCCGAACACTATTTGGAAGACTATTCCATAATTTTGGGGCTTTGTAAGAAAAAGCTCTGCCCCCAGCTGTAGTTTTCATAATACGCGGTACTGATAAGCAGCCTGCATCCTTTGACCGAAGTAGGCGTGGCGGATCGTAAGACACTAGCAGTTCGCTCAGATACTGCGGCGCGAGACCATTTAATGCCTTATATGTCAAGAGTAGTATTTTAAAATCAATGCGAAATTTCACAGGGAGCCAATGCAGTGAAGATAGGATAGGGGTGATGTGCTCATATCTTCTGGTTCTAGTGAGGACTCTCGCTGCTGCATTTTGGACTAGCTGAAGCTTGTTTATGCACCTAACTGAACAACCAGACAGTAAGGCATTACAATAGTCCAACCTAGAAGTGATAAAAGCATGAACTAGTTTTTCTGCATCATTTAGCGACAATATATTTCTTATTTTGGCGATATTTCTAAGGTGAAAGAATGCTATCCTGGTGATATTATCTACATGAGCTTCAAATGAAAGGCTGGAATCTATAATCACGCCGAGGTCTTTTACTGTTGCACTTGACGGAACAGAAAGGCCATCTAAAGTTACGGTGTGATCTAAGATTTTACTTCTAGCTGTATGCGGTCCTATGACTAGAACTTCTGTCTTATCCGGATTAAGCAGAAGGAAGTTAATTAGCATCCAATTTCTTATGTCCTGAACACATTGCTCAACTTTAGTAAGATGGTTTTTCTCATCAGGTTTTGTTGAGACGTATAGCTGTGTGTCGTCAGCATAACAATGAAAACTAATACCATGCTTACGGATTATGTTGCCCAGAGGAAGCATGTAAAGGGAAAAAAGCAGTGGGCCTAAAACTGAACCCTGCGGAATGCCAAACTCCACTAGAGAACATGCAGAATAATCACCATTTAAGTCTACATACTGATAACGATCGGTCAAATAGGATCTGAGCCAGGAGAGGGTTGTACCCTTAATTCCTACTAAATTTTCTAATCTGTGAAGAAGAATAGCATGATCAATAGTGTCAAAAGCTGCACTGAGGTCGAGTAATACAAGCATAGTTACACAACCCTGATCAGAGGCCAATAGGAGATCATTTACTACTTTAACGAGTGCTGTTTCTGTGCTGTGATGAGGCCTAAATCCTGACTGATACAGTTCATGTATGCCATTTCTATGTAGATATGAGCATAGCTGCTCCGCTACTATCTTTTCCAGAATCTTAGAGATAAAGGGGAGGTTTGATATTGGCCTGTAATTGGACAGCTGACAGGGGTCGAGGTCAGGTTTCTTAATTATTGGTTTAATAACTGCTACTTTAAAAGATTTTGGAACATAACCAATGCTGAGTGAGGAATTAATTATTCTCAACATCGGTTCTGTTATTACTGGTGCTATCTGTTTAAGAAAATGTGTCGGTATAGGATCTAATATACAGGTTGATGAATTTGCAGAAGAGATGAGTGAAATTAGTTCATTCTCTTCAAGAGGAGTAACGTATTCTAGGTTTGAATCTGACATGGCTAGGTTAACATCAGTATCAATTACATTGTTTGGTTTCAAAGCCTCAATTTTATGCCTGATATTTACAATTTTATTATTAAAAAAGTTCATGAAGTCCTCACTATTGCATGATGTTGTTGTGGAGATTTCTGTAGTGGTCTTATTTCTGGTTAATTTGGCTACGGTATTAAATAAAAATCTAGGATTATTTTTATTTTCTTCTATAAGAGTGGAGAGATACGTTGATCTAGCTACACTAAGAGCTTTCCTATAGTTCAGGATGCTCTCTTTCCATGCTATTTGAAATACCAACAATTTAGTTTGACGCCATTTACGCTCTAATTTCCGAGCAGTCTGTTTTAAAGTGCGCGTGTGATCGTTATACCAGGGAGCGAGTTTCTTATCTCTAATAATTTTTCTTTTAGCTGGAGCTACATTATCTAAGGTACAACGAAGTGTCGACTCTAAATATTCAGTCGCCTGATCAAGTTCTGTGGGGTCAGACGGTGGCCTAATCGAAGTTGGTAACTCTGGGAGATTACTGATAAAACTCTGTGTGGTAGTTGATGTGAATGTACGTTTAATACGGTAGCGCGGTACAGTGCGTACATTATCACTGTGAGACACTTGAATGGAGACAAGATAGTGATCTGAGATAATTTCAGACAGTGGAATTGTGAATACATTTCTTATAATTAATCCGAAGAATATTACTAAATCTAAAGTGTGACCTGCTTTATGAGTGGGTCCTACTACACACTGATTTACGCCTACGGAGTCCAGTATGGATATAAATGCTGTTCTCAGAGGGTCTTCTGGATTCTCAAAATGAATGTTAAAATCTCCAGCAATTAACAATTTGTCTACAGAAATGACCAGGTCTGAGATGAAATCTGCAAATTCACTAAGAAATTCAGAATACGGCCCTGGAGGTCTGTAAATTATAATTAGTGGAATCGACTGAGCTGATTTAATATACTTAAATACACTTATGTTACTACACTGTAAAAAAATTCTTGCTACTCCAACTAAAAAATTTCTAGTGACCTGTTGCATCTAAAATTTTTAGTTGGCTCAATTTAAGTTGTATAAACTATTTTGTTTTTGCTGTGCTGATTACCTCTAAATGTACACACAAATTGAAATAAAACATTCTGTCAACTAAATGTTCTATGCTGAATAAACATGCCTAGTTAGGCCAACAAGCAGTCTCAAATTGAAATATAATGTTGTGTCAATTAAATGTTCCAAGTTGACTGAAAGGTACATTTTGAATTGGAAATTATGCTTGCATAATTATAAAATTAACATCTTAAAGTTTACTTGAGTAGGTTATTCACTGTGGCCACATTTCAAATAACATGACACATTCCTCTAAATTTGAATATTTTTTTAATGTAAACTTTAAACACCTGTTAAAGACTATCAACATTGATTAAGTGCAATCCAGCTACTCTTTCAACAAATAAACAAATGCTGCATTGTTATAACAAAATATGCAAATAACATTCCAAAATGCAAGAATGAAACTGTGCCCTTAACATTCATGTTACAAAGCTTACTAATATCACACTCAGTCAAAACAGTATACTGGATAAATAATTAAACAAAACATACTGATATTTCTCAGTAAAAACGTGCAGTGGCTTATTTGAAAATAAAATATTTGCTTTAACTCAGAAATGGTTTAAGATATTAAAAAAAAAATGTTGTGAAATAATTTTGCCAAGCTCCAAGATTGTTTGCAGATGCAGTAAGCACTGTTTCCCAGATATTCTCCCTAATACCTGAAATACAAAAAGAAAAATATATGAATAACTAATTAAGTAACCGTTTGTAGTTCAAAACCATTAAAAATCCTAGACAAAAAAATGTCCGTTTAGCCATTATAACCGTTTTCAGACACTATAAGGTTAATGAATGATGAAGGAGTGAGAACATTAAGCTCCCTCAGTGGCGCACTAACCGTCTTTTTCAAATAGCCTTTGAAATTATCAGTCATTAAAATGAATAAAATTTATGTAACGTAATTAAACTTTAGCGGTTTCATAGATTAACATTAATGTCAATGTACATACCATCTGAAAAAAAAAAATGCGTTAGGAGCTGAAACGAGTGCATTGCCAGATAACTACGGTAACACTCCAAATTATATAAATAAACACTCGAAAATATAATGTTCTAAAGCTTGCTGCTGGATAATATATATGTTATAAAGCTAAAATTGCTGATTACTTTGCAGGACAGTTAGTTTCCATGAAGTACTCACCATTTCGGGAGGAAATAGCGGGAAGTTCGAAAATTCTGGAAGACCGCTTTTGCGCATGCGCAGAGGTCCCTCGTTCGTCCAACATAAAATTGTTTGTGTGCAGTTAAATGTTTCATGAACACAGTTATACTCGTTGCCTTGATGAAACTTTCTTAGTTGAGTAATGAAAATTATACAATCATTGAGAAAACATATTTTTCTTTTTTGACACAGCATTATATTAGCCCACCATTTATTTCTTTGTTCCAACAACTATTTTCAGGATTTATTTTTTACAGTGCATAAACACTCGAAAATATAATGTTCTAAAGCTTGCTGCTGGATAATATATATGTTATAAAGCTAAAATTGCTGATTACTTTGCAGGACAGTTAGTTTCCATGAAGTACTCACCATTTCGGGAGGAAATAGCGGGAAGTTCGAAAATTCTGGAAGAACGCTTTTGCGCATGCGCAGAGGTCCCTCTTGTTCGTCCAACATAAAATTGTTTGTGTGCAGTTAAATGTTTCATGAACACAGTTTTACTCGTTGCCTTGATGAAACTTTCGTAGTTGAGTAATGAAATTTATACAATCATTGAGAAAACATATTTTTCTTTTTTGACACCAGCATTATATTAGCACAACATATATTTCTTTGTTCCAACAACTATTTTCAGGATTTATTTTTTACAGTGTATAGAGAATTTCAAATGAGTTAAATTTGTGTCGGTGTTTTTGTACGATAGACAGATTATCATTATGAATAACTGCGACGCCTCCTCCTCTACCAGTTAACCGAGGCTGGTGTATGTAGCTGTATCCAGGAGGACTAGCTTCATTTAGAACTACATACTCGTCCTGTTTAACCCATGTTTCAGTTAAACAGAGTATATCAAACGCCTGATCTGTGATAATTTCATTAACAATAACTGCTTTTGATGTGAGAGATCTAATATTTAACAATCCTAGCTTCAGTTCAGAGGTGCCGGCTGCGCATTCAGTATGATCGGAGTTTGTGGACTTTATGTTAATTAGATTATTGAAACAGACTTTCTGGGTCTTTCTACATTTTTGCTTAGATCGGGGAACAGACACAGTCTCAATATGGTGAACCCTGAGTGACGACTCTATGCAGCTAGCAGACGGTTGGTTTAGCCTGTCTGTCTGCTCCCTGGCCTGGGCTCTGGATTGTCACCGATTAACTAGACCTCTACTGAGACTATGAGCTATACTACAGGAAATGAGAGCAGCACCTTCCCGAGTGGGATGGACACCGTCCCGCCCTAACAGGCCAGCTTTGCCCTCAAAGGTCTTCCAATTATCTATGTAGCCCACATTATTTTTGGAGCACCACCTGGACATCCAGCGGTTCAGCGACCATAACCTGCTGTAAGCTATGTCGCCACGTCTCATTGGGATGGGACCAGAGCATACTACTTCATCGGACATCGCCTTCGCTAATTTAAACACCTCTGTAAAGTTACTCTTACTAACCTCTGACTGACGAAGGCGTATATCATTAGCTCCAGCATGTACCACTATCTTAGAGAACCTATGCTGTCCTAGAGCCCTAAGATTACCTGCTATGTCCGGTGCTCTGGCTCCCGGGATACACCTAACCACTGCCGCTGGCGCCCCTAAAGGTCTAGCTAATGTCACGTGTCTCAGTATAGAGTCTCCTATAACCAGAGCTCTTTCAGGTTTCTCAGCGGGTGCAGCACTGAGGAGAGCAAACCTGTTGGACACGTGACGCGCAGAGGAGGTGTGCTCCGGTGGGCTAGCCTTAGCGTTAGCTTTGGCTGAACGAGTATGCCGCCGAGTCGTCACCCACTCGCCCCGCTGTGAGGGCTCTAATGCCGGAGTCGGGGGCTGTTTATCTCTGCCTGTGGCACCCAGACTGTCCGCTACGGGAATAACGCTGCTCTCACACTGTCTAACACTCTCTATAGTCTGGATGCGCTCCTCTAATGCTGATATCTTCTCCGTCAGAGTGCTCACTAACACACACCTATCACAAATAAAATTATCGCTAATGACGGAGGAAGAATGTCTAAACATCCTGCACTCTACACACTGAACAAGCTGAACGGTAGACATTATAACGTACCTCTGTGTCGGAGTTTTTAGTTGTTTAGTTGAGGAAACTCGCGCGTTGCGAAACTTTCGCGGCAACAATACTTACTCAGCCTCAATACTCTTCAGCCTAGTAGCATGGATCCACTGTGGAAAAAGATCAGTTAGGACAGCAGTACGAGTGATTGCGACTATTTCTGCTGGTCCGTCATATTTACAATCTCCCAGTTTTCTGGGGGTCAAAGATTTTACCAAAACAGTATCTCCCACATTAAAAGGATGTGTGGGTTTTGTGGAGGGTACTGGAGTCACATCAGCAATTTGTTCATAATGTTTAGTTAGAGTATCTATTACAGCAGCAAAATATTCAGCAATATGTACATCAAGATCAGTTGTTTCTATCACGGGTTTACCTTTCCTCCATGGCACGGGAAGGGGTCTGCCAAATATAATTTCATGTGGTGACATGTACACATCTTTTCTCTGTGTCATTCTCATTTCAGCTATAACAGCAGATAACAAATCAACCCAGTTTTTACTCCCCATAGTTTGCATTGATTTAGTACACTTTTTTTTCAGTATCTTATTTGTTCTTTATACTATACATGATAACTGTGGATGATAAGGAATGTGAAAATGCCAGGACAGTGAAAGATATTTACACAAATTCTATGTTACCTGTGATGTAAAAGGTGTTCCTTTATCTGAGTGAATAGCATGAGGAATGCCATAACGAGGATTATTTTTTTGCTAGGACTCGGGTCACCACCTTTGCGTTCTCTCGAGCACACGGGAAATCTTCCACCCACCTAGAAAACTTGTTGACCAAAACCAGAAGATATTTGTATGAGTCACATGCAGGCATGTACGTAAAATCAATTTGCAAATGGAGCAGTAGGTAACGGAAGACTTTCGTGTTTACCTAAACACTTTGTCACATTATTCTGAGCACACACCAAGTATCTAGATATTAATGAATCAATTGTTCCAAGCATGTTAGCTATGCAAAATAGTTTTTTCATATCTTCCTTAACCCCCCTTCGTGCAGAATGTGTAACACCGTGGAACTCGCGCAAGAGGAACGGAAGACAATGAGACGGCAGGCACAAACGGCCATCAGCACAATACCATAAACCATATAAAATCAGAAGCAATGTAGGCACCTTGAAATTATTCGGCGTGGCTGAAACTTGAAAAGATAATAAATCTAAATCGGGAATCAAAGAGCTAGCAAGAAAACATGTATTGATCAGATCAAAATTGGAGTCAGGAAAGAAAATCGGTTTTCGGGACGCTTCTTTAGCAATACAATCAGCTAGCGAATTATCTCGCACTTCCGTAGAGTCACCAGAGGAATGAGCACACAGCATAACCACAGAGAAATTTCCCGTCATACGGTTTTGAACAGGAACCATCTTAAAACAGAGTGTCACCAATTGTTAATGGAGTAGAAGACAGATCAGGACGTATACTAGTGGAGTGAATAATCTCTGAACGACAGTCATGATCTGTGTCTATTAGCGTGTCGTCCTGTGCATTGATCAAGCATGCCAGGGAATATCTGAGGGTGTCAAAAGAAGATCTCTAAGTTACTTGTAGAACAAAGGATAATCTCATACCCAGACCATCTCTGAGCCGTCAAGTGTTGTGTTTGAAGGTTCTGTAGTACTTGTTTAACCTGATGTATAGAATACAAAATTAAAGGATGAGAGAGAACAATTTTCTCAGCATCTAGTAACATCACCGCACAGGCGGCCACAGCCCTGAGACAGGCGGGCAAACCTTGTGTCCCCCCCCCCCCCATGCTCCTGTGCCAATGCAGCAGGAGAGGTGCTTACAGGCGTAGAGATGGAATGTTTTTTGATAGTTACGGAGGCCCAGTGCTGGAGCAGAGCATAGGGCCTTTTTCAGTTCCTCGTATGCCTCAATCATGTCAGCAGTCCATGTCAGAGGCTGTTGGAGCGGATCTTTGTGTGAGATGGCTGTCCTGATGCGTTTGTCGTAGAATGAGCAGTCAGGAATCCACTGACGACAGTAGTTGACCAGTCCCAGGAAAGCCATGAGAGCATGTTTAGTGGTGGGACATTCTTCTTTGGCCTTGGGAGAGTTCAAAACCCAGGTATTTTACAGTGTCTCTGCAAAACTGTAATTTAGTCTTTGATACCTTGAAACCCTTCTGTGCCAGGTGTTTCAGGAGACAAATGGTGGCTTCTTCGCAGACAGCAGGCGAAGCGGCGGACACCAGTTAGTCATCTGCATGCAATAGGACAACAGAATCAGTGGGGAGAGTTAGATCATCAAGTGCATCTCTTACTACAGCCGAAAAAACAGCAGGCGAGTCAATAAAACCGCAAGACCAGGTGAACTGACTGTGTGTGAAGGTGAACAATGGTTGTGTCTGCTCTGCCACAGGAACACTGAAGAAGGCAGAGCAAAGGTCAATAACAGAGAAATGTGAATGATGACAATGTATATAGGAGACAATGGACAGCACATCAGGCACAACAGGTGCAACAGAGAATTATTAGTCATTTAAAAATTAGTCATTTATTTTTCTCAAATCTTGTGTAAATCTCCACTCCATCAGGTTTCGGTACTGGATTAACAGGTGTGTTGTAAGAACTTACACATGGTTTAACGACACCCTGCTTGAGCAGTGAGCTTAAAATTTCATCTATTCCTGAGGCATGGGCCTAGGAGAGTGGATATTGTTTGATGTACACAGGTTGCGAGTGTTTTAATTTAGCTTCATAAGGAACGCAGTGTACAAACCCAACCTCATCCTTGTGTTCAGCCCATAGACTGCTTGGCACACAGGAAGGGCAGCAGGAAGAGAGCTGTTTTGTGAAGAGAGGAAACAATTATTTTACACGCATATTTGTGAGGTGGGAGAAAGGAACTGAATCGGGCACTTCAACAGTGAGTTTCGCGCCAGAAAAAGTCAAAGACGTGTAGCCTGCTCATTAAATCGCAACCTAACAGATTAAAAGGACAATCAGGCATACAGACAAAACAGTGAGAGAAATGAATTCCCTTATCTAAAGTTAACAGAGGAGTGAAATAATTTCGTTGAGCAACCCCTTAAATTCCCACAGAGCTGATACTTTTATTTGAGAATGTCCCTCATAATCACGACCTAAAGACGACATTGTAGCTCCCGTGTCCATGAAACAAAAAGAGAACACGGAACCATCTATACAAAATTCCATAAAGGGCAACTCATTAACCTGAGGTGACTCGAAAGTACAAAGTAACATCGCAGGGCTGGAACTCTGCAGGCATCCCTATGCATCATATACTCCCACAAACAGACATGCCACTTGTTTACCTTCTAAAATATCATTTCCTTCCATTGTTCTCACATGCTCTCCTAATTATTATTATTTATTTATTTATTTATTTATTTGTATTTTTTTTAATAGTCATTGTAGAACGATCTGACAATTGAAACTTAAAATTTTTTCACGATTTCTGGTTATTCAAGAAGGTGGTAAGGAAGAGTGGGTTATGGTCTACCTCATGCAGGGACATACCACCCAAAAGGGTCCAGGTCTCTCGGAACCTCTCGAGAAACTTGGACGTAGTCTCACTCTTTTCTTGTCTACAATTAGTTACCTGTGACAGATCTTGACTAGCTTGCTGACGTGTGAGAAGATAGGCAGTTAGCTCATTTTTTTTTAAAAGTTTCATAGCCTCATTAGAATTACCCCAAAGAAAGTCATATTCCTTCTTTTTTCATCATCCTCCCTCGTCTTAAATGTCTTAAATTTTTTTCACTACAGCCAATTTGACTGCTTTAGAGTCTAAGCATTTTACAGTTTTTATCAAATCAGCCTCATTGTACCCATCTCCCAAAACTGATTGCAAAATAAAGCGATAATCCGCACCCACGAGCTGACAATGCCTGGAAGCCTTTATCAGCATATCAACAAAATGCAAAGGTTTGTTGGGAGAAGGGAGCATCTTAATAATGTCCTTCAGCGTGCTTACGGACGGTGGAAGGATTTTTGGACCCTTTGGTCCCATGGAGAAAACAAGCGCAGTGTTTTCTTGTCTTGGTTTGGGGCTCTCATCCGGTCCTTCATCATCCGGGTTATCAGTATCCTCGGGATCATCCGTAAGAGGGCTGTCAGGAGTTTGTCCCAACACCCTCTTGGGAGTCTTTCCCTTTCCTGAGGCACATACTTCCGACGAAGGTGAGCACGGTTTTGTGGGTACGGGGGAGATAGGCACAGATGGGCAGCTCACAAAAGGATTTTGGATAAGTAGTTGTGGTCTTATTAACCATTTTATAAATGTGAATTAACCCGCGACAGAAACAACCAACATCTTCAACAAACAACACACAAAGACAACAAGTAGTGGGCAACAGAATACAGCTTCCACACTAAGCTTCAGTTCAAGGAACCGTTCAGAAGCGAGCGCGCGCTATACTGGCGTAAAAGCCACAAGACAATCCTCCCCCTTACGTGGTCCTGATACCAAAAACCAGGTGAGCGTGCTTGCTCTATCCTTATAGAGAAAAATAAAAAGCAGCACTCACCTGATTAGTGATATCCCGGACAGAGCCCCCAGATTGTAAGATTTCTTGAATTTGGTAGACCCCCTTTGGTCTACTCAGTGCTCCGCCTGTATTCTGCTGTCCCGCCTGAGCTCAGGGAACCACTCAATGAATCACACAAGTCAGTGCTCAGTGAGACGTTCAAAGTTTATTGTGGAACACAGAAGTATATATACAGTATATTACCCACACACACACACAAAGCACCAAAAGGAGGGGGCAGAAGCAGTTACATCTGGTACGGAATGTTTATGAAAGATAACATGGAGAAGAACAGGAGCTTGGGAGTTGTTCTTCGTTAGGAGCCTCCAACGGTTTTATGACCTGAACATAGATTGTACTAAGGAATGTGTTTGCCGATAGTGCAGCGTGTCGAGGTCAAAGAAAGAAAGCACTCTGTTCTCATGCACACAGAGTATCATGAAATACACTAGGGATGAAATATTCCCTACATTAACAATGAAAATATACTGTAGAATAAACAAAATAACTGATTTGAAATCTTTCTGCATGCACATAGTTACCATTTATGGAAGCAGCTTGAAAAAGCAGTAACTTTACATACAGCTGTGCTTTCTTTATTTGGTCATTTAAATTCAAGAAAAACTAAAACAGAAAGACTGATGAGGGAGTTTAGTGTTTATGTCATATATAAGTCATCATAGGAATTACCAGATCCACCCTTTCACAGTTTGAGTCCTGGAATATGGAAAAAAAATCCATAGATGTGATAACTTGGCCATTCAGTACATTCAAGTAGTCAGCCCACTTCATTTTATTGCCACATGAAGTTGTTGACCCTAGACCTGACCACCTGAAGCAACCCTCATAATACTGTCTCCAAAGGCTTGTGCACAGTGTGCACTATGCATAATGGGTCCATCGCTTCATGTGCTTCCCTTCTTTCCCTGATACACCAATCGCTCTGGAATAGGGTCAATCTAGATTCATCAAACAACATGACCATTTTCGATTGATCCAATGTCCAATCTTTATGGTCCCACCGTTTAGGTCCAATTCAGTCAGTTCTTGTTGCAGTGTGCATCTGGAAATGCTCTTACTTTTATAATGAAACATAGTTGTGATTTTACAACGATCTCTGACCATTCATGATTTTTTTTTAACCATTATTCTTTTGCACTGAATCAGTTAAGGTTAAAGGAATTGATGCCAGCTGGAACATATTAACCACCTCAGTAATTACCCAGTCAAAGACTTTTAAATATTTGCTTATTTAAATCAAAATGACACAGACAATGAAATTTTTTTAGCCACACTGTGTGTTTCTATATATTTATTGTAGAGGGATAGCAAAATTCCCAAAATGTAGAATAAATAGCAAAATTCGAATGTGACTTATGTTTGAGTACTTGTTAACACTAAGTTAAGTTAAGCTTTTATTTGTCACATATACATTACAGCACAGTGAAATTCCTTCTTCGCATATCCCAGCGTAACTGGGGTCAAAGAGCAGGGTCAGCCATGATACAGCGCCCCTGGAGCAGATAGGGTTAAGGGCCTTGCTCAAGGGCCCAACAGTGGCAGCCTGGTGGAGCTGGGGATTGAACCGCCGATCTTCCGGTCGGTAACTCAGTGCCTTAGCCCTCTGAGCCACCATGAGGAATAACAGCATTAGATGGCTAAAATAAAATCTAAATGCATTTCTGTGACTGTGGTGAGTCAGTGCCAGTGGGATATAGGAAGACCATAATGGCAGGCATCCACAATCCTCATCCCAGCAGTTCAGCCATCTTGCTGACTGTCTCAGCACGAGACCAACTTGAGAACTAATCTGTGCTGATTCCAACTGCTCTCTTTGGCAGGAATATCTTCAGGCTGACCTATTTCAGCAAGTCTATTTGGAGGACTTTCATCTTCCTTCTTTTTTTCATTTTCACTCAGCTTTCAGGTCTCACAGCTCTGTAAATACTATATGACTGGCATGGCAAAAAAAGATCATGCACATTTTAGCTTTAGCTTCAGGCCAAATTTATGTTCCTCTATATGTGTTCGAAGCAGCAACAGTGAGCTAACTATGAAAACATGATGACCTAGGCATCTGTAGCATGCTTCTGATCAGCATACCTGACATATACAGTAACTGATGGTAATCTTTAAGTTTTTTATTACATATTTATAGCGATCAATGTGTTTATTCACAGTGGAAGTGTTTATTCCATTGTTAAGTGGGATATTCTGAGTACAGGAACATAAATTCATAGATTGAAATCTATGGATATAAGTATATATTGTCATGCACACTCAATCTGCAACCGGCACTAGGACCCGGAAGTAATGCGGTTGTCAACCAGGAAGTATAAGAGGAGTAAACAAGCCACAGTACAACGCTCAGTCATTGAGTTCTTGGCCCATTTCGGTTCAGATCACCTGTCTACCATTTCGTGAGTACTCACTTTCTTGGGTCTACTTTCTGATTAGAGTGTGTGTTTATAGGACGCGGGTTAAATTTGTGTTTTTCCCTTGCGCTGCTTTTATGAGAGTCCTTAGACCAAATCGCGTGGTTATCCTGCCTACTCGCTTGCTTCCGCGTTTGGGTTTACCATCCACGCTACAAAGGGCTAACCGCTAAGTGTGCTAACTCTTCTGATCATTCGTGGTAGATCGGCACGCTGAGCTAATCAACCGGCTAGACGGAGAGCTCGCTACTCTTCGCCGGAGCGCCCAAGACATCGCGGCCTTGCGCCGTGAGGTGGCGGAGCTTCGGCGGGAGAACGCGGATCTTCGCGAGGCCGTGGCTAGCGCGGCTAACCAGCCTCCCATCGTGGCGGTCGCACTTCCGTCCCCTCCCCCTCCCTCCTCTGATGTTTTTCTTGCTTTGCCAGATAAATGGGACGGCACGGACGGGAGATGCAGTGTTTTTCTAACAGCTCTAGGTCTGGTGTTTGAGTTTAATGCCATCAAATACTCCACCGATCGATTGCGCATTGCTCTCCTTGTATCGTTGCTATCAGGGCAGGCAGCTGAGTGGGCCACGGCAATCCTACGTTCCGATTCTGATACCGCCCACTCCTACAACGAATTCACCCGCCAATTACGACTCACCTTTGAACATCCGGCGGGCGAGGTGGAGACCGACTCAAAACTGTATCACCTGCAGCAGGGTGGATTGTCCATGAGCCGCTACACTGCTGACTTCCATACCCTCGCAGTTCAGACCTCCTGGGGAGACGCCGCGCTCCGGACTTCCTACTACAAGGGGCTGGCTTCTCGGATCAAAGGTGAACTAGCCGGGCGAGAGCTCCCCGCCACACTGGAGGGTCTAATCCAACTCGCCCTTCGTATCGACCAGCGCCTCCTCTCTCGCCCGAAGCCAGCTCCGAGAACCCTGCCATCAACACCTGCTTTCACCTACACCAATCTACACCCATCGACCACCTTCACTTCCACCACCCAAAGGCATGTCGGATCTCCACCTCCTGCCGTGGTTAACACCAGAGTCGGGGAACCCATGCAAATAGGACGCGCCTCCCTAACCGTGGGCGAGCGTGAACGCCGCTTTCCTTGAGGGGCTGTGCGCATACTGTGGGTCCGCGGCGCACCACCGAGCGATCTGTCCCATTCGTCCGGGAAACGTCCAGGTCCGGTGAGGAGAAGGAGAGACTCACCGGGCCACCTCCAACTCTCCACTACAGTCGGCAACGACATCCCTCGTCTCACGGTTAAGGTGACCCTCCAATTTGGCCACAAACGGGTCCGAAGTACGGCGTTCATCGATTCCGGTGCCACAGGTAACTTCATTGACTCTACCTATGCCAAAGAATTGGGGGTAAAAATTGAGGCGTTATCCCAGCCCGTTTGTATTACATCTGTCAACGGTCGCCCCCTCTCCTCCAGTCCCATCACCACTCAAACCCAACCCATCACTCTCATCATCAACCAACACCAAGAACAAGTCCGGTTTCACCTCACCTCCATTTCATCTCCTCCCATCATCCTCGGGCACCCTTGGTTACTTCAGCATGACCCCCTCATATCCTGGACACAGAACCGGATCTTACAGTGGGGGCCGACCTGCAACGAACTCTGCCTACGGGCATCGGCTGGGACGTGTTCTAGGGAGTCTGAGGCCCCCGATGTCGACACCAATGCCATCCCCGCCGCCTATCGGGACCTGGCTGAAGTCTTCTGTAAGAAGCGCGCCTCACACCTGCCTCCTCACCGCTCCTTCGCCCCGTGTCGATTATCGGGGGCTCAACAACATCACCATAAAGAACTGACACCCTTTGGCTCTTACTAACTCAGCCCTGGACACCCTCTCTGGTGCCACCATTTTTACTAAGTTGGACCTTCGGAGCGCCTACAACTTGGTGCGCATCAGAGAGGGTGATGAGTGGAAGACGGCTTTCATCACCCCTACAGGACACTATGAGAGCTTAGTCATCCCGTTCGGCCTCTGCAACGCACCCGCCGCCTTCCAACAATTCATCAACGACGTCCTCCGAGACATGTTAGGGCGGTGGGTGTTCGTCTACCTGGATGACATACTGATTTATTCACGCACAGCCGACGAACACACTCAACATGTCATGGCGGTTCTCAAGAGATTGCAGCATCAGCTGTATTGTAAGTTGGAGAAGTGCGCTTTTCACGAGCACTCCACCACGTTCCTGGGTTTTGTCATCTCGCCCCAGGGTGTGGCCATGGACCCGGCAGAAACTTGAGGCTGTGCGTCTTTGGCCCCTAACCAAGACCCTCAAGCAGCTTCAATGATTTCTCGGGTTTGTGAACTTCTACCGGCGCTTTATCCGGGACTACAGTACGGTTGCAGCACCTTTAACCGCCCTGACCCGACCTTCATCTCACTTCACCCTTAACCCAGATGCTATCGCTGCTTTCCATGAACTTTGTAACCGATTCACCACAGCACCCATTCTCCTCCATCCAGATGCAAGTCAACCATTTGTTGTGGAGGTGGATGCCTCGGATGTGGGTGCCGGGGCCATCCTCTCCCAACGAGGTCCAGACCAGAAACTACACCCATGTAGTTTTTTCTCCAAAAAGTTCGATCTCACTCAGCAGCGATACGGGTTAGGGGACCGCGAACTGCTGGCCATAAAGTGGGCTTTGGAGGAATGGCGTCACTGGCTCCAGGGCGCCAGGGAGCCGTTCATCGTCTGGACCGAGCACCAGAACCTCATCACTATCCGGAACATAAAACAGCTTAACCCCAGACAGGTGCGAGGGTACTATTTTTTGAACATTTTAATTTCCACCTTTCTTACTGCCCGGGGTCCAAGAACACCAAAGCTGACGCCCTCTCACGACAACATGACGAGGACATCCCCCCGGCGGACCCCGCGCCTGTCCTACCCACGTCGAAGATCATCACACCACTTCACTGGGATTTGGAAACAAGAGTCCACCAGGCACAGGCCGAGGAAACCGAACCGGCAGGTGTGCCACCTGGACGACTCTACATGCCACATTCCAAGAGAGTGGAGGTTCTTCAGTGTGGACATTCATCTCCCCTCTCTGGACATCAGGGTGCCCGCCGCACCGTCCAATTCATTCAGCGCACCTTCTGGTGGCCATCATTGAGGAAGGACGTCGACGAGTTCGTCCAGGCGTGCCCTGTGTGCCAGGGCTAAGGATAACAACAAACCGACACCAAGAGAACTCCAACCACTACCTGTTCCACGTCGGCCCTGGACACACATAGCCGTCGACTTCATCACGGGCCTGCCGGCCTCAGAGGGAAAGAACACCCTCCTGACGATCGGTTTTCCAAAGCTGTGCACCTGGTGGCTCTTGCCGGACTCCCGTCAGCAAAACAAACAGCCGAGCTGATATTAGAACACATAGTCCGCCTGCATGGGTTCCCGAAGGACATCGTCTCGGACAGAGGGCCCCAGTTCACTGCCCGGTTCTGGAAGGCCTTCTGGCGTCTGATCGATTCAACCTGCAGTCTATCCTCTGGATACCATCCCCAGACTAATGGTCAGACGGAGCGGACCAACCAACAACTGGAGCGCTACCTGAGATGCTTCGTCGCCGATCGTCAGCACTCCTGGGCCCGCTACCTCATCTGGGCAGAACTAATCACTCAATCTCCACACCTCGTCTGCCACCAACTTAAGCCCATTTGAGGTATGCCACGGTTTCCAACCCTCCATGTTCCAACACCAGGAACCGGAGGTTGATGTACCTTCGGCCCAACAGTTGGTCCGCCGGTGTCGACGGTTGTGGCGCCAAGCCAACCAAGCCATCCAACAAGCTAACGCCCACTACGCTATCCAACATCGCCGTCGACACCCTCCGGGACGATTGTTCCACGTAGGTGACAAGGTATGGCTCTCAACAAAAGATCTTCACCTTCACACCGAATCAAGGAAACTCTCACCTAGATTCATCGGCCCATACCGCATCACACACCGGATAAATCCTGTCACCTACCGGCTCCAGCTGCCTGCGGCGCTCCGAATCCACCCAGTGTTCCACACCTCTCAGCTGAAGTCCTTCATCACATCTCCCATGATTCCACCCTCCCCCCCTGCTCATCCTCCCCGGATCATCGACGGTGGTCTCGCCTACACCATACGCCGGATCCTTGATTCGCGCCCTCGGGGCAGAGGTACTCAGTACCTGGTTGACTGGGAGGGCTACGGCCCCGAGGAGCGATCTTGGATTCCGGCCCGGTTTCTTCTCGACCCCGAGCTGATTCAAGACTACCATCGTCGGGTATCCTCCACCCCAGGACCGTCAGGAGCTGGTCCTGGACAGGGGGGTACTGTCATGCACACTCAATCTGCAACCGGCACTAGGACCCGGAAGTAATGCGGTTGTCAACCAGGAAGTATAAGAGGAGTAAACAAGCCACAGTACAACGCTCATTGAGTTCTTGGCCCATGTCGGTTCAGATCACCTGTCTACCATTTCGTGAGTACTCACTTTCTTGGGTCTACTTTCTGATTAGAGTGTGTGTTTATAGGATGCGGGTTAAATTTGTGTTTTTCCCTTGCTCCGCTTTTCTGAGAGTCCTTAGACCAAATCGCGTGGTTATCCTGCCAACCGCGTTTGGGTTTACCATCCACGCTACAAAGGGCTAACCGCTAAGTGTGCTAACTCTTCTGATCATTCCGGTTAGTTCGTGACATATATAAGTTTGTGGGTGTGTTGGTTGGTTGTAGTTAGATATAGAAACAGTAATACTTACCTTCAGAAATTAGACACCCAAAATAACATATTAAGGGAAAACTTATATATATAACTTATAAATAAATCACTAGTAGCCTCAGTGTCTTTACACCTGTAATGGTAGGACACTATTCTTCCAGAAAATATTTCCTCATTCTGTGTTTTGACAATGGTGGATAAAAAAAGCTGTCTATTGTATCAATCCAAAAAAAAATTTTTTTTGTCTAGGTTGAGATTTGGCGAGAATGAAGGCCACAGCATATGATAAGCATCATTAATACATTCAACAATTCCTAAAACCATTCCTTAATCATTTTGTATTACAGTGTCTCACTGCAATACTGTTAAGCACACATGTGTATACCAAATTCTTGATTTCATTTCATTTTTTATTACAAAAACATTGTTTGCTAGTTTAATGCAGAGATAAGGAGAACGTGTTAAATAAATTATTATTGGAAATAAATTGCTGAAGGCCATTAAGGTGTAAATCTCTTGATGCTTTTAACACATATTACATCTGAATAGCTCCTACTTAAATAACTTTGCAGCCTATTGTTACTTTGAGCACTGAAGCTTTACATTGTGTGGATCACTGGTCATTCATAGCTTTCATCAGAAAAAAAAAATTAAAAGTCTAAAAATTACTACTAGTACAACAGCACAAAGCCAGACTTCTGAGTGGTTCTTTAAACAGGTGCCAAAAGCAAAAAAAAATTAAAAATCAAGGTTAATATTTAAATATGACAGGTTAGATAATTGGGAGGCCTAGGTAGTTTCCGTAAAATTTGTGTGAAAAGGCATACTAGCCATTCTTGCTCTAATTGATATCAAATTCACATAGTCTGTTGTTAGATGGCAGAGATCAATACAAGTGCAGGTTCACAAAAGTTTGATTAAAAATCCTTGCAAGTATGTAGAATAAATCAGAAAGCAGGGAGCAGACAATGATCAACGACTGGCAAACAGCCGAATTAAAAGGCAGAAACCAAAAACAGAGACAGGATTAAAACCAGAGTTCACTTTCAAAGGCTACACTCGATGCTGCGTGAAAACTCTATGGGAACATCTTTTCCTGTTGCCGGTTGTGAAGCATGTGTGTATCAAACACGCCAAATTTTGGCTTATATAACCACGGTCAGGTGACGTCATCTGATGAGACACACCTGCAGGTTATAAATAGGAGTAAACCGGAAACATTCCTCAGATCTTTTTGTCTTCAGACCGCATTGTGCGCGTGCACATACAAGCAAGTCAAAAGCAAATAAAAAGCAAGAAAAAGTGTTTAACTCACCGATAGAATGGCAGAGTTTAAAGCGAGATGTCCCCCCCTTGCGAAAATTTCCTTTCGGAGAGCGATCTCCACACTTTTTGCTTTGAGTGTTTGAGTGAAAAGCATGCTCTCCTTGGGCTTCAAGGAGACTGCGAACACTGCTTCACGCGCGCCTCACGTTCTTTAGAGAACCACGAGCCGCGCTGCACTCCTGGGGTTCACAAGCCGATCTGGCCGAGGCGCGCGAGACGGATTCTCCTCTCCTTTCTCTCGCCCTCTCTTCCGATTGGGAAGTCTCTCCTTCCACTTCACAAGCACGCTCCGGTGCTTCTCGTGAGTGTGTAGAAGAGACTCATTCTCTTGCTTCTGTGGAAATGGAAGTAGCTACCTCAGAACGCTCCTCTAAGGAAGATAGAGAGTATGAGGAGCACATTATAACGCGTGCAGTTAAGCGGCTGCACATTGATTGGCCGCATGAGCAAGCCTGCAGGCGCACCAGGCTGATCCGCTAAGGGATTTGAGCACGAGCAGCACCGTGAATGATATAGTATTCACAGTATTATGCCAGGCTACTGACTTTTCCCTTCGCGCGACCAAGCAGACGGCCCGTGCTATCGGCCATTCTATAGCTTCTCTGGTGTCTGCAGAAAGACAACTGTGGTTAAACTTGACAGGCATCAAGAATAAGGATCGAACATTCCTCCTTGATGCCCCAGTCTCACCTCATGGCCTGTTCGGCGACGCTGATAATTCCGTCGCCACTAGGTTTCGGGAAGCTAGGCTATATGAACAGGCCTTTGGGAAATTTCTCCCGTGCTCAAGAGTCGGGACTGTCAGCCACACAGTCTCGACCAGATCTGATTCTCGCTAGACGGGAGGCGCAGAAGGAAAGTGTCAGCAGCCGGGCACCCCCTCGTAAGGACTGGGGTACAGCTCGCCGCCCCTCAAAAGCCGCCTCAAAGAGATCAGACCGCCGCACTGTCTTTCAAGCAGAAGTCCTGAAGCTCCTTGCTACAACCCACATCCGCAATGAGAATCAATGCTGCTCCCACCTTAGGTAGAGACTCTGAGGGATGAGCCTATGCACACTGAACCAAAACCAAATCCACCCCTGTCCAAGAGATCTTTGCCAATATCCCAGAGATGATGATGTAAACCTAGCTAATAGGTTTAATGGTTTAATAGGTTAATTATAATGCCCAATGTGCTCGCATTTGGGGAGCTGAACTGTCGGTTCTCCTTAACACGATAAGTGCTGTCAAATAAGCTCGTCTCTTGGACATCCCAGCTTAGCCATGCGGGCCTCCCCCAATCACATTTGTACACTGAGATTGGTGAGAGGTCCGTGCTGCCTGTATCACCGTGGAGGACCAAAGGGGTGGGCCTGCAATAACAAACTGGACTCCACTTTAACACATCTCCTGATATACTGATCTTCCAATCTCACACAGTATGATGCAGATCAAGCCCTGCTATCTGTTTTACCCAAATGAGGATGGGTTCCCTGTCTTATCATTTCGATTCATACACACTTCATCTAATTCTTTTGATTGTGTAAAGCTGCTTTGCGACAATGTCAATTGTTAAAAGTGCTATACAAATGAAATTGAATTGAATTGAAATTGAGTGAATTGGGATGGATCTGGTTGGCCCACTCCCAAAGTCAGCAAGGGTCACAAGTACGGTGAGTAACGAGGGCTGCTTGATGTGGCAAAAATGGAGCGGGAAGAGCAGCCATGTCCGCCCCACTCTGTAGTGGAGTATGTGCAGGATATACAGTCGAAGATCAAGTGTGAACTGTGAACAGCCTGGTCTAGCCACTTAATGCTACTGCCCAAACTCGATCAAATTTGAGAGTAGTTGAATGGGAAACCCATGCCAGCTGAGCAAAAATATACAAAAATAAGATTGAGAGGCTCATGCCATCAAATGGGCAAAAGAGGAGTTGAAGTACTACCTGGAGGGATGGCATTTCACCTTGGTGACTGATCATGCTCCTCTATAGTAGATGGCAAGGGTTGCGGACACCAACCCGTGCAACACCAGCAGGTTCATGTCACTACAGGATCACTTGTTCATAATCCTGCGCAACATGGCAGACATTACGCATTCTTTGCTAGACTTTGATGCTGTAAAAGTGTGTGTGTGTGTGTGTGTGTGTAAATGTTTTATGTAGGTGTGAAGAATGTCTCGGGTTACTTTACTGTAACCCTGTTCTCTGAAAAAGCGGGAACGAGATGCTGCGTGGAAGCACTATGGGAAACGATTCCTCGTGACCGTCTGTGAAGCACGTGTGTGTTAAACACGCAAAATATTTTGGCATGTATAACCTCAGGCAGGTGACATCAACCGATGAGTCAGGTGAAACTCCCTCAGGTCAATTTTGTCTGAAGGATGTCCAGTCATGCATGCAGCATCTCGTTCCCGCTTTTTCAGGGAACAGGGTTACAGTAAAGTAATCCGAGACGTTCCCTTTCAAAAGCTACACTCGATGCTATGCGAAAGTGCTATGGGAACGAGAATACCCACTCCGCCGCACTGCAAGTGTCTGGACCCCCAGGGTTGTGTAGTGTGCGCACAGTACCCCAAGGAGTCTTAGACATAATTCTGGGATGCTGACTCGAGGACCCACGAGCCTGGCATCCAATTATGAAGCCCGACCGATGTTCTGTGGAAAGGCAGCCTGCCACATGACATACTTGGAAGCCCCTCTTGCCAGAGCAATAGATGAGGCAAGCTTCCTGATAGTTGGGTGGAGTCGGGCCTACATATTTTATGTCCTGGAATGTAAATGATCCTGAGGGACAGAATTTGTCCTGTCCTTAAGCAGAACCTAGTGCGCTAGTTCCTTAGCGGCGCAAATCTAGTCTGCCCAGGCGATATTTACAAGACTACCGTAATGTTGTCCATCCGTGCTAGGACGTGCTAGCCTCTTGATTGCTTGAGGGAGTATTTCAGGGCCAGAAATAAATTCATCAATTCAAGGAGGTTGATATGCCATGCAAGAAGATGACCTCTCCAGATCCCTTGGGCTGAACGGCCATCTAAGGCCGCGCTCTCACCTGGAAGGGAAAAATGTCTGCCGTTAGCAACTTGCGACGACAACACGGACCTAGAGTGGGACCCAGAGGCAAGGGCAAAGGTCTGAACCACATAGAGTGGGTATATGTATACTTTGTGTAGGAAAGAGAACGCTTTCTGTGGCGTTGAGACTCCATCCTAAAGAAAACGAAGTGAGCTAGGACGACATGTCGATGCTGAAGCGCTAGCTCCATAGAGAGGGTAGGAAGCTCTCAGCGCGTAACCCCTTTTGCCTCTCAGCTGCTGGAGGGAGTATTTCAGGGTCAGAAATAGAGTCATCGTTTCGAGGCAATTGATGTGCCACGCTAGAAGATGACCTCTCGAGATCCCTTGGGCTGGACGGCCATCTAAGGCCGCACCCCAGCCAGTGAGGGAAAATGCCTGTCGTTAGCAATCTGCGACGACAACACGGACCTAGAGTGGGACCCAGAGTCAAAGACCGGGGTCTGAACCACATAGAAAGGGTACGAAGGTCTCGGCACGTAACCCTTATTGCCACTGGGGATTGGCCCTTGGATGGAATCCCCCAGCACTGAAACTACTCTGGGAGCGGTGAAGTTACCTCCTGGCCTAGCTTGTACTCCTTTACAGTGCTATAATGGATTCTGCGCACACAGGAGACAGCTGTGCATTGCACTCGTATTCCACATGACACTCAACTTCATACCTCGTGTAGGAAGGAGAACGTTTTTGTGGTGTTAGGACTCCACCCTTAGAAGTGAGGTGAGCTAGTGCGACGTGTTGATGCCGAATGGCTCTGTCTGGGAGGGGAACATGCGCAATGGCCCCTTTTGCCAGCAAGCCTGTGATTTTGGATTAACAGAGGTGTTCAATTCAATTCAATTTTATTTGTATAGCGCTTTTAACAATTGACATTGTCTCAAAACACCTTTACACAATCAAAAGAATTATTTAAGTTTGTATGGAATGTGAATGTGTATGAATCAAAATGTTCAGATAGTCCCTGGTGAGCAAGCCCGAGGGCAACAGTGGCAAGGAAAAACTCCCTGAGATGGTAATAGGAAGAAACCTTGAGAGGAACCAGACTCAACAGGGAACCCATCCTCATCTGGGTGAAACAGATAGCAGGAAATTATCTGCATTTATACAGTGTTAAGTGTTAGGTTCAGCTATAATAGTTGATGTTAATTGATGTTATAATAGTTGATGTAAAATGGAGTATATAATAGTTATTGGAGACTCAGATAGACTTGTAGAAAGTTCCAGTCCTGAACTATCGAATTGTCAAGTCCTCAGAGAAACAGCTGACAACACCAATCGAGGCCAGAACCATCTTCTAAGTAGATAGAATCATCCCCAGACACCATCCATGCGACGAGCCCTCCAACCAGAAACGGGGCATCAGGATGGATCAGACAGGTCCGGAGGGCAGAGGGAGTCTGGATCACTGGCAGCTCAGGAATGACATGTGTAGCTCGACAGAGAGAGAGAGAGAGAAAAAGAGTGAAAGGGGGAGACAGGGGGAGAGAGGAAAGAGAAAGAGGGGGAGAAAGAGAAGAGGAGGAGAGATTGCAATTAGGTATGGTCACAGTCACAATGTATAATGTGAATGTATATTTACTGTAGACAGAGGTGGAAAGTAACGAATTACATTTACTCGCGTTACTGTAATTGAGTAGCTTTTTTGTGTATTTTTACTTTTTAAAGTAGTTTTAAAAATCTGTAATTTTACTTTTACTTAAGTACGTTTAGTTTGAAGTATTGTAATCCGCTACATTTTAAATCATATTCGCTACTGAGTAAAAAATAAATGAATGAAAATGATAAAATAATCAAAATATTTTGCTTTGTATAAATGCTCCGTTGCGCCGCGTGTGTGTATCATGTCCTGGTCGCGCGCCGCTCCAGACTCCACTCCAGGTTTTCTGACTGTCTCCACATCGGCAGCTACCTGACTTTCCACACGGTCGCTTCCGCCTTGAGAGTGTCGTCATCGACTAGCGCAACCCACATATAAACCGGAGAGAGACGCGGGAAAGTGAAAGAGGTTGTGATTTTGGCGTTTTGATATTTGGTTGTGTTTTCCGGTTTTGACTTTTTGCCTCCAATTGGCTTTAATTATTGCTTTGTCCCTTTGGTTTGGTTGGTCTTTGTACATATTTGTAGATAATTTCATTGTTTTTGGTTTAGGGAGTCCGGGAAGGTACCTGTATTTTTGTTTGTGTTTTTTTTTTTTTTTGCAGGTAATCTAGCTACTAAATATAAATACCATTTTGTTTATTATTTTGGCCTGGGTCCTTCTTGAATCTGATCCTCCTCCTGGTGTGTGTGTGTGTGTGTGTGTGTGTATACAAACCTCATTAGTTCATCAGTTAAAGATTGGATCTAGTTCTTTTTGCCATATACCACCATTTCCCTACAGTTATATATATTATAAATAGAAGCCTGAACCATTCTTTTGCTCTATGTTCCTAGCCTGGGACGTAACACCATATTTAAGTGACCACTTTGATTTTCAAGCACAAGAAAGACAACAGCTTTATTATGTAAAGGTGTTCCTTCAGTTAAAAACAACTAGTTTGAGATTTATATCTGCTCATCTTTTTGGAACTACGCTAGAATGCCTCATCCCACCCCGTTGTTAAAAAAAAATTAAAAAGTAACTCGGTAACTTTTACTCTGAGTAAATTTTTTAATGAGCTATTTTTTACTTTTACTTGAGTAGATTTTTATAATGATAACTTTACTTGTACTTAAGTAAAATTCCACTGAAGTAACAGTACTTGTACTTGAGTACAAAATTTTTATTACTCTTTCCACTTCTGACTGTAGAGTGCATGCAGGGACTCCGGCAGGACTAATTATGACAGCATAACTAAAAGGGAGAGCCAGAAGGAAACACAAACATGAGGGCTCCCTGAGATGTAAAGCTAACAATCACCTCACCGTCAACAAACCTGAGTGATCAAATGAGAGTGAGGAAGACAGCATCTAAACATACCAGTTCACCATAATACTCTACATCCATGAGTCCCCCAGATCTGCTCCTTTACCTTATGGCAAATCTATTTATAAAAATGCTTGGCTAAATAAATAGGTTTTTAGCCTAGATTTAAACACTGAGACTGTGTCTGAGTCCCGAACACTATTTGGAAGACTATTCCATAATTTTGGGGCTTTGTAAGAAAAAGCTCTGCCCCCAGCTGTAGTTTTCATAATACGCGGTACTGACAAGCAGCCTGCATCCTTTGACCGAAGTAGGCGTGGCGGATCGTAAGACATTAGCAGTTTGCTCAGATACTGCGGCGCGAGACCATTTAATGCTTTATATGTCAAGAGTAGTATTTTAAAATCAATGCGAAATTTCACAGGGAGCCAATGTAGTGAAGATAGGATAGGGGTGATGTGCTCATATCTTCTGGTTCTAGTGAGGACTCTCGCTGCTGCATTCTGGACTAGCTGAAGCTTGTTTATGCACCTAACTGAACAACCAGACAGTAAGGCATTACAATAGTCCAACCTAGAAGTGATAAAAGCATGAACTAGTTTTTCTGCATCGTTTAAAGAATGTGAAGGTGAAAGAATGCTATCCTGGTGATATTATCTACATGAGCTTCAAATGAAAGGCTGGAATCTATAATCACGCCGAGGTCTTTTACTGTTGCACTTGATGGAACAGAAAGGCCATCTAAAGTTACGGTGTGATCTAAGATTTTACTTCTAGCTGTATGCGGTCCTATGACTAGAACTTCTGTCTTATCCGGATTAAGCAGAAGGAAGTTAATTAGCATCCAATTTCTTATGTCCTGCACACATTGCTCAACTTTAGTAAGATGGTTTTTCTCATCAGGTTTTGTTGAGACGTATAGCTGTGTGTCGTCAGCATAACAATGAAAACTAATACCATGCTTACGGATTATGTTGCCCAGAGGAAGCATGTAAAGGGAAAAAAGCAGTGGGCCTAAAACTGAACCCTGCGGAACACCAAACTCCACTAGAGAACTTGCAGAATAATCACCATTTAAGTCTACATACTGATAACGATCGGTCAAATAGGATCTGAGCCAGGAGAGGGTTGTACCCTTAATTCCTACTACATTTTCTAATCTGTGAAGAAGAATAGCATGATCAATGGTGTCAAAAGCTGCACTGAGGTCGAGTAATACAAGCATAGTTACACAACCCTGATCAGAGGCCAATAGGAGGTCATTTACTACTTTAACAAGTGCTGTTTCTGTGCTGTGATGAGGCCTAAATCCTGACTGATACAGTTCATGTATGCCATTTCCATGTAGATATGAGCATAGCTGCTCTACTATCTTTTCCAGAATCTTAGAGATAAAGGGGAGGTTTGATATTGGCCTGTAATTGGACAGCTGACAGGGATCGAGGTCAGGTTTCTTAATTATTGGTTTGATAACTGCTAATTTAAAAGATTTTGGAACATAACCAATGCAGAGTGAGGAATTAATTATTCTCAACAGCGGTTCTGTTATTACTGGGACTATCTGTTTAAGAAAATGTGTCGGTATAGGATCTAATATACAGGTTGATGAATTTGCAGAAGAGATGAGTGAAATTAGTTCATTCTCTTCAAGGGGAGTAAAGTATTCTAGGTTTCAATCTGACATGGCTAGGTTAACATCTCTATCAATTACATTGTTCGGTTTCAAAGCCTTAATTTTATGCCTACTGTGTTCACTGTGGTTTCACGGAAGTGCCGTTGAAACACAATGATTGAATCCTGTAGCCTCTCTGAAGCTTTGTTGCTTAGCTAGGCGGAGGGGTGGTGGTGATGGTGGTGGCTGTTAGGTGTTCGGTCCCCTGAAACACGGCAGGAGGAACCCGAGCACCTAACAGTTTGTCGGAGACCGCTGTCGCCCGAAATACCAGTCATGGCGGGAATTGAGCACCGGTCTCCTGAGGGTGCTGGTTTTCCACAGTGCTTCGTGCTTAAGGAGACATAGCTTCCAGTAGGTTCTCCGCTGCCAGGCTCTCTAAAAGGTGCACAAATTTTTACACTTCAGTTAGGTGGGTGTGTTAGATATTCGGCATCCTGAACACGGGAGGAAGGGACCGAACACCTAACATTTTGCTGAAGACTGCTGCTCCCCGAAACACCAGTGGTGGCGGAGATTGAACCACGGCCTCCTGTCAGTGCTCAGCTCTCAGTAGGTCAGTTTGGTATGCCTGCAAAGCACCTGGGTGCAGGACAGCACCAGGCTGACCCGCTGCCTGAAAAGTCTCCTCCCACCAACGAAGATCTTAGTCTACACACTTGGTGGGGAGTGTGGGTTTTTCCCAGGAGGATGAGCTCCCAGGAGAGAGATAGCCCGCAAGCGTCACTCTGATCTGGGACATCATCATAAAGGACCACGCTTTCATCAATGACATTGGAACAAATCGATGTCAATAGCCGAAAAACATTGGATAAATACGGCTTATTCCATGAAAGAGTTAACTCATGGAGGTCGCCAGGAGGGGGAGGGGCCATCATTGAGGCCCCTCCTCTGGCCACCCGACAGGCACCTGTTGTCTGACCTTGAGTGTTTGGGGTATTTATTTATTTATTTATTTTTTATGGCGAATCATGGTGTACTTGTTAGACCACGCGTTACCACCTCTAACAACAACTAAACACTGGCTCATCACTAGAGGAGCGCTCTGACGTGAGAGTTTCCATCTCTGCCGAAGCGCGCTTGAGAAGTGGAAGGTAAAAAACTCATGATCTGGTGAGAGAGCGAGAGAAAAGGAAAATTCTGTCTCGTGTGCTTCCGCCAGATATGCACGTGGAAAATGCGTCACGGCTCGCGGTCTCGTTTTAAGAAACGGCGAACCCGAACGCGAGGGACTTTAATAGGGAGAAATCGCAATACTTGCCTGCTCCCTGAAGCCAGAGGATAGCGTGCTCTTCTCCCAAACACTGAAAACAGAAAGCGTGGAGATCACCCTCAGCGAGATATTCTTCTACACGGAGGGATGGACTCGTGTCTAACTCTGCCATCTTTCTGGTGAGTAGTAAGACACATTCTATTTTCGCTTTCTTTTAAAAAAAATGCTTTCACACACGCACACATACCACACACAACATGGATCCTGAAGATAAAAAGATCTGAGGGTGTTTCTGGTTCATGTCTATTTATAACCTCCAGGTGCACCTCATCGGTTGACGTCACCTGTCTGAGGTTATACTGTACATGCCAAAATATTTGGCGTGTTTGACAGAAATGTGCTTCACAACCGGTCACGAGGAATCGTTTCCCATAGCGCAGCATCGAGTGTAGCTTGTGAAAGGGAAGTACAGTAGAGAAACAATGCTTTCAAGTATATTTATTTTATTAACTTACAAAATGCAAAGTCAGCAAACAGAAGAAAAAGTATAATCAAACCAATATTTGGGTTGACTACCCTTTGGCTTCCAACAGGGATCAATTACAGTGGGAGCCACGCCAAATAGCCGCGACAGTGTGGCTGAAGTGTGAATGGCGTGTGAATGGCCTTTGCACGCCGTAATCCCCCCTCCCTTTTCTGGCTGAAAGGCGTGTCAAGATTTCACAGTAAACACGCCCATTCAAGCCCAATTTATTCATTTACCTGGTGCCACCACTAGATGGCGCTTCGTTCTCAAGAACACGTTAAAACAAGCCAGCTGCGCTGAGTTGCAATCACGTGATTTTAACAACCCGCCTCCACCCCCGCCGAACTGACGCTGCCAAACTACAGAGATGAAGATGGCGGCTTAACGGACTATTCGTGGTAAGTGATATTTTATTTTATAAAATGTGTTTGGGGTAGTTTACAGTTTATTTCCCAGTTTAGTTTTTTTATTGGCCGTTTTAAATATCACTGGCAGCACCAGCAGCGGTCAGATGTGACTTTAGAGAACTTAATGTTCTGTTTACCAAGTCTGGAGTTAATATTACAGCTTACTGTCAGTGTCACACACTCACAATGTCACTCCACTTTAACTCAAAAACATGCTCAAGCTTCGACAATACTATTAATGTCCCTATTACAAGAGCTGCACTACCCGATGAAGAGTGTTTGTGTTCTCTGTAAATACTGAGAGAATCTCACCGCGTGTTGTCTAGATAAATTCAGCGCTTATTTATTCTCTGGTTAAGAGTTAATCTGCAGGTTATTTCTGTGACTGTAATATAATGTGATGCAGTTGATGAGGGACACAGACTGAGGGGAGCTGTACAGGAGCTAGTAACGCTCATAACCCGGTTTATATTTTACACACTTTGTCCAGGACTTTCCGCAGTAGCGCGAGCGCTTAGTTAAAGAGCTGAATAACAACACAGAAGTGTTTATCAGTTAAGGAGGAGGAGGGGGAGGTGTGTGTGTGTGTGTGTCTGTGAGGGGCTTCAGTAAGTTATAGTTTGGCTTCAGGGATGAACTAATGCTCATATACGAGTGTTATATCGCTTAACTTATTTGTATGAGAAGCGCATTAAGTAAATTCCCGGTTAATTTAATGCAGACGATAATACAGACAGTCACTGGTTAACACTAACACTGTTCACTGGTTAACACTAACACTGTTCACTGGTTAACACTAACACTGTTCACTGGTTAACACTAACACTGTTCACTGGTTAACACTAACACTGTTCACTGGTTAACATTAGCACAGGCAGATTATTTACATTACAGAATCCCCAAAGCAGTACTTTACACACTCTGTGGTAAATAGGTTTATTAATATATTTTATTTTTATTAGAACTATATGTTCTGTAAAGTTTATTTATCTTTGTTTTGACTAAATTCTCCTGTTGTCTTTAAGCAGAGCTCCGCTGTGGAGGATTTGGGGGGTCAGACGGCTGACGGCTGGACTTTTGGAGCTACAGGACTGGAGGAGCCTGAACAAGCTGTTGAGGGAGCTGTAGGAGGGATGACGTCACAGTCCGACAGCTTTAGAATGATGTTTGATCAGGTCTACTGTATATTCTGAACATAGAACTGCAAAATGTCTGATACAGTACTTTGGGGGAAACAAAGACTTAAACTGTTAAGTAATAACATTATTAATAACAAATATGTAATAGTTTTGATATTTGAAAATGTTTTATTTTAATGTAAAAGGACTATAGATAGAGACTTATAAGCAGCTGGTGTATCCGGGTTGTTTAATGAACTTTAAGCAAAAAGACAACATGTATTCATCTGTTTTATATAAATTACTGTTTTAACTTTGACTAGTTTTGGAAGAATAAATTGAATTGTTAAAGTCTTGTTTTGCGTGTTTTAATTTTGGGGGATTGTTTGGGTATTTAAAAATTGTTTAGTTGAACCAACAACTTCAATTGGCAAAAAATGGGACACAACTTTGTTTTAAATAGTCAAAGAGTTGGGCTGAAAATAATAATAATAATTATTGATCATAGAAACAAATGAAACCAGTTAAACACTTGATTATATGTATTTGTGTTTGTGATTGTGACCCATAATAATTTTTTCTCAGTATAAATAAATGTTTTGGGTTTTAAGAACTCCAAAAGAGCAACGACAAACTTGGTATTCTCCATTGCGGTTTCTCACCTTCCACTCCTGAGTATGACATGGTGTTAATTGCTCTGTGTGTGTGTTTTTGGCGGGGGGATGGGTGTGTGTGTGTTTTCGGCTGTTCAGCAGTTCTAAACACAAGCACAGTTTTTGTCCTTAACTAAAATACTTCAATACGTTAATAATGAATTTATTTTGCTGAATAAGGTAATAAGCGATGTTTAAACCAAACCAGTAAGTTAAGTAAGTGTTCCATACATTAGATAGATAGTTTATTTCAGTTCAACACTGAAAAAAGGTGTAGGCTGAAGCCTTGCTTATTATGCCTACCCTTTGTACATCAACAAATGATGAGCGACACTTTACAGTAAATTGCACAAAATATTGTCAACAAATATTGTCACTTGTGCACATAAACAAAACATGTCAAAATTAATTATTCTTTCACTTGGGAAGAGAAGAGAAATTTGGAAAAGAAAATAATCATGTCTATATACAGTATATATATTACTTTGTCATATATTCACTAAACACCTTGTCTTTAAACATTTTTTTAAATCTATGAAGTGAATTACATAATTTTAATTCCATATCACATTTATTCCATAAATTAACCCCTTTAACGGAAATGCATTTATTCTTTAAATTTGTTCTGGCCCTTATTTTGCTAAACATGAACATTCCTCTTAGACAGTAGTACTGGCTGACTTTAATTTTGAACAGCCTCTGGATGCAGCTGGGAAGTAAATTATTATAGGCTTTATACATTATTTGTGCAGTATACAAATCAACTAGATCCACAAATTTCAAAACTTTAGATTTTATAAACAATTTATTTGTGTGTTCATAATAATCGGCCTTATTAACAATCCTTATTGCTTTTTTTTGTAACACAGATATTGGGTTTAAATAAGTTTTATAAGTATGCCCCCATACCTCCACACAATAAGTGATGTATGGAAATATGAGTGTACAATACAATATGCGTAATGTTTTATTATCCAGTACATACTTTAATCTGTTAAGAATTCCAACTGATTTAGAGATTTTTGTCTTAATAAAATTAATATGTGGTTTCCAATTCAGTTTGTTGTCAATTATTACTCCCAAAAATTTAATTTTGGAGACTCTTTCTATTTCCTCATTATTAATTCTTATTTTCACATCATGATTAATTTTTTGATTACTAAAAATTATGAACTTAGTTTTAGTCAAATTCAATGAAAGCTTACTATCATCTAACCAACTTTTAAGCCTCAGCAATTCATTTTCCACTGTGTTCAGAAGCTGTTTCAAATTTTTACCTGATAAATATAAAGTAGTGTCATCAGCAAATAATAAAAATTTTAATACATTGGACACTTTATCAATATCATTAACATACAACACAAATAATTTAGGGCCCAATACTGAACCTTGTGGAACACCGCATGTAACTTCCAATAAGTCAGATTTGTCATTATTAATTTGTACATACTGATGTCTGCTTTCCAGGTAGCTTTTTATCCAGTCTAACGCTTTTCCTCTTATTCCATAATTTAACAATTTCTTCACTAATAAATCATAATCAATTGTATCAAATGCTTTCTTTAAGTCTAAAAATACTCCCAATGTATATTCCTTGTTTTCTACTGCAGTTGAGATATCTTCAACCATTTTCATTACTGCCATTGAAGTCGACCTCTTAGTCCTAAATCCGAATTGATATTCACTCAGTAAATTATGTTTTTCTATAAATTTGTCAAGCCTCTGCACAAATACTTTCTCTAAGATTTTTGAAAACTGCGGCAGAAGAGCAATTGGTCTGTAATTAGAGAAGGAATAATGATCTCCTCCTTTAAAGATCGGAATAACTTTTGCCATTTTCATTTTACTAGGAAAGATACCGGTTAAGAAAGACAGACTACAAATGTAAGCAAAAGGTTTTGCTATACTCACAATTATATTTTTTAATAATGACATGTCTAGATCATCACAATCGGTGGAATATTTACTCTTGCAATTATTAACTGTTAGAAGTATTTCTTTTTCATCTACAGCCTGAATAAACATTGTATACTTATTACATAAGTTTTTTACTTCATTCACTGATCCATGTTTAGTAATTTTTTCTGCTAATTTAGATCCAACATTTACAAAATACTTATTAAATTCATTGACAATATCTTCCCCTTTATTTATACTTTGATTATCATCATTTACAAAAAACGATTTGGGTAATCAAAACTGCATGTATTATTTTTAAGTATACCATTAAGTACCTTCCATGTTGCTTTTACATTGTTTTTATGGATATTCAATAACCTATTGTAATAGTCCTTCTTACTGAATCTTATTATATTTTGTAATTTATTTTTGTAAGTCTTATAATCAATTTCTGCTTGTTTTGATCTTGTTGTTAGAAATTTCGTGAATAGGACATTTTTCTTTTTACATGCCTTCTCTATTCCTTTAGAAATCCATGGTTTATATACATTCTTTTGCTTTATTATAATCCTCTTAGATGAACAATGTTTATTAATTTGCTCATTTAATATATTCAAGAACACTTCATACGCCTTACTGGGATTGCTATATGCATAAACTTCATCCCAATTTTGTATTACTAAATCTTCATTAAGAGCATCTATTGCCTCTTGTGTTCTATTGCGAATAATTTTATAACTATTAGTCCTTTTTTTGAGGGGGGGATTTTTCAATAAATCATAGAAAATCACAAAAACTGGAAGATGGTCTGTGATATCATTGATAAGCAACCCTCCTAGTCTTTTTCCTTTTAATTCATTAGTATATATATGATCTATTAATGTTGCTGTATCTTTTGTCAATCTACTAGGTTTTGTTATCATTGGAATCAAACCATAACTGTACAGTGCATCAATAAAATTAGCAATTCCCTTACTTCCATGTGGATTTAGTAAATCAATGTTAAGATCACCACATATGATGTTTACCTTATTTTTAATTGATTGGTCGAACATATTAAATAACTCTTTTGTAAATTTATCAATGCATGTGCCTGGAGCTCTGTACACACAACTGATCATTATATTTTTTGTACTTTTTGTTTCAATTTCAATTGTTACACACTCCAAAACATTTTCTATGGCAAATTAAAGTACTGTGTATAACCAAGTGCCCTAGCAAACAGTTACAGTACAGTTTACAGTACAAACAGAGTGTGTGCGCTGGGGGGATTGGAAGGTGAGTGAGAATACTCATTTACAAGACAAAAGACGGTCAGAGGCAGGGCCGTTCTAGACCAGACAACACGGGGTGGGGGGAGGGGGGCATCATGTTCAAGCACTGTTTTTACCTGGCCTTACTGTATAGTAACAGTATTGTATTTGCTGAATTGTGTTGAGGCACGCAAACCCCCTGACCACAATAAGGTGGCAATCCCTCAGGGGGAAACTAAAAAAAATAAATATATATATATATATATATATATATATATATATATATATATATATATATATATATATATATATAATTATATAATATCCTTAATCCAGATTTTATCAATCAATGACATAACATTTATCTAAGCTGGATGGTCAAATTCTCAAAAACGTTTAACCTAAAGTAAGACTTAACACACTATAACTAAAATATGTACAAAACTGAAAGGTTGTCTTATGAATAATAAAAAATACAAACTAAATTAAAACAGATGGGCTGTTGAACAGATCATAATATGTTTTATGTTTTCTGATTATAAATGATATATGGGTTGATTTTAGAAAGGCTAAATCAAATAGCTAGTTTTGGTCATGTCAGTCCAGTAACTATACTATGTAAAAGTAATTATAATATGAATTAATTAAGGGCAGGACCTAACCTAATGTTAATAATTTACACCATGATAACATTAGTATTCATGTTTTTGTATATATTTCTAAATGTTCAAATGAACGTTTCAGAGTATATAATTTGTCGTGTCATCTGTGATTGAGACCCATGAGTTAAATTGAAATATTTTTTATAGGTAGTAAGCCAGGTTTTAGTAACCTTGGATAAATCAGCATGAAAGCCCTCTCTCGCGCACGCGCTCTCACGCTATCTCTCGCACTCACACACACACACAGACACAGACAAATAATACATGAAATCGCGTAAAACCAAATGAAACTAGGGTAAAAATATGAGCAGTAAAATACAGTAGTATCCTGTAGGTGATTCCTGTCCTGTGATAACAGGCACTAACACTCTAGAACTGTTTACTTCTGTTAGTTTTGTTTTCAAGTGTGAATGTTTATGGGGATTAAATCTGTCTCTGCTGCTGCATCTATACACCGTTGTGATAAGTGATTGATGCCCCATCAGATCTTTAATGTGGGACATTATGCTGGTTAAATGACTAAAGACACACTGATCCGTATGGACAGATATTTGTTCCAGATATTATGCGCCATTAATCAATTTGTTATGCCAATTTGACTTTCAGCGAAAACATAAAAAATATAACGAAAACAAACCCAAGCAGAAGTTACATTTTAAGCTTTACTTTCAAATTCAAATTTGATTTGTCACATACACAGTGCGATATGCAGTAAAAAGCTTTGGGTGCTTTAGGTGAGGCTCGAACTCGGCATTGCTTCACCTGGACCGCTTTATAAGTATCACGCGCTAACCGATTGCGCCACGGGAGCCACACGGAGGTTGGTCTTGTCAGAGTATCCTCTCTCTCGTGCGCGCACACACATATACACACACACACACACACATGAAATTGCGTAAAACCCAACGAAATATAAGCAGTAAAAAAAAAAATCAGTAAAAATACATTAGTATAACAGGCGCTAACCCTCTGGAACTTTTTTTTTTTACTATTGTTTCCAAGTGTTTAAGTGATTAATGCCCCATCAGATCTATTGACGGGGGAGCATTATGCATGATTCCATATGGGCAGATATTTATTCCAGGTTGCATGCGGCATTAATTGCATTTCTTATGCCACTTGTAGACTATCAGTGAAAAAATCAGCGAAAACATCATCAAAAATATAACGAAAACAAACCCAAGCAGACGTTACATTTTGAGCTTTACTTTGCAGCAAAATATTATCTATCAGTATATTAAATGGAACGGGGTAAAATACACCGTAATGTAAAATACTGTACATAGCCCGCGTTTTTATTCCGTACCTACAATGATCGGTATAGACAAATTACAGCCGCTACCGTGTCTTTAAGGATCATTTCAGGATGTCTTAAAAAATATTTCACTAACTAATTTTATTAATTCATTATTAAATAATAAATAGCATAATCATCATGGGTTGTGTATTGAGTGATTTAACAAATCTGTTTTATTAATCGATCTGTTGTTGTTGTTTTTTCATCTATTTATGAAACTATGTTGACAATGCAAGAACTGTCTGTATATTAAAGATACGGTATTGGGTTTCCTGGACACTGCAATTAACTGTGCCAGTCAATGCTCCATCTGGCGGAATTATACGGCATTGCAACCATCTTTTTAGAAAGCGCATGGGGGCGTTTATGGGGCGGGGCATCGTTAACTGCGTCATCGCGGGGGATCACATTCCGTGCACGGACCGTGCATTAACCCTTCATGGAACTGCCACGGAGCAGCCATGCTCCAGGCGGCTGTTTGACGTGGCTCCCACTGTATTACACTTGCACACTTGAAGTCAGGAATTTTGTAGGATTAGAGCCAAGTGTATGTTTAAACAGTTATACCAAGCAGGTGCTAATTATAATCAATTTCAGCTTTAGGGTGAAATCCAGTCATCAACTGAAATAAAAACAGCTGTGTAGGAAGCTTAAAATTGGGTGAGGAACAGTGGTGAAAGGTTGTGGAAGACAGTTTCATGTCATGGTTATATACTTCAACAAAATACAATATTCTGTAGTTATACTGCATGAGCATGGTCTCTCCCAGGCAATTCAAAACAGACCTGGGTTTCAAGATGTGTTTGTTCAAGCTATTTTAAAGAAGCACAAAAAAACCAAGCAATGTTGAGGACTGTAGACACATTGGTAAGCCAAGGAAACTTAATGCAGCAGATGAAAGACACATTATGTTTACTTTTCTTTGACACTGGAAGATATCCAGAAGTGCCATCAGCAAGGAACTGGTGTAAACCAATGGGACCCAGGTCTACCCTCATCTAGTTCCCTTTCAAAAGCTACACTTTATGCTTTGTGAAAACGCTATGGGAACGCTCTTCGCGCGACCAGTTGTTGAAGCAAAAAAATTTTGGCATATACAGTGGTGTGAAAAACTATTTGCCCCCCCCTCCTGATTTCTTATTCTTTTGCATGTTTGTCACACAAAATGTTTCTGATCATCAAACACATTTAACTATTAGTCAAAGATAACACAAGTAAACACAAAATGCAGTTTTTAAATGAGGGGTTTTATTATTTAGGGAGAAAAAAAATCCAAACCTACATGGCCCTGTGTGAAAAAGTAATTGCCCCCTGAACCTAATAACTGGTTGGGCCACCCTTAGCAGCAATAACTGCAAACAAGCGTTTGTGATAACTTGCAACGAGTCTTTTACAGCGCTCTGGAGGAATTTTGGCCCACTCATCTTTGCAGAATTGTTGCAATTCAGCTTTATTTGAGGGTTTTCTAGCATGAACCGCCTTTTTAAGGTCATTCCACAACATCTCAATAGGATTCAGGTCAGGACTTTGACTAGGCCACTCCATAGTCTTCATTTTGTTTTTCTTCAGCCATTCAGAGGTGGATTTGCTGGTGTGTTATGGGTCATTGTCCTGCTGCAGCACCCAAGATCGCTTCAGCTTGAGTTGACGAACAGATGGCCGGACATTCTCCTTCAGGATTTTTTGGTAGACAGTAGAATTCATGGTTCCATCTATCACAGCAAGCCTTCCAGGTCCTGAAGCAGCAAAACAACCCCAGACCATCACACTACCATCACCATATTTTACTGTTGGTATGATGTTCTTTTTCTGAAATGCTGTGTTACTTTTACGCCAGATGTAACGGGACACGCACCTTCCAAAAAGTTCAACTTTTGTCTCGTCGGTCCACAAGGTATTTTCCCAAAAGTCTTGGCAATCATTGAGATGTTTTTTAGCAAAATTGAGACGAGCCTTAATGTTTTTTTTGCTTAAAAGTGGTTTGCGCCTTGGAAATCTGCCATGCAGGCCGTTTTTGCCCAGTCTCTATCTTATGGTGGAGTCGTGAACACTGACCTTAATTGAGGCGAGTGAGGCCTGCAGTTCTTTAGATGTTGTCCTGGGGTCTTTTGTGGCCTCTCGGATGAGTTGTCTCTGCGCTCTTGGGGTAATTTTGGTCGGTCGGCCACTCCTGGGAAGGTTCACCACTGTTCCATGTTTTTGCCATTTGTGGATAATGGCTCTCACTGTGGTTCGCTGGAGTCCCAAAGCTTTAGAAATGGCTTTATAACCTTTACCAGACTGATAGATCTCAATTACTTTTGTTCCTGAATTTCTTTGGATCTTGGCATGATGTCTAGCTTTTGAGGTGCTTTTGGTCTACTTCTCTGTGTCAGGTAGCTCCTATTTAAGTGATTTCTTGATTGAAACAGGTGTGGCAGTAATCAGGCCTGGGGGTGACTACAGAAATTGAACTCAGGTGTGATAAACCACAGTTAAGTTATTTTTTAACAAGGGGGGCAATCACTTTTTCACACAGGGCCATGTAGATTTTGAGTTTTTTTTCTCCCTTAATAAAGTAAACCTTCATTTAAAAACTGCATTTTGTGTTCAATTATGTTATCTTTGACTAATAGTTAACAGTTTTTGATGAGCAGAAACATTTAAGTGTGACAAACATGCAAAAGAACAAGAAATCAGAAAGGGGGCAAATAGTTTTTCACACCACTGTATAACCTCGGTCAGGTGACGTCATTTGATTAGGTGCACCTGGAGGTTATAAATAGGCATGAACCGGAAACGTCCTCAGGTCTTTTTGTCTTCAAGGATTGCATTGTGTGTGTGCGTGTGTGCAAGCACTTTTTCAAAGCAAAAAGAAAGCGAAAATAGAAAGTGTCTTATTACTCACCAGAAAGATAGCAGAGTTAGTCACGAGTGCCGTCGCTCCGTGTAAAAGATATCTTGCTGAGGGCGATCTCCACGCTTTCTGTTTTCAGTGTTTGGGGGATGAACACGCTATCCTCGTGCTTGAGGGAGCATGTGAGCATTGTGATCTCCTCCCTATTAAAGTCCCTTGTGCTCGGCTCGTCTTTCACCCGTATTCATCCAGTGTCTTATGCTATTGATGCGAAAAGCGCGGTTCTATATGATGATACCCCAGATTGAAGAGACGCTTGCAGGCTATCTCTCTCCTGGGAGCTCATCCTCCCTGAAAAAAGTCCATACTCCCCACCAAGCCGTGTAGACTAACATCATCGTTGGTGGGAAAAGCTTTATAAGGCAGCGGGTCAGGCTTGTGCTGCCTGCACACCATGGCTCTGCAGGCATACCAGGCTGACCTATTGAGAGATCTGAGCATTGGCGGGTCTATCGAAGCTCTACGAGCAGTTCTTTGTGAGGTTTTTCCTCCGCCATGTTCAGGGGTTGGGACTGTAGGCCACCCAGTCCTGACCAGGTCTGATTCTCTCTAGGCGTGAAGCGCAAAAGTGTGGCGAGCCCAGCACCCCTTCGTAGAGATTGGGGCGGGACTTGCCGCGCTTCACAGTCTGCCTTAAGGAGACCAGACTTGAGGAGCATCATCTCCTCTAAAAAGGAGTCCTGAGGCTCATGTGCCCAGGACCATGGGGGTGTCTCCCCCCTGGGGAGGGGTGCCTAAAAAATTCCAATAAGGAATATAAACTCCTTACTGGCACCTTCAGGAGGCTGTGGTATAATCTCCACCATGACTGGTGTTTCGGGGAGCAGCAGTCTCCAGCGAAATGTTTGGTGTTCGGTTCCTTCCTTACATGTTTCATTCAAATGAATAGAACGAAGTGCCAAAACTTGTGCCCATTTTTGAGAAGCTGGCAGCAGGGAACCTACTGCCAGGTATGTCTCTTTAGGTACAAAGCACTGTAGAGATTCAGGCTTTGCTGGAAAAAGGGGCCATAGAACATGCTCCCCTGTCAGACAGAGAATGAGGCTATTACATTCAGTATTTCTTGGTTTCCAAGAAAGATGGGGGTTTTGTCCAATTTTACATCTTTGTGGGCTGAATATTAAAATGTTGACAGCCAAAATGATTGCTTCTCAAATCCAACCAGAGGATTGGTTTGCGACAATCGACCTGAAGGACGCATATTTTCATATAGAAATATTGCCACAACACAGGAAGTTCCTGAGGTTCGCTTTCGGAGGCAAAGCCTACCAGTATTTGGTCCTTCCATTTGGCCTAGCCATATCACCCTGCACATATATAAAATGTACGGATGCAGCCCTGGCTCTATGTTTCCAGGGCATCCGTATCCTGAATTACACAGACGACTGGCCGATTCTGGCTAAGTCTTAGCAGCTATCGAGAGGTCATCCTAGCTCACTTCGATTCTTAGGATTGAGACTCAACGCCATGTAAAGCATTCTCTTTCATGCTCAAGCCCGACATATTATGGGTGTCATATGGAATTCAGCCGCAATGTGGGCACAGCTGTCTCCTGCGCGTGTCAAATCCATTCTCAATATCCTAAAGGTGATCAAGCTAGGCCAGAAAGTAACTTTTATTTCTTTCAGAGAGTGTTAGGTCTAATGGCAACTGTTTCCACAGTGATACCCTTGGACCATCTGCACATGAGATCACTTCAGTTGTGGCTAAAAGCCAGGGGATTTCATACAAGGGCCAATCCCCAGAGGCAATAAGGGTTAGGCGACGAGCGCTTCGTACCCTTTCTATGTGGTTCAGACCCCGGTTTTTGACTCTAGGTCACTGTTGTCATCGCAAATTGCTAATGACAGACGCTTCCCTCACATGCTGGGGTGCGGTCTTAGATGGCCGTACAGCCTAAGGGATCTGGAGAGGTCATCTTCTCGCGTGGCACATCAATTGCCTCGAAACGATGACTCTATTTCTGGCCCTGAAATACTCCCTCCAGCGGCTGAGAGGCTACCATGTCCTAGTGCGGGTGGATAACACTCAGTAGTCTCATAAAATCGCCTGGGCGATTTTGCTCGCGCCGCTGGAAGAGCTGTGCACCAGAAAAGCTGGAAAAGCTAGTGCACCAGATTCTGCTTTGGGGCACAGGACAAGTTCCTGTCCCTCAGGACGATTTACATTCCAGGGCATACGTATATGGGAGCAGACTTGCTGTCCAGGCAAGCTGTGACACACGGGGTTTGGAAACCCCACCCCAAAGTAGGCCCATATGTGGCTCAGACTGTGTCTTATGCATTTCCTCCAGTAGCTCTGCTCTCGGGAGTCCTGGCAAAGGTCTGTCAACAAAGCTTGCGCCTCTATAGATAGCGCTCCATTGGCCGACCAGTGTGTGGTGTTCAGATCTAATATCTTTCCTGTGAGGAGGGAGCTTCTGTCTCAGGCGCAGGGAATAACATTCCACCTGTGGCCCACGTCTGGCCCCAGAGGGGGACCAGTGAAGAGGGGCTGGTCTTCCAGCCAGTGTAATTAAAACTATACTAAGTTCTAGGACCCCTTCAACTAGCACAACTTATGCCCTCAAATGAAGTGTATTGAAAATTGATGCATAGTAAAACATGTAGACCCAGTCCACTGCCAAATTGTTTCAGTGCTGGAGTTTCTACAAGAAAATTGACCTCGGGCTTATGCCCTAGTATTCTCAGAACGTACGTAGCCATTTACAGCTCCGGCGCAGGAAAGACTTCACTTACTGTGTCCAGTTCGTGCTCTTCAGATTTACAGTACATCCACCGCGCTAGCCAGTGGCGTAAATCAAAGCAGGTTCTTATATGCTATGGGGGCTGCAGCCAAAGGGCGGCTGCCACTAGACAAACATTGTCACATTGGATGAGAGATACTATTGCCCCTGCCTATGAGGCGCGTGATCACACTTCGACTCTAGGATTCAGGCCTCATTAGACCAGGGGGATTGCCTCATCAATTGCACTGTCAAGAGGTGTCCCCTTGCAGCAAGTGTGTGATGTGGCAGGTTGGTCCTGTCTGCACACATTTGTCAGATTTTATAGTTTGGATGTCCATGCTACTCAGCATCCTAAAGTTATGTCTGAGACCACCTTGGCTATTGTGCGCACACTACACAACCCTGGGTGTCCAGACACTTGCAGTGCGGCGGTGTTGGTATTCTCGTTCCCATAGCGTTTTCACACAGCATCGAGTGTAGAAGAAGCACAAGAAGTCCTGAAAGTGACGGTTTGGTCTCCACAGAGCCCTTATATCAACATCATTGTGTCTGTCTGGGATTATATTGTATGGAGAGACAGAAGAATTTAAGTCAGTCTACATCCATAGAAGATCTGGTTAGTTCTCCAAGTGTGTGTGTGTTTTATATATATATATATATATATATATATATATATATATATATATATATATATATATATATATATATAATTAGGGTTGTTCCGATTCCGATACTGGTATCGGAAATGCTACCGATACCACAAAAAAATCTGGCATCGGAATCGGCGAGTATTTGAGTCCACGTACCGATCCGATACCGTTTTCCTAAACGTAACCTATTTATGCTCGCTAGCTTTGCTAGCTTACAGTGGGTGCACAGGCAGTATGCGACTTCTGCCGTCGCAGCGTATGGCGTCAGCATTTGGGTTTGTGCGTTTGCTGGCTTTTACCGCTGAGTGGCACTATATAACTATAGACTGACGCCTCAGGCATCAGCTCGTTCTCTCCAGGCTTAATGAGGCGCAGGTCGTCCACAGCTGCACGTCGTTGCAGATAAAATAAAGTGAAACATTGTAAATAAACGAATTCATAATCACAGTAGTAACATTACAGTACAAATTTATAATTAAAATTAAATTCAGTTTTTTAGGATCGAATTTAAGCAACGTAAACATTCTAAACTGTTTAATTACAGTAGAAAGGCTACACCTGTAGGGTCTTGTGTCATCTTATATTTTGTGTTCTTTAAATTTGTAGCTTTTATAAGACTCTACTTTTATTTAGGTGCACACACAATGACGAAAAAACTTCATGATTTTATTAAATAAATAAAGTAAACGGGGTTCTGTATTGATTTTGGTGAACTTGAGCGCGTCAGAAAATGAACCCAAACTCCGTGTATACTCGCCGCACAGACGTGAAAAATATATACTTATAGAAAGAGAAATATCTGCTTTAATATAAACTAATGAAAAAAATATATTAGATTATGTAATTCGTATGAGAAGTGAATTATAGGCGCGCTCACTGACGACGAGATGACATGATCAGCACAGCCGTAACCAAAGGAATCACTATCTCATCAATGAATTATTAAAATGGTCAGAGTGAGTTTCCAGCCTGTTTAACAAATATTTGAAGTAGATAACAGTAGCCCACATTTATAAAAGCATTTTTTATTTATATAAAACTATATAAAAAAATAATCCTGCGTTTATTTTTAGGTGTGCCCGCTGCCATAGTTCTTCAGTAACAAACCTATAAAACATGTACATCTGTATGAATAAATTGTTTAAATGTGATCAGTAAATGCTCCTTGCTACTGTAGTGACTGACATCGGCGTGCTGAAAGATCTAATCTCTCATATCGGCGCGCGCGTTCATCTGACTTATTATTTCAATTCATACTGTATAGCTGTTAGAATTGGGGCAGGGATATTATGCCAATATTAAATATTATATACGATATTAAATTTCAAGTGAGTTGGGAGTTTGCAAGGCAGAGAAGGATGCTCTTCGGAGTGAGTTGCGAGTTTGATGAGACGGCATAAATATTTAATACAGCAAATTAAATATTTTGGTTTATATTTTGGTTTATATTATATGGTTAATGTATTTTGGTTTATATTGCAAACGAATAACGAATCAAGAGCCTGTGATTATATTGCATAAATATTATTTTGTACAGACAAATATCTGAATTTTTATTTATTTATTTTTTAGATTTTTTTTTAAAACAAATCTCTCAAAAATAGTAAGATGTATTTTGGTTTTATACTGCAAACGAAAAACGAATCCAGGGTCTTGTGTCATCTTATATTTTGTGTTCTTTAAATTTGTAGTAGATTTATTAAATGAAATAAATTACACTAAACGGGGTTCTGTATTGTTTTCGGTGAACTTGAGCGCGTCAGAAAATGAACCCAAACTCCGTGTATACTCGCCTCACAGACGTGAAATATAAGTACTGAAGTACTGTAGATAACAGCCCACATTTATAAAAGCATTTTTTATTTATATAAAACTATAAAAAAAAAAATAATCCTGCGTTTATTTTTAAGTGTGCCCGCTGCCACAGTTCTTCAGTAACAAACCTATAAAACATGTACATCTGTATGAATAAATTGTTTAAATGTGATCAGTGATTTATGTAAATGACTCAGTTTAGATGTAAGTAAATGCACCTTGCTATAGGGACTGACATCGGCGTGCTGAAAGATCTAATCTCTCATATCGGCGCGCGCGTTCATCTGACTTTAGATCAAAGTTAAAGGCGCACACGCGGGATCATGCAAACGTTTCCCCTCCTCTTTCATAAAAAATGAACAATCCGACACGAGCAGATTTGTTTCAGTCAGAATATTTATCAATCATAAAGAGAGGCGACATATACTTGCTGATTAAACACTGCATTTTTAAAGTGAAAGCGCGCGATGTGAGCAGCTTTAATTATTGATAATTAAATCATTATTAAATGGTGGACATAAAAAGCAAAAAGAATAATAATATTATTTTGATTATTATTATCATGTTCTTTTGCTGTTTGAGCGTCTGTGGATTCCAAAATTGACATTTTTACCGTTTTTTAATCACTGAAATGGAAGAGATACTGTACTGTAGAAAGGTTCCTTATCATAACGTGCCTTGTATTGTTTTTTAATCACTCGATACACGACCCATCATTTTTAATGCTATTTTACAAAGGGTAAATACACATGGAATAATTTTATTTGGTTTGTTTATTTATAAATAAAATTAAAAGTAATTAAAAACAGTGTAGAGTGATTAATAACACTACATGTTATGGTAAGAAAAATCTCATTCTTGCTCATTCTAGTTTCTCCGAGTGTATACTGTAGGTGAGAACAGCTATTCAGTATCATTTGCATTTGTATGTGTCTGACTTTGCAAAGCACACCTGTAAAACCTGTTTAAATGTAAATGCTCCTCGCTGCGCTGTTTGGGGGAGGGGCACGCTAATGACGATTTGGTCAGCTGTGTGAACGCTCGCCCTTTAGATGTTGCGCGCGCACTACACGGCAAAAAATATGTTAGTATATCATGACTGAAATCATGACTGAAATATATGTTAGTATATCATGACTGAAAAAAGTTTATGTAATTTGTATAAAACGTGGATTACTACAGCGCATCCACTCACAGCCGAAACCAAAGACATCAACGGCTCTGCCTATTCAGAGGCTCTGCCTATTCAGTAAAGAAAAACACTACTGTTATTATTTCAATTCATACTGTACAGCTGTTAGAATTGGGGCAGGGATATTATGCCAATATTTAATATTATATACAATATTAAATTTCAAGTGAGTTGGGAGTTTGCAAGGCAGAGAAGGATGCTCTTCGGAGTGAGTTGCGAGTTTGATGAGACGGCATAAATATTTAATACAGCAAATTAAATATTTTGGTTTATATTTTGGTTTATATTATATGGTTAATGTATTTTGGTTTATATTGCAAACGAATAACGAATCAAGAGCCTGTGATTATATTGCATAAATATTGTTTTGTACAGACAAATATCTGAATTTTTATTTATTTATTTTTTAGATTTTTTTTTAAAACAAATCTCTCAAAAATAGTAAGATGTATTTTGGTTTTATACTGCAAACGAAAAACGAATCCAGGGTCTTGTGTCATCTTATATTTTGTGTTCTTTAAATTTGTAGTAGATTTATTAAATGAAATAAATTACACTAAACGGGGTTCTGTATTGTTTTCGGTGAACTTGAGCGCGTCAGAAAATGAACCCAAACTCCGTGTATACTCGCCTCACAGACGTGAAATATAAGTACTGAAGTACTGTAGATAACAGCCCACATTTATAAAAGCATTTTTTATTTATATAAAACTATAAAAAAAAAAATAATCCTGCGTTTATTTTTAAGTGTGCCCGCTGCCACAGTTCTTCAGTAACAAACCTATAAAACATGTACATCTGTATGAATAAATTGTTTAAATGTGATCAGTGATTTATGTAAATGACTCAGTTTAGATGTAAGTAAATGCACCTTGCTATAGGGACTGACATCGGCGTGCTGAAAGATCTAATCTCTCATATCGGCGCGCGCGTTCATCTGACTTTAGATCAAAGTTAAAGGCGCACACGCGGGATCATGCAAACGTTTCCCCTCCTCTTTCATAAAAAATGAACAATCCGACACGAGCAGATTTGTTTCAGTCAGAATATTTATCAATCATAAAGAGAGGCGACATATACTTGCTGATTAAACACTGCATTTTTAAAGTGAAAGCGCGCGATGTGAGCAGCTTTAATTATTGATAATTAAATCATTATTAAATGGTGGACATAAAAAGCAAAAAGAATAATAATATTATTTTGATTATTATTATCATGTTCTTTTGCTGTTTGAGCGTCTGTGGATTCCAAAATTGACATTTTTACCGTTTTTTAATCACTGAAATGGAAGAGATACTGTACTGTAGAAAGGTTCCTTATCATAACGTGCCTTGTATTGTTTTTTAATCACTCGATACACGACCCATCATTTTTAATGCTATTTTACAAAGGGTAAATACACATGGAATAATTTTATTTGGTTTGTTTATTTATAAATAAAATTAAAAGTAATTAAAAACAGTGTAGACTGATTAATAACACTACATGTTATGGTAAGAAAAATCTCATTCTTGCTCATTCTAGTTTCTCCGAGTGTATACTGTAGGTGAGAACAGCTATTCAGTATCATTTGCATTTGTATGTGTCTGACTTTGCAAAGCACACCTGTAAAACCTGTTTAAATGTAAATGCTCCTCGCTGCGCTGTTTGGGGGAGGGGCACGCTAATGACGATTTGGTCAGCTGTGTGAACGCTCGCCCTTTAGATGTTGCGCGCGCACTACACGGCAAAAAATATGTTAGTATATCATGACTGAAATCATGACTGAAATATATGTTAGTATATCATGACTGAAAAAAGTTTATGTAATTTGTATAAAACGTGGATTACTACAGCGCATCCACTCACAGCCGAAACCAAAGACATCAACGGCTCTGCCTATTCAGAGGCTCTGCCTATTCAGTAAAGAAAAACACTACTGTTATTATTTCAATTCATACTGTACAGCTGTTAGAATTGGGGCAGGGATATTATGCCAATATTAAATATTATATACGATATTAAATTTCAAGTGAGTTGGGAGTTTGCAAGGCAGAGAAGGATGCTCTTCGGAGTGAGTTGCGAGTTTGATGAGACGGCATAAATATTTAATACAGCAAATTAAATATTTTGGTTTATATTTTGGTTTATATTATATGGTTAATGTATTTTGGTTTATATTGCAAACGAATAACGAATCAAGAGCCTGTGATTATATTGCATAAATATTGTTTTGTACAGACAAATATCTGAATTTTTATTTATTTATTTTTTAGATTTTTTTTTAAAACAAATCTCTCAAAAATAGTAAGATGTATTTTGGTTTTATACTGCAAACGAAAAACAAATCCAGGGTCTTGTGTCATCTTATATTTTGTGTTCTTTAAATTTGTAGTAGATTTATTAAATGAAATAAATTACACTAAACGGGGTTCTGTATTGTTTTCGGTGAACTTGAGCGCGTCAGAAAATGAACCCAAACTCCGTGTATACTCGCCTCACAGACGTGAAATATAAGTACTGAAGTACTGTAGATAACAGCCCACATTTATAAAAGCATTTTTTATTTATATAAAACTATAAAAAAAAAATAATAATCCTGCGTTTATTTTTAGGTGTGCCCGCTGCCACAGTTCTTCAGTAACAAACCTATAAAACATGTACATCTGTATGAATAAATTGTTTAAATGTGATCAGTGATTTATGTAAATGACTCAGTTTAGATGTAAGTAAATGCTTCTTGCTATAGGGACTGACATCGGCGTGCTGAAAGATCTAATCTCTCATATCGGCGCGCGCGTTCATCTGACTTTAAATCAAAGTTAAAGGCGCACACGCGGGATCATGCAAACATTTCGCCTCCTCTTTCATAAAAAATGAACAATCCGACACGAGCAGATTTGTTTCAGTCAGAATATTTATCAATCATAAAGAGAGGCGACATATACTTGCTGATTAAACACTGCATTTTTAAAGTGAAAGCGCGCGATGTGAGCAGCTTTAATTATTGATAATTAAATCATTATTAAATGGTGGACATAAAAAGCAAAAAGAATAATAATATTATTTTGATTATTATTATCATGTTCTTTTGCTGTTTGAGCGTCTGTGGATTCCAAAATTGACATTTTTACCGTTTTTTAATCACTGAAATGGAAGAGATACTGTACTGTAGAAAGGTTCCTTATCATAACGTGCCTTGTATTGTTTTTTAATCACTCGATACACGACCCATCATTTTTAATGCTATTTTACAAAGGGTAAATACACATGGAATAATTTTATTTGGTTTGTTTATTTATAAATAAAATTAAAAGTAATTAAAAACAGTGTAGAGTGATTAATAATCAGAAATGTCATTTCCATACCGGATCGGTCGCGGCCCGGGTTAACAACGACCGCCACTGGTGCTGTTGACCTACAGGGTGCCGGTGGAAATTGGGCTACTGTTGGTCGAAGAAGGAGAGGAGGAAGGCATGTGCGAAAGCAGAGAGAGAAGAGGAAAGGCAAGAGTTTAGGAGTGAAAGTAGGGACCTTGAATGTTGGGACCATGACAGGGAAGGCAAGAGAGTTGGTTGATATGATGCAGAGAAGGAAGGTGGATATACTGTGTGTCCAGGAGACCAGGTGGAAAGGTATCAAAGCTAGAAGCTTAGGATCAGGGTTCAAGTTGTTTTACCATGGTGTGGATGGGAAAAGAAATGGAGTAGGAGTTATCCTGAAAGAGGAGTTTGTTAGGAATGTTCTAGAGGTGAAGAGAGTATCAGATAGGGTGATGAGTCTGAAGCTGGAAATTGATGGTGTGATGTTCAATGTTGTTAGTGGTTATGCTCCACAGGTAGGATGTGTGTTAGAAGAGAAGGAGAAATTCTGGAGTGAGTTAGATGAAGTGATGCAGAGCATCCCCAGAGATGAGAGAGTTGTGATTGGTGCAGACTTCAATGGACATGTTGGGGAAGGGAACAGAGGGGATGAAAATGTGATGGGCAGGTTTGGTCTTCAGGACAGGAATGTAGAAGGACAGATGGTGGTGGACTTTGCAAAGAGGATGGAAATGGCAGTTGTAAATACTTTCTTCCAGAAGAGGCAGGAACATAGGGTGACATATAAGAGTGGAGGCAGAAGCACTCAGGTAGACTACATCTTGTGTCGACGTTGTAATCTGAAAGAAATCAGTGACTGCAAGGTGTTGGTAGGGGAGAGTGTAGCCAGACAACACAGAATGGTGGTGTGTAAAATAACCCTGGTGGTGAGGAAGGTGAAGAGGACAAAGGCAGAGCAGAGGACAAAGTGGTGGAAGCTGAGAAAGGAAGAATGTTGTGTAGTCTTTAGGGAGGAGTTGAGACAAGCTATGGGTGGTCAGGAGATGCTTCCAGTTGACTGGACAACTACAGCCAATGTGATCAGGGAGACAGGTAAGAGGGTACTTGGTGTATCATCAGGTAAGGGAAAAGGGGACAAGGAGACTTGGTGGTGGAATGAGGAAGTCCAGGAGTGTATACAGGGAAAGAGGCTAGCCAAGAAGAAGTGGGACACTGAGAGGACTGAAGAGAGTAGACAGGAGTACAGGGAGATGCACCGTAAGGTGAAGGTAGAAGTGGCAAAGGCCAAACAAAGAGCATATGAGGACTTGTATGCTAGGCTGGACAGTAAGGAGGGAGAGGTGGATCTGTACAGGTTGGCGAGGCAAAGAGATAGAGATAGGAAGGATGTGCAGCAGGTTAGAGTGATTAAAGATAGAGATGGAAATGTACTGACAGATGCCAGGAGGGTGATGGGAAGATGGAAGGAGTACTTTGAGGAGTTGATGAATGAGGAAAACGAAAGAGAACAAAGAGTAGAAGAGGTGACTGTTGTGGAGCAGGAAGTAGCAAATATTAGTAAAAGTGAGGTGAGAAGGGCGTTGAAGAGGATGAAGAGTGGAAAGGCTGTTGGTCCTGATGACATACCTGTGGAGGTATGGAAGTGCTTAGGAGAGGTGGCAGTAGAGTTTCTGACTAGTTTGTTTAACAAGATCTTGGAGAATGAGAGGATTCCAGAGGAATGGAGAAAAAGTGTATTGGTGCCGATTTTTAAGAACAAGGGAGATGTGCAGAGCTGTGGCAATTACAGAGGTATAAAGCTAATGAGCCATACAATGAAGCTGTGGGAAAGAGTAGTGGAAGCTAGGTTAAGGGCAGAGGTGAGCATTTGTGAGCAGCAATATGGTTTTATGCCTAGAAAGAGTACATCAGATGCAGTATTTGGTTTGAGGATGCTGGTGGAGAAGTACAGAGAAGGTAATAAAGAGTTGCATTGTGTCTTTGTAGATTTAGAGAAAGCGTACGACAGGGTGCCGAGAGAGGAGCTGTGGTGTTGTATGAGGAAGTCTGGAGTGGCAGAGAAGTATGTTAGAGTGGTGCAGGACATGTATGAGAGTTGTAAGACAGTGGTGAGATGTGCTGCAGGTGTGACAGAAGAGTTCAAGGTGGAGGTGGGTCTGCATCAAGGATCGGCTCTAAGCCCCTTATTGTTTGCTCTAGTGATGGACAGGATGACAGATGAAGTTAGACAGGAGTCTCCATGGACTATGATGTTTGCAGATGACATTGTGCTTTGTAGCGAGAGCAGGGAACAGGTGGAGGAAAATTTGGAGAGGTGGAGGTACGCTCTGGAAAGCAGAGGAATGAAGGTTAGCCGCAGCAAGACGGAATACATGTGTGTGAATGAGAGGGACCCAAGAGGAACAGTGAGGCTACAGGGAGCAGAGGTAAAGAAGGTGCAGGATTTTAAGTACTTAGGGTCAACGTCCGAGAGCAACGGAGAGTGTTCAAAGGAGGTGAAGAGACGAGTACAGGCAGGTTGGAATGGGTGGAGAAAAGTGTCAGGTGTGTTGTGCGATAAAAGAGTATCAGCGAGAATGAAAGGAAAGGTGTACAGGACAGTGGTGAGACCAGCAATGCTCTACGGCTTAGAGACAGTGGCACTGAAGAAAAGACAGGAGGCAGAGCTAGAGGTAGCAGAGCTGAAGATGTTGAGGTTCTCTTTGGGAGTGACAAGGATGGATAGGATCAAGAATGAGTTCATCAGAGGGACAACCCATGTTAGATGTTTCGGAGATAAAGTCAGAGAGGCCAGATTGAGGTGGTTTGGACATGTTCAGAGGAGGGATGGTGAATATATCGGTAGAAGGATGCTGAGGTTGGAACTGCCAGGCAGGAGGTCTAGAGGAAGACCAAAGAGGAGATTTATGGATGCAGTGAGAGAGGACATGAAGTTAGTTGGTGTGAGAGAAGAGGATGCAGAGGATAGGGTTAGATGGAGGCAGATGATTCGCTGTGGCGACCCCTGAAAGGGAACAGCCGAAAGACAAAGAAGAAGAAGAAGAGTAGAGTGATTAATAACACTACATGTTATGGTAAGAAAAATCTCATTCTTGCTCATTCTAGTTTCTCCGAGTGTATACTGTAGGTGTATTATATGGTTAATGTATTTTGGTTTATATTGCAAACGAATAACGAATCAAGAGTCCGTGATTATATTGCATAAATATTATTTTGTACAGACAAATATCTGAAAAAAAAACAGTTTTCTTTTTACGACGAATCTCTCAAAAATAGTAAGATGTATTTTGGTTTTATACTGCAAACGAAAAACGAATCCAGAGCCTGTAATTATATTGCATAACTATTATTTTGCACAAATACTGTAAATCTCTGAATAAAACAATGATATTTTATTCACAAATGTAAGATTGATGTCTTGATGTCTTAAACTCTAAGTATTGTCGAAATAATTTTTTTTAAAGCCCTAGTGCTGTTGTTTGCGCTGTTTTCTTTAATAATAACACGGGTCCTGAATTAGCGGACATCGGTGGCTCAGGAATCGATTTTTCCCTCCTTTTGCATGACAGCGTTAAGAAAGACGGCACTTTCTATACAAATTAAACATTGCACTAAATTATTTTAATAGCGTTTATTTCGACATGGGTTAACTTAACAATAACATGCCATAACAGACAAATATATAAATTAATATAAAATTAATATAAATTAATTAATTAATATCGCTAATATTTTCATGTAACATGTGGCCGTGAAACGAACCGGGTTTACAATCATAGTTGATGGACAAACAGCTGATAACACTCTTCACCAGCTTCAGAAACAATGTGAAGTGTCAGTTGTTGGGGTTGTATAGCACACTTATGGAATGAATACGATGAGATGACAGAGTGGAGGTTTAATACCTCTATCTCACACGCGGGGCCGTAAGTGCGGTTCATTATGATTCAGCGCGAGTTTTGATGCTGTTATTACGTTTCCATCTTACCACGCAAAAAAATAAACATGTTTAACATGTGGAAGCTCGCGGACCTTGCAGATCTTCGCGGACCGTCGGGCGGCCACTCGAGGCGGATCACGATGCCTAATACCCCTCTCTCACCTGTGTGGCCGGACTCATCTCCGTGAGCTGCCGCGATTGCCCACGACGTTCCTTTAACGTTCCGCGAAAAACTAAACGTGGAATTTTTCACGCGGAAAGATGGAAACGTAATCACAGCGCAAAAACTCGGGGTGAATCATGATCAAGCCTGCGGCCACAGCGCGAGCCCGTGCAGGTGAGATAGGGGTATAACACACCGCATCTCATAGCGAGCCAAACCGCATAAGTGAATACTGTAGGGGTATTAAACATTACAATCACCCAGAAACATGAATGGATGCGGGGTTTGAAACTCCCATGGTTATTTTCTCATTTAACTAAATCAAATTTCATAAAAATAAAACGTGTCAAAAGAAAAACCCATAAAGTCATGGATAATGGCTAATGATCAATGAAACATATTTTAAACAAAAAGCAGAGAGCAGCTGGACATCGGGACGGGGAGTGTACAGTAAGTACAGTAAGTACGACGCGTTGGTCTGGCACGCGCAGGTCTGAGCAGCTCAAGAAGCTCCATAATCTGTTGCCTTGGAAGGCAAAACTTTTATTTAAATATATTTATTAATAACGACCACGGGGAAAATATGAAAGGGCTGAAGTTTTGTCTAAAGGAAAAATGTACATGACCCACACGGCTCCACGGACCGCGCCGTCTTCAGTTTAACACAACACCACGCTGTATCGCTGCCTAATTGTTCGCCACCTGTTTAATATTAATAGTGATTGGCAATTTTAATGCATTAGTCACATTATGAAATAGGCTAATTAAAAGTCACTCTATTAGTTCTGATATCAAATAAAATAAAATTCTTAAACAGGTCTAATATAATGAGAGGCCCCGATTATACTGCATACATCTTTTTTATTGATTTATTTTTTTATTATCTATTCTGGAAGTTTGCTCTATTTGTTTTAGTTATTTCTATATTTAAATCTTGATGTCTTAAACTCTAACAACTGTAAGTATTGTCGAAATAATTTTTTTTAAAGCCCTAGTGCTGTTGTTTGCGCTGTTTTCTTTAATAATAACACTAAACAGATAAAAACAGAGAGTCTGTCTAAACAAAATAAAACCAATGTTTTCTAACTCATATTTTTTTTAATATACAGTAAACATACAGTAAAACATCATTCATCATTAAAACATCACACAACTGAATCGCAGAAAAAAATCAGCAAAAATATTATTTAGTACAAGGCAATCTTTGGATCCTTGATGAGACGGCATAAATATTTAATACAGCAAATTAAATATTTTGGTTTATATTATATGGTTAATGTATTTTGGTTTATATTGCAAACGAATAACGAATCAAGAGCCCGTGATTATATTGCATAAATATTATTTTGTACAGACAAATATCTGAAAAAAAACAGTTTTTTTTACGACGAATCTCTCAAAAATAGTAAGATGTATTTTGGTTTTATACTGCAAACGAAAAACGAATCCAGAGCCTGTAATTATATTGCATAACTATTATTTTGCACAAATACTGTAAATCTCTGAATAAAACAATGATATTTTATTCACAAATGTAAGACAATATTTGCTCGCACTTCGTCTGGCACTGAACCAAAATATAATGTAATGAGAGGCCCCGATTATACTGCATACATCTTTTTTATTGATTTATTTTTTTATTATCTATTCTGGAAGTTTGCTCTATCTGTTTTAGTTATTTCTATATTTAAATCTTGATGTCTTAAACTCTAACAACTGTAAGTATTGTCGAAATAATTTTTTTGAAAGCCCTAGTGCTGTTGTTTGCGCTGTTTTCTTTAATAATAACACTAAACAGATAAAAACAGAGAGTCTGTCTAAACAAAATAAAACCAATGTTTTCTAACTCATATTTTTTATATTTATAGTTTTACATGTTTGTTGGATGTGTAAATTATCATAATTGTAGTATTACTTCGCTACAACATATTGTTTTGACTTTATTATGACTTAAGCTCTGAATATATTTAAAAACCGATACGACGGAAAATGTCAATTTGCGCCACCTGGCGGTCATTTCACGAATTATTTTGAAATGCTCCTGGTTTATTTTGCCCGCTGCCGCGTTTCCACGGCGGTGAGTGCGACGGTAATGAGCAGTCTGGTTGTCACACCACTGTAGCTTACTTACAGAGTGGCACGGCGTGCGCCTGTGATGGGCGTGCGCCCAACTTGATATCACTCCTCGCTCACTAGTTAGGTATGTGAAGGAGCAGGGCTGCAGAATCAGGCAACAGCCCATGAGCTATCGCCGCTAATGATCCCGGCGCTATAAAACACAGCGGGGAGTGTAGCTCGGAGTCTGACTGTTGGGAAGCTGGACTTTGCGACGCGGTGGATTTTATGAGAGACAGTGGCACAAGAGCGGGGCGATGTGATGCACTCCAGAGACTTTAAAAAAGGGGGCGCCTTTGATCTCCGCGAGAGGAGCGCGTGAACAAGCTGCGCGAGCTCCCGCGGCACCTTCACTTCCGCGTAGAGCCCGCCTCCGCATCCCTGCCGCCAAAGTGGAAAATGCCGCAGAGAGCCTTTAACCCTTTCCTTACCCATTTTTCTAAATAAATTACCCTTTTTCCTGTAAGACCTCGCCTCGTGTCCGTGTTTCATGGTGTCGCCCATGCACTTAGGGTCGAACCCGTTACACAGGGCTAGTAGGATTTTACTTAAAAAAAGAAATGCTATATATATATATATATATATATATATACTGTATATATATATATATATATACACACATATACACACACACACACACTGTACAGATACACACCCAGGTATCGGATCAGTATCGGAACATCTCTAATTATATATATATATATATATATATATATATATATATATATATATATATAATATATATATACACATATACAGGCCTCAGGTTAAAATTGCCCAAACACAACATACTGTAACAGGCATGGTAAGTGTAAGTTACCAGTCACCAGTCATTTCAAAATATCATAAATGAATAGAACAATAGTAAATGACTATGACCTTAGCAGCAATGTGGTAGAATTATTTTACTGTCTAAAATTCCTCTTCAGGTGGCAGTGGCTGATGAAGTTGCTAGATATGCTTTAAGCAGCAAGCGAACATGAACCAAATCAAAGCATAAAGCAGAAGCAGGGGCAAAAAACAGGCATGGGGGATTGGCATACACATTATCACAGAGCAAAAAAAGGGCTGCTTGGTCAATCAGGTTTACACTAACATGGAATGATACTTTGCACTGTCTGAGTTTTTTTTCCCCCCTCCAAATCTGTTTGCACAACATGCACATGATCAGTCATCAGGTGAGCTGGGAGAGTGAAGCATGTGCTGAGGAATGTAGTAATCCATTTGCAGATCACAATACATTCTAAGAGTTGCAGTTAGTCCCATGAAGTTGTAAAAATTCCAGTGATCTTGGAAAAATTCTTGTTCATATTTTATGTAGAACAAATTGTTCACACTTTGAAATGAAAGCAAGCTATGAAAGTCAGGGAAAACTAAACTAATTATTTCAGCCATGTAGCTAGGCTTGAGTCCAATGGATTGCCCTTATCTAAACACTTTGCACAATTGTATGCAAAAATATTAACTACCTTGCTGGGTGCATATCCTGTTCATGGTCACCAGCTGACAACCCCTTGCTTGTAAACTGTTTAGAATGCCTATTCAAATAGCAGGACAGTTACAGTGGGAGCCACGCCAAATAGCCGCGACAGTGTGGCTGAAGTGTGAATGGCGTGTGAATGGCCTTTGCACGCCGTAATCCCCCCTCCCTTTTCTGGCCGAAAGGCGTGTCAAGATTTCACAGTAAACACGCCCATTCAAGCCCAATTTATTCATTTACCTGGTGCCACCACTAGATGGCGCTTCGTTCTCAAGAACACGTTAAAACAAGCCAGCTGCGCTGAGTTGCAATCACGTGATTTTAACAACCCGCCTCCACCCCCGCCGAACTGACGCTGCCAAACAACAGAGATGAAGATGGCGGCTTAACGGACTATTCGTGGTAAGTGATGTTTTATTTTATAAAATGTGTTTGGGGTAGTTTACAGTTTATTTCCCAGTTTAGTTTTTTTATTGGCCGTTTTAAATATCACTGGCAGCACCAGCAGCGGTCAGATGTGACTTTAGAGAACTTAATGATCTGTTTACCAAGTCTGGAGTTAATATTACAGTTTACTGTCAGTGTCACACACTCACAATGTCACTCCACTTTACCTCAAAAACATGCTCAAGCTTCGACAATACTATTAATGTCCCTATTACAAGAGCTGCACTACCCGATGAAGAGTGTTTGTGTTCTCTGTAAATACTGAGAGAATCTCACCGCGTGTTGTCTGGATAAATTCAGCGGTTATTTATTCTCTGGTTAAGAGTTAATCTGCAGGTTATTTCTGTGACTGTAATATAATGTGATGCAGTTGATGAGGGACACAGACTGAGGGTAGCTGTACAGGAGCTAGTAACGCTCATAACCCGGTTTATATTTTATACACTTTGTCCGGGACTTTCCGCGGTAGCGCGAGCGCTTAGTTAACGAGCTGGATAACAACACTGAAGTGTTTATCAGTGGAGGAGGAGGGGGAGGTGTGTGTGTGTGTGAGGGGCTTCAGTAAGTTATAGTTTGGCTTCAGGGATGAACTAATGCCCATATACGAGTGTTATATCGCTTAACTTATTTGTATGAGAAGCGCATTAAGTAAATTCCCGGTTAATTTAATGCAGACGATAATACAGACAGTCAGTGGTTAACACTAACACTGTTCACTGGTTAACATTAGCACAGGCAGATTATTTACATTACAGAATCCCCAAAACAGTACTTTACACACTCTGTGGTAAATAGGTTTATTAATATATTTTATTTTTATTAGAACTATATGTTCTGTAAAGTTTATTTGTCTTTGTCTTGACTAAATTCTCCTGTTGTCTTTAAGCAGAGCTCCGCTGTGGAGGATTGGGGGGTCAGACGGCTGACGGCTGGACTTTTGGAGCTACAGGACTGGAGGAGCCTGAACAAGCTGTTGAGGGAGCTGTAGGAGGGATGACGTCACAGTCCGACAGCTTTAGAATGATGTTTGATCAGGTCTACTGTATATTCTGAACATAGAACTGCTAAATGTCTGATACAGTACTTTGGGGGAAACAAAGACTTAAACTGTTAAGTAATAACATTATTAATAACAAATATGTAATAGTTTTGATATTTGAAAAATTAATATTTTAATGTAAAAGGACTATAGATAGAGACTTATAAGCAGCTGGTGTATCCGGGTTGTTTAATGAACTTTAAGCAAAAAGACAATGTGTATTCATCTGTTTTATATAAATTACTGTTTTAACTTTGACTAGTTTTGGAAGAATAAATTGAATTGTTAAAGTGATGTTTTGCGTGTTTTAATTTTGGGGGATTGTTTGGGTATTTAAAAATTGTTTAGTTGAACCAACAACTTCAATGGGCAAAAAATGGGACACAACTTTGTTTTAAATAGTCAAAGAGTTGGGCTGAAAATAATAATAATAATTATTGATCATAGAAACAAATGAAACCAGTTAAACACTTGATTATATGTATTTGTGATTGTGACCCATAATAATTTTTTCTCAGTATAAATAAATGTTTTGGGTTTTAAGAACTCCAAAAGAGCAACGACAAACTTGGTATTCTCCATTGCGGTTTCTCACCTTCCACTCCTGAGTAGGACATGGTGTTAATTGCTCTGTGTGTGCGTGTGTGTTTTTGGCGGGGGATGGGTGTGTGTGTGTGTTTTCGGCTGTTCAGCAGTTCTAAACACAGGCACAGTTTTTGTCCTTAACTAAAATACTTCAATACGTTAATAATGAATTTATTTTGCTGAATAAGGTAATAAGCGATGTTTAAACCAAACCAGTAAGTTAAGTAAGTGTTCCATACATTAAAGTACTGTGTATAACCAAGTGCCCTAGCAAACACAGTTACAGTACAGTTTACAGTACAAACAGAGTGTGTGCGCTGGGGGGATTGGAAGGTGAGTGAGAATACTCATTTACAAGACAAAAGACGGTCAGAGGCAGCGCCGTTCTAGACCAGACAACACACCGGGGTGGGGGGAGGGGGGCATCATGTTCGAGCACTGTTTTTACCTGGCCTTACTGTATAGTAACAGTATTGTATTTGCTGAATTGTGTTGAGGCACGCAAACCCCCAGACCACAATAAGGTGGCAATCCCTCAGGGGGAAACTAAAAAAAAAAAAAAAATATATATATATATATATATATATATATATATATATATATATATATATATATATAATTATATAATATCCTTAATCCAGATTTTATCAATCAATGACATAACATTTATCTAAGCTGGATGGTCAAATTCTCAAAAACGTTTAACCTAAAGTAAGACTTAACACACTATAACTAAAATATTTACAAAACTGAAAGGTTGTCTTATGAATAATAAAAAATACAAACTAAATTAAAACAGATGGGCTGTTGAACAGATCATAATATGTTTTATGTTTTCTGATTATAAATGATATATGGGTTGATTTAGAAAGGCTAAATGAAATAGCTAGTTTTGGTCATGTCAGTCCAGTAACTACTATGTAAAAGTAATTATAATATGAATTAATTAAGGGCAGGACCTAACCTAATGTTAATAATTTACACCATGATAACATTAGTATTCATGTTTTTGTATATATTTTTAAATGTTCAAATGAACGTTTCAGAGTATATAATTTGTCGTGTCATCTGTGATTGAGACCCATGAGTTAAATTGAAATATTTTTTATAGGTAGTAAGCCAGGTTTTAGTAACCTTGGATAAATCAGCATGAAAGCCCTCTCTCGCGCACGCGCTCTCACGCTATCTCTCGCACTCACACACACACACACTGTACACACACAGACACACACAAATAATACATGAAATCGCGTAAAACCAAATGAAACTAGGGTAAAAAATATGAGCAGTAAAATACAGTAGTATCCTGTAGGTGATTCCTGTCCTGTGATAACAGGCACTAACACTCTAGAACTGTTTACTTCTGTTAGTTTTGTTTTCAAGTGTGAATGTTTATGGGGATTAAATCTGTCTCTGCTGCTGCATCTATACACCGTTGTGATAAGTGATTTGTGCCCCATCAGATCTTTGATGTGGGACATTATGCTGGTTAAATGACTAAAGACACACTGATCCGTATGGACAGATATTTGTTCCAGATATTATGCGCCATTAATCAATTTGTTATGCCAATTTGACTTTCAGCGAAAACATCAAAAATATAACGAAAACAAACCCAAGCAGAAGTTACATTTTAAGCTTTACTTTCAAATTCAAATTTGATTTGTCACATACACAGTGCGATATGCAGTAAAATGCTTTGGGTGCTTTAGGCGAGGCTCGAACACGGCATTGCTTCACCTGGACCGCTTTATAAGTGTCACGCGCTAACCGATTGCGCCACTGGAGCCACACGGAAGTTGGTCTTGTCAGAGTATCCTCTCTCTCGTGCGCGCGCGCACACACACACACACAAACACACACACATGAAATTGCGTAAAACCCAACGAAATATAAGCAGTAAAAAAAAATCAGTAAAAATACATTAGTATAACAGGCGCTAACCCTCTGGAACTTTTTTTTTTACTATTGTTTCCAAGTGTTTATGGGGATTTAATGTGTCTCTGCTGCCGCATCCATTCACAGTTGTGAAGTGATTAATGCCCCATCAGATCTTTTGACGGGGGAGCATTATGCATGATTCCATATGGGCAGATATTTATTCCAGGTTGCATGCGGCATTAATTGCCTTTCTTATGCCACTTGTAGACTATCAGTGAAAAAATCAGCGAAAACATCATCAAAAATATAACGAAAACAAACCCAAGCAGACGTTACATTTTGAGCTTTACTTTGCAGCAAAATATTATCTATCAGTATATTAAATGGAACGGGGTAAAATACACCGTAATGTAAAATAATGTACATAGCCTGCGTTTTTATTCCGTACCTACAATGATCGGTATAGACAAATTACAGCCGCTACCGTGTCTTTAAGGATCATTTCAGGATGTCTTAAAAAATATTTCACTAACTAATTTTATTAATTCATTATTAAATAATAAATAGCATAATCATCATGGGTTGTGTATTGAGTGATTTAACAAATCTGTTTTATTAATCGGTTTGTTGTTGTTGTTTTTTCATCTATTTATGAAACTATGTTGACAATGCAAGAACTGTCTGTATATTAAAGATACGGTATTGGGCTTCCTGGACACTGCAGTTAACTGTGCCAGTCAATGCTCCATCTGGCGGAATTATACGGCATTGCAACCATCTTTTTAGAAAGCTCATGGGGGCGTTTATGGGGCGGGGCATCGTTAACTGCGTCATCGCGGGGGATCACATTCCATGCACGAAGCCTGCATTAACCCTTCATGGATCTGCCACGGAGCAGTCATGCTCCAGGCGGCTGTTTGACGTGGCTCCCACTGTATATATGGAGCAATATCGTGGACAATATTCAAATGCAATTGCAAATTGCATTTGCAATTGCGTTTACCATCTGTGGACGCACAAATGCAATTGCACACTTTGCATTACCGTTTGCTGTTTCACCTTCACGAGCGCACACTGACTGCCAAATTTCAAATGAAAAAGAAAAGTCCATTTGCATTTGTATTTCCCAGGTCTTACACGTCATGAGCCTGTCATATTTACAGTGGGAGCCACGCCAAATAGCCGCGACTGTGTGGCTGACGTGTGAATGGCCTGTGAATGCCCTATGCACGCCATAATCCCCCCTCCCTTTTCTGCCAGAAAGGCGTGTCAAGATTTCACAGTAAACACGCCCATTCAAGCCCTATTTATTCATTGACCTGGTGCCACCACTAGATGGCGCTTCGTTCTCAAGAACACGTTAAAACAAGCCAGCTGCGCTGAGTTGCAATCACTTGATTTTAACAACCCGCCTCCACCCCCGCTACCAAACTACAGAGATGAAGATGGCGGCTTAACGGACTATTCGTGGTAAGTGATGTTTTATTTTATAAAATGTGTTTGGGGTAGTTTACAGTTTATTTCCCAGTTTATTTTTTTATTGGCCGTTTTAAATACCACTGGCAGCACCAGCAGCGGTCAGATGTGACTTTAGAGAACTTAATGATCTGTTTAGCAAGTCTGGAGTTAATATTAGAGCTTACTGTCAGTGTCACAAACTCACAATATCACTCCACTTTAACTCAAAAACATGCTCAAGCTTCGAAAATACTATTAATGTCCCTATTACAGAAGCTGCACTAGATGATGAAGAGTGTTTGTGCTCTCTGTAAATACTGAGAGAATCTCACCGCGTGTTGTCTGGATAAATTCAGCGTTTATTTATTCTTTGGTTAAGAGTTAATCTGCAGGTTATTTCTGTGACTGGAATATAACATGATGCAGTTCATGAGGGACACAGACTGAGGGTAGCTGTACAGGAGCTTAGTAACGCTCATAACCGGGTTTATATTTTATCCACGTTGGCCGTGACTTTCCGCGGTAGCGCGAGCGCTTAGTTAAAGAGCTGAATAACAACACTGAAGTGTTTATTAGTTAAGTAGTAGGTGAGGGGGGATGTGTGTGTGTGTGTAGGCGGGGAGGGGTATGAGGGGCTTCAGTAAGTTATAGTTTGGCTTCAGAGATGAACTAATGCTCATATACGAGTGTTATATTGCTTAACTTATTTGTATGAGAAGCGCATTAAGTAAATTCCCGGTTAATTTAATTCAGACGATAATACAGACAGTCAGTGGTTAATACTAATACTGTTCACTGGTTAACATTAGCACAGGCAGTTTATTTACATTCCCAGGGTTAGGGTTGGGAATTCCCAAAACAGTATTTTACACACTCTGTGTGTAGGGAATATTTGATTTTTCGTGTGTTTTATGATATTCTGTGTGCGTGAGAACAGAATGTTACTTCTTTCTCTTACCTCGACACAAGCTGCACTTTCAATAAACACATCCTATAGTAGTTTATGTTAAAGGTCGTAAAACTGTTAAACGCTCGTAAATGCAGAGCTACTCCCAATTTTATGTTCTTCTTTACCTTATCTTTTCTAAACATTCCTGACCAGATGTAAACACTTCTGCACCCACCCTTTCTTTGTTTCTTTGTGTGTGTGCGTATATATACTCCTCTCTCCCACAATAAACTTGGAACGTCTCACTGAGCACGGACTTGTGTATTATTGAGGGGTTCCCTGGTACCAGGCGGGAAGCAAAATACAGGCTGAGCACTGACTAGACGGGGTCTAGCAAAAACAAGAAATCCTTACAATTTGGGGGCTCGTCCGGGATTCCTCTAATCAGGTGAGTGCTGCTTTTTTATTTTTCTCTATAAGGATAGAGCAAGCACGCTCCCTGGGTTTTGGTATCTGGACGATATATAGTACGGGGGAGGATTGTCTTGTGGCTTTTACGCCAGTATAGCGCGCGCTCGCTTCTGAAAAGTTCCTTGAACTGAAGCATAGTGTGGAAGCTGTATTCTGTTGCCCGCTCTTTTTTTTTTTTTTGTCTTTGTTGAGCTCTCCTGTCATCCTGGCTCAGCTCGAACCCTGTCTCAAGTCCAACAACGTTTCTGGTGGCCCACGGTCAAGGAAGACACCTCCAGCTTTGTGGCAGCATGTGACACCTGTGCTAGATGCAAACATACCAACACCGCGCCGGCAGGCCTCCTCAGACCATTACCTATCCCATCTCGTCCATGGTCCAACATTGCACTGGACTTTGTCACAGGGTTACCTTCCTCCAACGGCCACTCATGCATCATGACCGTGGTGGATCGGTTCTCTAAGGCTGCCCATTTCATTCCGCTACCCAAGCTCCCATCCACCAAGGAAACCACTGATCTTATGATAACGCAGGCTGCATGGTCTTCCCAATGACATTGTCTCTGACCGTGGGCCCCAATTCACATCACAATTTTGGAAGGCATTCTGCAGACTCATTGGAGCCACCCCCAGTCTGTCCTCAGGCTTTCACCCCCAGTCCAACGGGCAGACCGAAAGAAAGAACCAGTCCCTCGAGGTAGCCTTAAGGTGCATGGCCTCCTGAGATGTCGCCTCCTGGAGCAAGTTTCTGCCATGGGTGGAATACGCCCACAACTCCCAAGTATCATCATCTACTGGGTTGTCTCCATTCCAGTGCTGCCTGGGCTACGTCGCCTCATCTCATGCCCATCATTCCCCTTCTGACTACGGCTCTCGTTTTACGATTTGGCTTCAACGCAACGCTGACTGATCTCCCGGTATTGACCTCCGCTTCCACATTCCGACCGTATTCTCGTTTCACGTTGCTGTCATTCATCTGCGCCTGGATTCACCTCGTCCGCTCCGCCCCATGACAGGTGTTGCCCGAAACACCAGCGGTGGCGGAGCAAGAACACCGACCTCCTGGGGGTGTCAGGGAGAACACTTAATTCTTGAAAGGAATTCTGTGTGCCTCTCCCCATTGGGGGGCCACCCCCATGGTCCTGGGCACATGAACCACAGGGCTTCTTTGTGAAAAAGACAATATGCCAGTCTGACCTTTTTGAGGCGGATAGTGAGCTCAAAAACACACTCCTTGTGTTTCACGCCTCGCCAGAGTCAGACCCGGTCGAGACTGGGTGGCCGACAGTCCCGACTCTTGAGCACGGCGGGGAAGGAATTTCCCGAAGGCTTGTTATATATAACTTCTCCTAATGAACCTAGTGGCGACCAAGTTAACGATATTGCCAAACAGGCTGGAAGGCGAGATAGGGGCATCCAGGAGGAATGCACGATTCTTATCCTTGATGCGCCTGAGATTCAACCACAGAAACCCGCGCGAAACCCATCGCAGCCAAAAAACGGCCGATAGCACAAGCCGACTGCTTTTGTTGCAAGCAGAGACAAGTCTGTGGCCCGGCGTAATTCCAATACGCCCTATCTGAAGTGCCCCACCAGTGCTCAAGTCTCTCAGCCGGTCAGCGTGGTAGGCCTGCAAAACCGCCATGGTGTGCAAAGGAGCACCAATCTGACCTGCTGCCTGAAAAGCTTTTCCTTCCAGGGAAGATGAACGTTTACACAGCTTGAAGGAAGTATTAGCTTTTCAGGAAGGATGATGCCCCAGGAGAGAGATAGCCTGTAAAGCGTCTCTTCTATCTGGGCGTCATCATATGACTCAGTGCTTCCACATCAATTACAGTGGTGTGAAAAACTATTTGCCCCCTTCCTGATTTCTTATTCTTTTGCATGTTTGTCACACTTAAATGTTTCTGCTCATCAAAAACCGTTAACTATTAGTCAAAGATAACATAATTGAACACAAAATGCAGTTTTTAAATGAAGGTTTACGTTATTAAGGGAGAAAAAAAACTCCAAATCTACATGGCCCTGTGTGAAAAAGTGATTGCCCCCCTTGTTAAAAAAAATAACTTAACTGTGGTTTATCACACCTGAGTTCAATTTCTGTAGTCACCCCCAGGTCTGATTACTGCCACACCTGTTTCAATCAAGAAATCACTTAAATAGGAGCTACCTGACACAGAGAAGTAGACCAAAAGCACCTCAAAAGCTAGACATCATGCCAAGATCCAAAGAAATTCAGGAACAAATGAGAACAAAAGTAATTGAGATCTATCAGTCTGGTGAAGGTTATAAAGCCATTTCTAAAGCTTTGGGACTCCAGCGAACCACAGTGAGAGCCATTATCCACAAATGGCAAAAACATGGAACAGTGGTGAACCTCCCCAGGAGTGGTCGGCCGACCAAAATTACCCCAAGAGCGCAGAGACAACTCATCCGAGAGGCCACAAAAGACCCCAGGACACCATCTAAAGAACTGCAGGCCTCACTTGCCTCAATTAAGGTCAATGTTCATGACTCCACCATAAGAAAGAGACTGGGCAAAAACGGCCTGCATGGCAGATTTCCAAGGCGCAAACCACTTTTAAGCAAAAAGAACATTAAGGCTCGTCTCAATTTTGCTAAAAAACATCTCAATGATTGCCAAGACTTTTGGGAAAATACCTTGTGGACCGACGAGACAAAAGTTGAACTTTTTGGAAGGTGCGTGTCCCGTTACATCTGGCGTAAAAGTAACACAGCATTTCAGAAAAAGAACATCATACCAACAGTAAAATATGGTGGTGGTAGTGTGATGGTCTGGGGTTGTTTTGCTGCTTCAGGACCTGGAAGGCTTGCTGTGATACCATGAATTCTACTGTCTACCAAAAAATCCTGAAGGAGAATGTCCGGCCATCTGTTCGTCAACTCAAGCTGAAGCGATCTTGGGTGCTGCAGCAGGACAATGACCCAAAACACACCAGCAAATCCACCTCTGAATGGCTGAAGAAAAACAAAATGAAGACTTTGGAGTGGCCTAGTCAAAGTCCTGACCTGAATCCTATTGAGATGTTGTGGCATGACCTTAAAAAGGTGGTTCATGCTAGAAAACCCTCAAATAAAGCTGAATTACAACAATTCTGCAAAGATGAGTGGGCCAAAATTCCTCCAGAGCGCTGTAAAAGACTCGTTGCAAGTTATCGCAATCGCTTGATTGCAGTTATTGCTGCTAAGGGTGGCCCAACCAGTTATTAGGTTCAGGGGGCAATTACTTTTTCTCCCTAAATAATAAAAGCCCTCATTTAAAAACTGCATTTTTTGTTTACTTGTGTTATCTTTGACTAATAGTTAAATGTGTTTGATGATAAGAAACATTTTGTGTGACACACATGCAAAAGAATAAGAAATCAGGAGGGGGGCAAATAGTTTTTCACACCACTGTATATTTAAGAGAATAAATAAGTCGATGTCAGGAAAACACGGGATAATACAGCTTACTCCATGAAAGGGTTAACTCATATGGCAAGAGCTAAGAGGGGGAGAGAGAGAGAGCTTTAAGCCCCAAAGGTGCGCTGTGGCCCGAAGCTTTTCAAGGAATGCAGGGCGCGCGCGAGCATTAAAGTGTAGTGTATTTTTCAAACATATCTACAGTGTAGGCAAGGATCTATAGACAGTGTAGTTGGCAGAATATGTCCATCTCCACATATGAGAACATTTGGGTCTCAAGAGGCTACAGTATGCTGTAATTTCACCTAGCCAATCTACCTTCCTGCATGTTTTTGGACAGTGGGAGGAAACCAGAGAGCCTTTAAAAAGGCATATAAAAACACTTGGGTACTGTGACTTAGTGATGATCCGCCAGTAATTTCACTGAATCTGGTTTCAGTTACTGTTTGTTCTTTTTTCTTCAGCAAATAAAATGTAAGCACATTTGGATTCAGGGCAGGTGATTTACTTGGCAGAACATTCCACTTCTTTGCTTAAACACTTTTAAAGTGTGCTTTGGATCATTGTCCATCTGCACTGTGAGTTTTGAAGCATTTGGCAAAAACCAAACAAATTAAAAAAAAGCCCTATACTCTTCAGAATTCATTGTGCTGCTTTTGTCAGCAGTTCCACGGCATGCTGTAGGATGAAATGGCTTCAGATCAAAATGTTTCATCCTTTTCCATACTCCCAATGGTAAACATTTATATTTATCTCATCAACCACTGGATGCTGTTGAGATTTGTGCAGGCTTTATCTTTTTTCAGCAATCCGTCATCTGGTCTTCCTTTTAATGAGAGTGTTGATTTAATAAAGGGAGTATTTTTATTTTTCATTTTTATTGCTTCATTGTCAGTGCCACTTTTTGGACTTCATATTGAGTGTCAACAGCAGCAGATTTCAAATGTCAGTGCTACCACTGAAATCAACCACACCTTTTATCTGCTTACTTGTGAAATAATGTGAAATAGTTCAATTGAAATAATGGAGGAATGCACTTTGATCTCATATTTATTATTTAATTTGGACTCTTAAAATCTGTCACTACAATGACAGTAACTTTATCAGTGTCAAAACATGTACGGACCTTTCTGTATATTTCTCGGTTGGTAAGCTGAGGTCATTTAATGGCATTGCCTGCCCTTGAAATATTTAATTCAACATTTTCCTCATCTTTCAAGCACAGTATCTTTACAGCTGGTTTAAGTCCTCACTATTTATGGATGGAATTTTTTAATTAAAGTGTTATCTATTTAATAAAGAGATTGAACTATGTCTAATTAAATTAAATAATGTGCATCTTCCGACAAGCAAATCAAGCTCAAATAATGTAGATAAAGCTGAAAGAAGCATTATGATTTCTTCCGATCATCGAACACCGAAGTCATTATTGTGCAAGTTCACACTATACAAGAGCTAGCTTAAGTTTAGGTCAGACACCTTAAAACAAATTAGTTCAAGTTCATGAATTTGAGGTTCAAGGCCTCCTTCTGAACATGGTTGTGCTTGACAATGAAGAATGTAAAGTACATCAGCTCTTGTTACCTTCTCTGAGCAGCCTTCCCTGGAACTGTCCTCCCTAATTTTGTGGCCCTTATATATAAGGTGTTGCAGAAATGCAGAAGTGTTCTATTCTATTCTATCTTTAGAATCTGTAACGGGTTCGACCCATTGTGCACAGATGACATGATGAAGCACGGACACGATGTAACAAACTCGCTATCGTTACCAAAACAATACCTAGCCGTTATCAGAATCAGGGAGTAGGATAAGGACCACCAGAGAAACAGTTGTTATACTCAAAGTGTATTCACATTTAATGTAGTGCTGTACATCACACCATTCACGCACGCCGGCCACTCATACCCCACACTCACTCAGTCTGTGCTCGTGATTATGTATATAAGGAGTCCTTTCTCTCAAAAGTCCATAAAGGACAGAAGAACGTCCTGCCCCGCGCACGATGTCCTCCGCGAGTGACGTCTCCTTTGAAGGCGGCGCGGTGGTCACCGAGGAAGCAGTCCCGTGCACACTCGGCCGCTGGCGGGGTTTCCCCGGTGAACAGCAGAGACACACCTCAACACCCAGGAGAACACACACACCAAACATAAACAAAACACAAACAAAAAAACCCTCCTGCATAACCACAGCAGGAGGAATGCCGTAAGTGCACAGTAAACACATACAAATGTGATATTGTTGCCTCGGCGGGCTTCACATAAATACACAAACAAAACAAACCCAAACATACTCACATGCGTAGAGGACAAACATATCCGGCATTCGGGTTAACATGATTAGCGTTAGCTTTAGCTTTTTAGCAGTTTTAGCTTCGGCTGACAAAATGGCTGCTGTTACCTAGGCCCAGCCTCTCTTCCTCTTTTATAGGAGCTGCACAATTAGCTCCCACAGCGCCCTGCTGGACGGGAGCGCGTAACTAGCCAATCGCCTGTTACACCCCCTCCCCCTCGGAAGAAGGCGTTACTTCGCCATAAAAAGGCTTGAGGTTGGCGACATGGACCGTGAACGATCCTGCTTGATTGATCATTCGCACCTGATAATTTACCTTGTTAAGGACTTTGGTGATTTTGGCGGGCCCCTTCCATTGTGGAGCTAGCTTGGCCATGTGAGAATCCCCTGCCCGAGACTGAGGAAAAGCACGGACCCAGACAAGGTCGCCTTCATGGTACGTGACAGCCCGTCGTCTGAGGTTGTAGTTGTTCCTGGGCACGGGCCACATTGCTCCGGACAGCCTGGAACAGTGCTTCCTGCCGCTCCACTGTGGAATAGGCTGGATGATCAGGTGGGATGTTTTTGTGCAGCATTCTTTCCAGTGGTCCCTTTAGCTTACGTCCCAGTGCTATCTCCGCTGGGGTATGGTCAGTGCTTTCCTGCCAGGCCGTGTTGATAGCAAACCGGAACTCAGGAAGCCATTGGTCCCACTGCTTGTGATTTTCCTTGATGAATGCTGCCATCATGAATTTTAATGTCCGGTTAGTACGTTCGGTGATGTTAGTTTGGGGATGGTATGCGGTGGTGAGCTTCTGGGTGACACCCCACTGCCGGCAAATGATGTTGAGCAGCTGGGAAGTGAATTGCGGACCTCTATCGGAAACCAGGTAAGCTGGTGTGCCCCACTGTGTGAAAATCTCCTTAATTAAAATATTGGCTATGTTGTGAACCTTCGCTGTCCTCATAGGGAACATCTCGACCCATTTGCTGCAGTAGTCTACGACCACCAGCAGATGCTCATTGAGCCGGGATGACCGTGGAAAAGGACCCATGAGATCTACTCCCAACATAAAACCAGGTTCCACCACAGGTGTGCTTTGTAGTAAGCCTGCCAGTTTACTAATACGGGGTTTGTATTTCTGACATGTTACGCAGTTCTTACAATATGCCCAGACATCTCGTCGTATCTCTGGCCTGTAGGCGACCTCCAGCAGCCTCCGCAGGGTCTTCATACGTCCTAGATGACCGCTGAGAGGGTTGTCGTGGGCGTACTGCAGATATTGAGGCCGGATAGATGTTGGGATTACCAGCTGAAGGAGACTACATCCATTTTGCTTAGGGATTTGACGATACAGGAATTGGTTTATTACGCAATAGTGTATCTTCTTAACATCAGGATCTAGCTTTGCCTCTCTCCACAGGGCATGAAGCGCTTCATCTGCCTTCTGGGCCTTCTCTAACTCCCCCCAGTCACAAGGCAGACCCCACTGCAGATTGTTGCCTTGGTGTACTGCCAGATGGGCATTTGTAGTTTCTCCCTCCCAGCACCGTGACAAGGAATCAGGTACAGTGTTGCACTGTCCCTTCCGGTACTGAACCACAAACTCGAATGCCTGCAGTCTGAGCACCCATCGAGTTAGGCGTGAGAAGGGGTTTGGCTGATTAAAAACCCACGTCAAAGCAGCATGGTCTGTGACGATAGTAAATGTCTTTCCTTCCAGATACTGACGCCATTTCTCCACTGCCCACACTACCGCCAGACATTCCTTTTCTGATGCCGAATACCTGGTTTCAGGTCCGTGCAGCAGTCGGGAGGCGTAGGCGATCACATGTTCCCCATCCTCGTGATCCTGCGTGAGTACTGCACCTAGGCCAACGTTGCTGGCATCTGTCTGCACCTTGAAGGGGCGGTTGAAGTCTGGAGCTGTTAAAACCGGTGTGTGTTGCAGAGCCGCTCTCAGATTTTCGAAGGCTGACTGGCATTCAGGGGTCCACAGCCACTTGGCTCCTTTCTTCTTCAGAGCGTGTAAAGGAGCAGCATGCTCTGAGAAGTGGGGTATGAACCGGTGGTACCAACCAGCCAGACCTAGGAAGCACTGTAGCTCCTTCAGGTTGCAGGGAACGGGGTAAGACTGTATAGCCGCTACCTTGGCTTCTTCAGTTTTTATGCCTTCGGCAGATATAATGTGCCCTAGAAAGGAGAGGGATGACTGGCAGAGATTGCATTTTTTAAGGTTTAGGGTGAGACCAGCAGCTTCAAGGAGCATGAATATTTGTCGGAGATGGTTAAGATGAGAGGTGGTGTCCTTTGAGTAAACAACGATGTCGTCGATGTAAACAAAACAGTATTTCCCGATGGCTTCAGCCAGAACGGAAGTCATACAGTAAGCCTCTGAAACGTCGCCCCAGCATTCTTCAGGCCAAAGGGAAGTCGGAGAAACTCATACTGATTGTTTTTGGTGACGAACGCTGTTTTTGGGATGCTGTCCGGATGCATCGCCACCTGCCAATATCCACTTCGAAGGTCTAATGAGCTGAACACAGTAGCCCCGTAGAGTGCCTCCAAGATTTCGTGGACCTGGGGCATAGGAAAGCCATCCAGCGGTGTTTTGCTGTTGAGGGCTCTAAAGTACACACAAAAACGTGTTCCACCGTCCCTTTTACCCACTAGCACGACCGGGGCAGCCCATGGCGAGGTGAATGGCCTAATGATACCTGCCTCCAGCATCTTGGCGACCTCTTCCTCCACAACTTGTTGTTTGTAGACAGGAACAGGGTAAGACTTCTCCCTAACAGGTCTCTCATCTGTGGTGTAGATATGGTGGGTGATGGCCTTGGTATGGCCAATTTGGTCTGTACACACTGCTGGACGGGAGCGCGTAAATAGCCAATCGCCTGTTACAACGAGGTGAGGTCTTATGGAGAAAAAGGTCATTTATTTAGGTAAAATGTGGATGGAAAGGGTTAAAGGAGGGAGGATGGAAAGAAAAGGAAGGAAATGTTGTGCATGTGCAGGTCCGGGGGCACATAGCTGACGATAGGTGATGGTGGGTGGAGTGGCAAAACGGAGCACGCGGATGCAGCGCTCCTACACGCTCCCTTGTGATGGCGCTTCTCCGTCTGACGTCCGTTGGCTGGGCGGCATTCCCGACTGGGATCAGGGGCCTTAACGCTGACCTCCTCATGGCCTTTTTCCTCTTCGGCGGCGGGGACGCGAAGGTGAGCTCAGAGCAGGAGTGAAGGTGCCGCGGGAGCTTGCGCAGCTCTTTCTCGCGCTGTCCTAAGTACGGTGATCAAAGGGCGGAATTCCAGTGTCCTTGTTAAAGTGCCTGGGGCGCGTCACTTCGCCCCACTCGCATGCCACTCTTTCTACCACATCACGTACTTCCCGGACCTCAGACTAAACTCTGCGCCTTGCTTTTATAATGGGGAGCAAGCCTGAGATCCCATTAATCGTTAATTATCGCCGGCCGGTTCGAATAGCCAGCTCTGTCCCTTTGCATACAGTACCTGCAGAAGGGGGTGCCGCCTATCTAGGGAGCCTATGGAGTGAGCGAGGAGTGATAGTAGATTTGGGCACACGCCCATCACAGTCGCACGCCGTGACACATCATTTAACTCATGGGATCATTTCTATGTCCTAATAAAACTTTTAGTCTAATAGACCTGTCTGACCTCATCACATGGGGCTTCAATAATGAGTAGCAACTAGCCAGTTAGTTCAAATAATCTTTGCTATCAAACACTAATGAAAAATGAAGCTGTTAAACTCACCTCAAGATATATTCTGCACAGCCTTAAAACCACTACGGGCGATAGAAATTAGAAGTGAACAAAAAGTCCAAGCCAGTAAGGAAAAGAGCATTCACTTAATCCCTCAAAAAAATAAATTTCCAGCATATCTTATATGATTTGTGGGTGTCAGGGAGCTGCTATCAATGTGTGGGACGTGTATTAGCAATATTAGAACACGAATGATCAAAATCTTTTCCCACGTTAGCAAGCTAATCCGTTCAATTTAAAATTCACCAATAAATTTACATGTTCAGTGAACGGTGCTCTTTTAGCACGTTCATGCACAACACTGCATCCAGTCACATATTCACAGTTGTGTATATGTTATTATATTGTGTGCAACATTCAGTGGCCTTTCCAGGATTTAGTTCCGTTTACATTAGCTGATAGGTGATGATTCAGTAAGCCATTGATTAGTTAATGACGACTTCCTGCGTTATCATTTATTATTACATTTATGCCCCAGGAAGAACATAATTAGGATGTAGTAAGAATGGCTTTGACTATTTAACGGCATAACTAACACCTCTTTTGGTTTTCATTGACGAACTACAGGCACAGATTAAAAAAAAAAAAAAAAAAAAAGACTGGGTGGCATTTTGACTGAGTTGTTCTTTGAGATGTAACTGGGATGTTGCCCTGTCAATGGAGTTCTCACAATGACCTCTTCAGGCTTATACTAAGACCATGGTACTGTAGGTCCATGCTATGTTGGAGAAGCACACATTAAGGTTTTTTAGCGTTTACCACATTTATGGGACACATTCAGCAGGTTTTCATTGTTTTCATCACATTCAGAAAATGTAGTATAAATTCTTCTTCTTTGTCTTTCACCTGTTCCCTTTAATATAAATACTGAATCCAATATCTTACACAAGCACTGTGCACTGAGCAGCTGCATGGTATTAATTCTGACTCACCGGATGCAATAGAAACAAAAGGCAACAGATCTGATCAGACATAGTAACTGGTTCGATTTCATCTCATCTGACCTGTTGACCAAATGATCATGTGTGATAGAAAATTAGTGAAAACATGATAGACACGTTGTAAACCTGACAGGGTCATGACCAGGCATTGGTATGCATGTGATCAATGCACTTCCCCCCCTCCCCATTTTGACCCTGCTCTTGCTGCATTCTTTAATATTTGTAAGACAGTGGGAAGGTAAAGGATTCATTCATTAATTCTAATTGGCCTGGGTTCATTGGCTATACATCCTATCTCAGAAACACTGGGTATGAGGAAAGTGTCATGACCTGAATGGGATGCTTATTTTTATTTTTTCACTATTATTATTATTATTATTATTATCAATTAATGTATACATAAAATTAAAGAAACATTATATATATATATATATTTATTTTGGTTAGGAGTCCTAATATCATCTGAATTTCAAGATTCCCAAATAGATCTCAAAACAATTGTGACAACTTATGCTGTTGCTACACTTTCAACAGTAAGATTAGAGATACATATCAGTTAACAGGAGTGTATCAAGTCTTTGATACTGTCTAAGCCTGTTGTGAAGGGTTCAGAATTAGCTCCACAGTCTGCCCACATGATCTCAGGATTCTCGTCAGGTGCTGATATTGGGGTAGAGATCTAGTGTATTGATTTATCATAGAGAAGCATGGAATTTACTCTGAGTGTTGCTGAGTCCTACACAGACAGACAGCTCTAGGACATCAAATTAACACTGGTTTTGTGTGTATGTTGTTACAGTAAATGTGCACAACATACATGGCTGGCTAAAAAATTGTTGCCATTTCAGAAGTGTCATTTGAAATTTGTGAGATTTGAAATTGCTGTGTTACAGTTTTAAGGATAGTTCAGAAAAAAATCACTTAAACACATGAAGTTTCATGGTTAAAATAAATATACTGTATATGGCATACACAATGTGATGGGAACTTACAGGATTGGAACTAAACAGCTCTGTTGCCAGGTGGACTCATGATTTCAGATTGACCCTATTCCAGAGTGATGAGTGCATCATGATAAGGAGGGGATTGATGCATTAATTTTCTTCCCTGATGACACAGGTATATTCCAGGACTCGAATTGTGAAAAAGTGGTTCTGGGAGTAGATGAAATAATTTTTATACATGAACTGGCCACCACATTGTGTGCTGTAATCAGAGCTAAAGATGACTTCCTAAATTCTTAGAGTGGGTGACCTATTTTTGTCCAGGCAGTGTACTGTATATGGTAAAGTATGTGCATATTGTACGTCAGTACAGGCAGTCCCCAACATTTGAGTTATGAATTTCCTCAGATACGAACGAATTGCGGATCTATGGACATTCACAGATGCGAACAAATTCGTGTGTATTGTACAAAAAGTGCAAGTGTTTTCAGTGTGCAAGTGATGTATAAAATCTCTAAAGTCCGGTAAATTGTATGTGTGTGCGTATGGGGGTGTGGAAGAAATGAGTTGGCCTTACTGGTCCTTCACCAATGTATTCCTGAGCTGCATTAAACGAGGTCACCTGACCCTGCTACATCACTGGGATTTCACTCAGGATTTTGGAGGCACAAACTCACGAGAGTATAATGCAAAAACAAAACATCAAGCATGTGTGTTTGTTTTTTACGCTTTACATTGTAATATTTGTGCCGAAGCAGTACAAGATTTACGAATGAATCCGACTAACGAACGTTCATAAGTTCATAAGTTGGGGACTGTACTTATCACACTGATAGGTCTTCATTTGGCGCTAGTTGATTTCATCACACTTTTTCTTTGATAAATGTTGCATTTTTACAAAAACAACGATAGTAGCCCACCATACCTAAAAACCGTCTAAGGTCTCGTCTTGTCGTTGGAGCAGGAAATGCACAAATAGCTTATATCTTAGCATCGAGTGGCTTTACCCTACCACCTCCCACAAGTTTGCCAAGATACGAAACAATCCCTTTTCCAAATTCACATTTTTCCAAATTTAATACTAGTGAAGCCTCAGATAAACGGGTGAAAACAAGCTCAAGCAACTTTAAATGCTGTTCCCATGTATCAGAATACACTACTACATCATCAAGGTAGGCGGCGCAATTCGGAACATTTCCAAGCACGTGGTTCATTAGTCTCTGGAATGTTGCTGGCGCATTCCTGAGGCCGAAAGCCATGACTGTATACTGGAGGAAGTTATCAGGAGTAGCGAAGGCAGATATTTCGGATGCCCTTGGGGTAAGAGGTACCTGCCAATAACCTTTTAAAAGGTCCAACTTAGTAGTAAACTTTGCTGTACCAACACAATCCACACAGTCCTCCATTCTTGGCAGAGGGAATGAATCAGGTTTAGTTACAGCATTTACTTTTCTGTAATCCGTACAGAAGCGAAAGGTGGAGTCAGCTTTGGGCACTAATAGGCATGGGGAGCACCAAGGGCTAACGCTAGGGACAGCTAACCCATGTGTCAGCAAATACTCGGTCTCCTGCTTCATGATGGCACGTTTGACTGGGTTGACTCTATAGGGGTGCTGTCTGATAGGAGGGTGGCCATTCACATCAATGTCATGCTCAATTAGGGTGGTGCAGGATGGGACATCAGAAAACAGGCTAGGGAACCTTTTAACTAATGCTAGAATGTCTTTTTGGAAAGAATGAGGCAAATTTGCCAACTTCTCTGGTAAGTGAAGCAACACAGCAGAATTAGACAGGTGAGCAATGGGCAAACAGTTTCTCCCAAGATATAGACCATCTTGCTCTGGAGAGTAATCAGCCGGCATGACATTTACATCAACAGGTAAGGTGGCCACAGGTGAGGCAGGGTCTGTCTCAGGGGGTGGAGTGCGAACAAAGTACTTTTTTAACAAATTAATGTGGCAAAGACGAGTTTTATTTTTACGGTCCGGGGTACTAATCACATAATTGGTGGGGCTAAGCTTCTGCTTTACTTCATAAGGCCCAACAAATCTAGCTTGTAGTGAAGATCCTGGCACTGGTAATAAGGCTAAAACTTGATCTCCAGGACAAAATGCACGGGGAACTGCCTTCCGGTCATATCGCTCCTTCATGTCATCCTGGGAACAACATAGAGCTTGGTGAGCCATGTTCCTTGCGATTCTTAAACGTTCACGAAGGGCCTGAACATACTTCAAAATTGATTTCTCTTTGTGAACTGGTGACCTGGACAACCATTGTTCCTGTAGGACCTTTAATGGCCCTCTCATAGTGTGACCAAACACAAGTTCTGAAGGACTAAAACCAAGAGATTCATGCACAGCATCACGAATTGCAAACAACAAAAGATGAACACCCTCATCCCAGTCCTTTCCAGTTTCTATGCAATATGAGCGCAGCATGTTCTTAAAAGTCTGATGGAAACGCTCAAGGGCGCCTTGTGATTCAGGGTGATAGGCAGTGGAGACTTGATGGTTAATTTTCAACTCTCTAATTACCTGAGAGAACAAGCGTGACATGAAATTAGAGCCACGATCAGTCTGTATGCATTTAGGCATGCCAAATGTAGTGCAGAATTTCACCAGTGCTTTAATGAGTCTTAGACTTTAGTGAGCGCATAGGGATAGCTTCCGGGAACCGCGTGGCAGCACACATGAGAGTGAGCAAATAACTATTCCCAGAATGTGTCTTAGGCAGGGGACCAACACAATCAATAATGATACGCTCAAATGGCTCAGTTCTGATAAGAATAGGTTGTAGCGGAGCAGGAGGAATAACTTGATTAGGTTTACCCACTTTCTGACATGTGTGACAAGTACGACAGTAGCGTGCCACATCGTTCTTCATGCCAGGCCAAACAAAACACCTTAATGCACGCGAATATGTTTTACGGACCCCCGTATGTCCAGAGCAGGGGTGATCATGAGCCAGTGTTAAAACCTGTGGCCGGAGGGAGCAGGGGACCACCACCTGGAACCTCTCCAACCAACTATCAGATGACCCAGATGGAGACCATTTCCTCAACAGAACATCATTCTCTATAAAATAAGCAATCGGATGATTCATCAACTCAGACTTTTCCACTACAGAAGCAAAACATTGTGCTAAGGAGGGGTCTGCTTTTTGAGCTGCAACTAACTGGTCACGTGAAACATGCAGTTCAACATCTAGATCAGCACTCAAAAAGGCATCATTAGGTGTCACATCACAACCATTGTCAGGAATTTTGCCCTCTAAAGGTCCCTCTTGACACAAGAATGTCTCAGAAAGATCTACCACGTCACCCAACAACTTCTGCTGGGCACGAGTTAACACACAGGTGTGAAACACAGACGGATACTGGATGGCTACATCAGGATTGTTATTCACAGGTTCAGACACAACTTCAGGTAGGGAAAACACTTTATTACCAGCTATATCATTTCCCAAAATGAAAGATACTGTATACCACTAACAGGTAATGTTGCACGCACAGCCACCTTTACAAGCCCGGAGAAACCTTCAGTTTCCAGATATACATGATGTAGGGGTACACGGATTACAGTCAACTCAATACCTTGAATTAGAACATCACTGCCTGTGTAGGAGGCTTCTGAGAGGGGAAGCACACTTTCTAAAACAAAAGACTGAGCAGAACCAGTGTCTCTTAAAACCTTAACCGGATGCTTCACCTCATCAACACCTAAGGACACATAACCTGAAGAAACAAATGATTTGAATACTGGCTCAATAATACACTTAGGAACTGAAATATCTGACACGATGTCTGCTGCATTAACTTTCTTAACTGCAGCCTGCTGTCTCACTCCTTTACGTTTCAATACTGGGCAATTGACAATTAAATGACCCTTTTCGTGACAGTAAAAGCAGTCTCGAGATTCAGAAGGGGAACCGGTGGATGAGCGAGTCTTGGGCGGTGGACTAGACTTCAATGGTCGTAGGGACACATCCGTACGCAAAGAAGAACTACTAAAAACTGTTTTGTGGGTTAGCATAAACTCATCTGTGATAATGGCAGCTTTATACAGAACATCAATCTTTTACTCATTTAAATACACAACTACCTGCTCAGGAACACAAGACTTAAACTCCTCCAGCAACATCAACTCTTTAAGCTGTTCAAAATTCGTCACACCACTAGCCGAGCACCATTTATCAAACTGGATGGTTTTCTCACGAGCAAACTCGACGTACGTTTGACTGTCTGATTTAACAGAGTTTCTAAAACTCTGCCTGTAAGCTTCAGGCACGCGCTCATATGCACGGAGAACAATGGCGTTTACCACTTCATAATCTACACTTTGTTCCATTGTGAGAGCTGAGCATGCTTCCTGCGCTTTCCCTGACAATTTACATTGCAACAACAGTGTCCACAAACTTTTAGGCCAGTCTAGTGTGGTAGCTATTCTCTCAAACACAGAAAAGTATGCATCAACCTCATGCTCTCGAAATACAGGCACTAACCTAATATGCTGGCTCACGTCAAAAACAGGCTTACTTACCGGAGAGGTCTGGTTCGGAGCAAGCGGGGATGCTGATGCACTGGAGGTCCCAGCCCTCCCGGGATCAGGGGAGCCCACTGGAGAAGAGCAAGACTTCCATGGAAGTGGCACTGGCTTCCTTCTCTGAGCAGCCAGGTCGAGCTTCTTACTCTCAGCATCCAGCTCCCTCTCCCGAACACGCAACAGCTGCGTTTGATACTCCTGCCGCTTAATTTCCAGCTCCAGCTCCTTTAGAACAACCTGCAAACCGGGGTCTACTGTAACGGCCCGTAGCCGTTCGGAACCTACACCACCCGCTGACCGCTCTCGAAGCTCTGCGCCACCATCGGTAGCACCCGAACCTCGAAGGGGCGGGGTGGCGACACCCGGATGCACCTCTCGTTCAGGTAAGACCTGCAGAGCCACTAGTGCCTGATACAATGCTGCTTTAACATCCTTCTTTGCAGCTAGCCTTGGAACTGTGATATCAAAGAAATCTGCAATTAAAAGCAGATCATCTTTCCTACACTTATCAAAAACCTCCAGATTTGGACAAAGCGTAAACATAATAAGGTCGAATGCCATCTTTCACACTAACAGGCCCACAAACCTGGGGAAAATGCTGAAAGAGAAGACGAATACTTCCTAACCTTTAGCTATATCTCGGACGAGCCCCCAATTCTGTTACGACCCAGTCTAGGGTTGGGCCGCACAGCGATATTAAGGGTGAAAAGTGAACAAACTCAAATAAAAGAGAAACACACGTAATGGATTTTAAATGATATATTGAAGGAAGTACTGTATAGGATAACCGGTGTAACTTCAGGGTGGACCAAGGCCAAAACAACAAACAGAAAAAGCTAATTAAGGAGAGCTCTAACTTACCTACAAAAGAAAACAAAGAAAATAAAGAAAATAAGAAAATAAAACACAATTTGCTAACCTAACTCCCTATCTATAAACAGTTAAGAAAAAACCCTTCCCACACCCAACTAAAATAGCAGCCACACCCCTACAACCGGTGAAAAAAAGAAGCAATATATACATAAAACACTAACAGTTTATACAAAGACCAGACATTTACTTACATACAAAAGATACTAAGATTCACAGACTTATTTAAGCCACAAGGGCAGAATAAATGCACCAACAGTCCACACATCAATCTCCAAAAAAAATAGCAAACACACAACAAGCAAGGAATAAGGTGAGCAGTCAAAAAGCCACCCGTAGCACAGGCTTCTAGGGTGGTTAAATACTGGCGGCCAATGATGAGGTCATCGGGGGTGGAGACAGTCACAAGCTGAGGAGGAGAGTTGCAAGTCCTGGATCAGAATCAGGAATGGACTGACCTGCACACATGAGACAATACATATATACAACAACAAAAACAACCTGCCCCCAGTAGGTTGTAACAACTGACATCAAATATTGATAAAATGTTTGTGATCATTATTCCCGACTGGGGTCAAGTAATAACGCTTCTGGTAAATCAAGAGTTTTTGCTAATGATATCATTCGCATGGCAGAGTAGCTAGATCTTAGTAGAAATAATCCCTCACTCTCTGGGCCAAAATATACAGTACTGAAACTCGCGCATCTCTGACGTGCATTTGCAGTTTTCACCGGGGTATAGCTCCAGGGAGACACATTCCAATTAGTGAAACGAAAGTTGTGTTGTGCATTTATTGTTGGAAATGAGTCTCTTGACTGAGTAAAAAGTATTCATAGTTAAGTATTATTTCCACTCATATGGAAGTGGTCGTAAATGAGGACCAAGTTTAAAAAAGGTGGAGGAAACGATTCCTTCCCATACCATTCCCCAGATGTTACACCACCTGATGCCTACTTGTGGGGAATGTTAAGCCAATTTGAGGAAACTGATAACATGTACACTTTAATTTCTTATATGTACAAATGACAGCACCCATAATTAGCATAAAAAACACCTCCCGGGCCCCAATTCCAATCACATTAGAGAAACCAATTCCCATCCTCTCAATCTTTAGCAAACTGAAGACTTTAGCTATTAAAGACAAATGTAGAGTTTACTTACCATGTTCCTTTTAAGAGTTCTTAATTTATTTATTTTTTCAGATCCCTGCAGTCAGGGTGCGTAATTTCAGTTTCTAATTGTAATTATATAATTACTATCTACAAGATCTGAATCCGCAAGATTTCTACTTCTGATTAGACTGCCTTTTTAATTTAATTTGCACAACCAAAAATATACCAAAATCTATCTAGTATTTAATTCAAATATAAACAGATATAATAAATATAAACTTCAATATCAGCTAAACTATTTTTATCTTGGCTGTCCTCATTGCTTCACATTATTCACACTAATTAGTTGTTTCAATTAATTTGATATCATGACAGAATCTTTGATAGCCTTTTCCTAAGGCCTTGCCACATATCATTCTTTGTATCCAACACTCCAATTGTTATATAAAGGTATTTAATACACTTCTATGTACAACTGTGTCTTGGATGTCCAGCAGCCTGATAAGGAAATTTACTAATTCACTAATTCCAGAATAATGGTATATATGCACATGTAAAGTATGCTACAAAAACAAAGAAAACACATTTTTTTCACTTGTGATTGATATGCCAAAACTGTACTGTTGTAGACAATGGTAAGTTTATTCCTAATCTTTATCAGTCCAGTTTTGATGAGTCTGTGCTCACTGTAGCCTCAAATTCCTTTTTGACTAAGAGGAGTAGAACCCAGTGTTTCAAGATTCTATAAGTTGTGCATTCAAAATGCTTGTTGTGTAATTGAGTTGTTGTAGCTTTCCTGTCATCCCAAACTAGTCTTTCCACTCTCTCCTGCCTTCTGCCAATAACAAGGCACCAATTTCCACCTTTATCACTGCTCGTTGAATTGGGTTGTTTTTTTCTCCCACAATATTTTGCGCAAAATCTAGATATTTTTGTTTGTAAAAAGTGTGGGAGATCAGCAATTTCTGAAACACCGAATCCAGCCATTCTGGCAATAACAAAACCATGGCATGTTCAAGTCACTAAGATTAAATTTTTTCAATTGTAATTAAACCCTTGTATTGTGATGCAGTCTTTGCATGTGGTCCTTTAGAGCCTGTACATTGTGAGTTAATATCTGTGGATTTTAACATTAGAGGAGTGTAACTTAACCTTTGAAATATTGATATCAATGCCAAAGTCTCCAGTTTGAACCTGAGCTTTAAGTTTTAAATTTCTTTGTAAATGTAAATTTCTTTCTGTGGATTTCTTTTGCTTTTCCTTCCCGAAAACATGTCAGGATGAGGACAGAATCTTCAGCACAACCATGACTAATTTTTTTTGGATGACACTGTATAATGAGATTATTATTTTTTTTTTACAATCTTTACAGTACAGTATATTACAATATAACTACAGTATATTCTGAAGGATCAAACAGTCATACATGTTAAAAGAATGTTAAATGTGATTCCTAGGATTGCGCCTTTGATTTTTTAACCTTTGCTGTAGAAGGTTTGTGTAAACCTTTTATAATGTTTTATAATGTTCAGTTGGTAAATATAATTTTGCTGGAATAAATATATTCTTTCTGGCATTTCTGACCCATGCGTAAGTAATATAAGGTAATGTGAAGAGTTTCTGGAAGGTAAATTTTGCTTCCATTCCCAATTAGTAAACTCTGTTAGAACAAATTTGTCTTTTCTTCGGATTCTTATCCACACAGTCTCTCAAAAAATGTTAATGCATGTGACTAATCTAGAAATTGTAACGCGTTATCATTTTTAACACAAATTAATCATATGACCAAGTTATACCTTAATGACTTCCCATAATCAAAGCACAATTACCTGGCTGTGTGTGATAATGGCACATTTACTTTGTAACATTTCTAGATGAAGTATGGAACTATTTTTACAAGAATACAGGTGGGAGTGGTGGCTCCACTGGCTAAGGCTCTAGGTTATTGATTGTGGCTTGATCCTTGCCACCGGCGGGTTTGCCTCACCCCATGCTACCCAGCCACTGCATGCAGTGCTGGTCAGTTTGTCATGCATTGCTTTATTCAAACATTGCAAATTTATGATACAAGTAAATCTGAGGAATTTGTGAATACAAATGTGACTGTGCCTGTGTTTAACTAGATTAAAATGTTTCATTTATTGACAGTTATTTCACATCTAATCAATCATAGATGAGACTGAATTCTTATAATAAACTTATCATGACTCAAAAGGAGTAATTGCTTGGAAAATATGGGAAGCCTAACCTAACCTTAAAATTGATGAAACAACTTCTTCCTCTTCTACTTCTTCTTCTCTTGCCATATTTACAGCAGAGTAAGTGCTTCACAGCAGGATAAACCACTTTGCACGTAAAAAAAAATGCATTTTATTAAATGCTTTGAGCTTCTTCTATCATATACTGCCTGACCAAAAAAGTCACTACTTCAGAAATGTCAAATACATTTTTGTATGCATCAAATACTAAAGCCCTTAATTAAGAATATTTAAAATGACTGGAATTAGGTTAAGAACTGCCCAACACATTATTAAAACCTGTAAGGACTTTGCTGAACCTTCAACTTCATGAAAAAATGTGGTCAGAAATCATGAAGGGAGATCACTTAAATGCTTAGTTAAGATATATGGTTAAAAAAACTCACAGTAGAAATCACAGTTATGATTAATAGTGAAAAACACTCGGACCATTTCCACATGCACAATGTGATGAGAATTTACAGGATTGGGACTAAACAGTTGTGTCCATAAGAAAAACACTTTTTAGGAGATTAATCAGGAAAATTTGCTATGAGTCATAAAGATTGGACTTTGGAGCAATGAACAAGGGTCATGTAGTCATGTGAAAGATGAGTCCAGACTGACCCTATTCCAGAGCAATGGGTGCATCAGGGTAAGAAGGGAACACATGAAGCCATGCACTCATCATGCACAGTGGCCACTGTACAAACCCCTGAAAGCAGTGTAAGCGTACAGTAGGTGGTCACCTTGACATCTTGGAGTGTGTTTTTTGTTTTTTCATTATTTTTATTTCTTCTGGGTGTATTCCCAGAAGATGAAATCCTTCACCTTTAAAACAGCACCACTCTGCACAAACAGTCATGTTGGAATCTCTGATTAAAGAAAAAATGTCTTTGTAAATGTTGCTAGTGTGGCTTGGGTGTGAACTACTTTTGGGAGTTATCATTTTTAAAGCTACCTACATAGGACTATCCAGTACAGCAGAAAGTGAGGCACAAGTTGCAATAATCTTTAAGCAAAAGTAATTTATCAGGATCAATCTGGTACATCTGTAGGATGAGGGGATGCAAGATGAAATAATATTATAGAAATGATCTCTTGCAGTTTTTAAAAACTAGATGATTGCAAATTACCCTAAATATGGTATACTGCATTGTGTAAATTAATTGAGTCTTCAGAAAACAAAATTATAATACAAATACTGTACACAAGCATACACAAGAGGGTTAGGAGTATAAAGGCACACAACTATGTATGTGCAACGTTCACAAATTAGTCTTCTTTTGAGACTTTTTAAAAAAAATTTCAGTTTTGCAGCTTGCATATAAACATACAATATGTGACAGAGGCTCTTAAGAAAAATGTGCTTCTTTCTTACTGCTGTTGCCTAATAGGTAAAAATATGTGAACGGAATGCCGTAATGGGGTTTATTGCTTATAAGTTTGTTAGCTCCTATTTAGAACACACAACACAACCTCTGTCTCATCACATAAATCAAGCTAATTAGCAAAGTGCTGTTCTCCCCTTGTATCTCTGATTTTGCAAGACTGTCAAGCTGGAACAGTCTGGCACTGTGAGATAGCCTACTCAATCAGCATTCTCCATAGGAGAAATGGGTCTTTCATCAGATGGAATCCATCCTGTAGTAACAGAGCCTGTGGCAATGAAGAGGAGAGACTTATGTAAGCTGGGCACTAACAAGACTGTTGTGTGCACAATGAGCCTCGGTAGCATTGCTGTTTTGATGAGTTCATTCATTGTATTGTGACACATGCCGCTCCCCAGGCTCTCTCCACTCACAGCTGTTTGATTTTCCAGACTGACACAGGGGCTTCTACAACCTATATTAAACCAAGATTCATGTTCCAGTCACATTATTTCAAATTAGATACATATTAATACGTTCCTTCCTTTCTGTCATCATTTGCTCACTGCTCATTGATTTGCTTACTTGTGAGCCTTCCTTATTTATTTTTTGCAATCACATATTCTGCTGTGTGTTTATCATCCGTTTTCTACCTAACCGTAATAAATTAAAATGTGAATTAATATATCAATTTATCTTCAGAAACCAATGCATCGGGGTTGCCCCAGAGCCACAGCAAACTAAGTGAAAGGAGGGAGTGCACCCTGGATTGGGCCACCAGTCCATCATAAGACACCATGCATACATGCGTACATTTAGTTATTAAAAAAAAAAAAAAAAACATGAAGATATAGGGACTTTCACATAATCTACACACACACAGTAAACTGAGGTTAAGTTATTACCAAACCATAGTGCTATGAAATGTACCCCCTGCTTTAAATTATTATAATAGCCAGGGATGTAAATAAATAAATAAATAAATAAATAAATATGTGCTATGGGTAAATCAGACCAAGGCATACCTAAATAGGAATATGTCTTGGAAAAAAAGAGAATTGAAGATGAAAGTCATTGTTAAACAACAGCATTAAAGGAATAAACATAGTTGAAGTTTATTAATCACCAATAAGAGTAAAAAGAAATGACAATATGGACAATTTTTTAAATATCATTCAAAGAACTGAACAATCCATCATGCACTTCAATGAGAAGAAAAGTTAAGAAAAACTATTAATCACGTCACAAAAAAAAGATCATCATCATATATCCATGTTGGCAAACATTAACTGATTAACTGGCTAATATAAGAGATGATGTGCTTGGTCACAATAAACAGTTGAGTTACTGTAAATGCTGATTAAGCACGCAGTATAGAATACACTGCGGTTTGATCTGAGTTGTTGAGAGGCCGTTCTAACTTCCAAATTTTAAAGCTGCATTGATGCTAGTTGGAGGTGGGTGAACAGGATTTCAGAAATTCAGGAGGGGTGTAAATGCGATTTATGTTAATTTAGCCTCCACTACAGCCCTGATAATAGCATAACAAATTAATAGATATGCTACAAAATACATAATTTTACTCTATACTTTAAATACTTAAATATCATTAAATACTTCATTTAATACTTTTTTAATTCATTAATTAAATTATTTACTTTTGTAGAGAACCATAGAAATAATCTAGTTTAAATAGCTATATGAATAAAGGAAAGGTTTTGTCCGTCCATTTGTCAGAACTCGCTCTTTCAATGATATCTTTATCTTTTACATGTTGGAGGACAGAACATTTTTGTCTGTATGTCTGTCCAGCCAGATTTTGTCACAGCATCACATATAACTTCCGGACAGAATTTAATTAATCTTTGCCAGTCCTCTGATATTTGCCTGAAGTTAAACCTGCACCATAAACACATTTTCTTTTCATTTTGTGAAGCTGATTTGAGAGAATGACCATTGTTAAAAGCGCTATATAAATAAAATGTAATAAAATTTTATTTAATTGAATTATAGTAGTGTTATATTAATTAACTAATCTTTAAAACCACTAGACGTAAATGTTTATTAGAGAGAAAACAACAAAAAAAGCAAAAACTGGGATAAATGTAATCTTCTTATATAATACATGCACCATAGCAGATGCTTTTCCCAGACTAATCTTTGGCCAATTGCCCAATAGCACATCAAATCAGTTGTAGTGTTATCTCAGCAATCTGCTCAATTCACATCTACAGTGACTGAAAAAATCTCACTTCACCTCACCTTGACTGGCAGCCTTCCCAAATGTGTTCCTCTTACTGGCAACAGCATTCACTTTGTTCTCTCTCTCACTCTATCTCTCCCGCTTACTCGCTCTCTCAGGCTTGCTTGTTTGCAGTCTGGGTATGCCAGCCCTTGGGATCTCCTTTGTGTGTAGTGTTTATGCTTTCAGCCATGCGTGTGCCAATGTTGGCAGTTTTATAAAGAAAAACAATGCACAACCTCCTGTTTACCTGATGTCACTCTCATAAGTGGCTGTGGAGAACCTGGAGGTTTGAATGCATGAGAACAGAGAGAGGTAGACTTGGCTGTGTTATTGGTGGAAATTGGGTCACTTTGACACATTAAGCATGTGAATGCCACTGTTGACTACATGTACATTACGTAAAAAAATGGATGTCTCCTGTAAAAGGTGGGAAATCTGTCTGTAGTGGATTTCAGGGAAAGTAAATGAAACAAAAAGTTTAATTATGATGGTGAATGTAATTGATTTATTAATTAAAGTTTATTTGTTCATTTATGTATTCCTATATTTGGACACCACTTTATTAGAATAATAAGGTTCTGATAGCAAGTGTTTAGATTTACCTGAATAAAGACAAACAGACATTTTTTTTTATGTGTAACCAAAGTATCCAAGAAAATGGACTGTATGGTATATAATGAAACAGACTTTCATTTTGTGATAATGTTTAGTGGTACACTATGATGCAATCCTCTAAGCAAAAAAGTTTATATAGGATGCCATCAAACTTATTTACCTTTGGTATATCTACAGCTTTTTAATTTCCCTGCACCATGAAAGCACATGAAATGTGTCAAGAAAGAAAATGAGAAAAACAGTAGCTAGAGAGATGACTTCTGTGGCATGACAAGAAAGCATATTGATTTCTTTTCAGGGTCACTGAGCATGATGAGAGGTGTGTGTGTGTGTGTGTGTGTGTGTGTGTGTGTGTGTGTGTGTGTGTGTGTGTGTGTGTGTGTGTGAGAGAGAGAGAGAGAGAGAGAGAGAGAGAGAGAGCTATGTGCAACTAAAGCACATAGCTTCTATTCAAACTGGGTAAGGACCTCATTCCCTTTTAAATGCTTGATTTCACAAAATGAGAGGTGAATCATTTTTGATGTACCTCAAACTGATAGCTTGCTTTTACTTGATAAGTGAGCTAATAAACAAGCAAAATGAAACACAAGAGGAGAAGACATCAAAACATTTTTTGAAAGTTTCCTGTAGAAAGTAAATACTTTTTTAGGGTCTTCTGAATATTCATATTGAAAATGCTTGTAATCTGTGGCTGCAAACCTACATATGTCCCAAAATAAAATCTGATGCTTATCTTTATAATAAAGATTCGGGTATACATACAAAAGTATACAATTGGCCAGTAGGCATTCTTTGTGGTTCTTTCCCCCCTCCTTTCTTAGCTCTCTTCCTCTGTTCCAATGCAGATTGCCATGGTGATGATTCTCAATCTGTGCCCAGCCTTCATTTCTGCGCTCTGCTCTCATTTCCATCTGAAAGGTTTGTTCTCTTTCACTATCTTGTCCTTCATTCACTTCTGCCTGTGGTGCATGCAATATCTTGCCATATCCCCCTTGCTGTCTCTTTGCCTCTCTCATGTCTCAGTCTGTTTCTATCAGTTTTTCTATCCATTCTCTCTTTGAGGAACTGCAGGGGTGCTGATTCCCATTTGTCTAGGTGTTTATCCCCCACTGAAAGGTCTGCAACCTCAGTCATGGAGTTCTTTGCAAATGTAATATACAATTTAACATAAGAAAATGAGAAAGACAGAAATAATGAACTACAGATCAACAGATCAAAAACTCCATTTTGCTTGTTGTTGATGTTGTTTTTCCATTTCACTGATCTAATGTGGGCAGCATGGTGGCCTAGTGGTTAGCAATGTCACCTCACACCAATGGTGCCGCTAAAGATTCTTGGCCCCTTGAAAGCCTAATATACCAGGCCTCTAACCTTGTTCATGGCAACACTTTTATAATTGCCATAGCAATTTAGAGGCCACAGTCACCCAAGGGCCCTTAGAATCATCCTCAATCATCCACACTTTATTGCACCCCTGCCTGCATGGTTGGGAGTTTGCACCTTGCAAAAAAATCCCTGTATTTTGTCGGTTTCCTTCTGGTACTCTGATTTTCTCACACAGTTTAAAGATGTTAGGGATAACTCCTGAAAGGCATCTATGGACTCCTTATATTTGCAGATCATCATCATCGTAGGGCTATTAGACATTGCAGGCAGTTGCCTCAACATCCAGCGACAAGCCATACTTTCTGCCATCCATGTTCAAGAACCTCTTGGGTTACTTTGCTGTAACCCTGTTCCCTGAAAAAGCGGGAACGAGATGCTGTGTGGGAAACGCTATGGGAAACATCTCTTTGTTGCCTGGGTGTGAAGCACGTGTGTGTCAAACACGCCAAAAACTTTGGCTTATATAACCTCGGTCAGGTGACGTTATCTGATAAGGACATATAAGAACCTGCTCTGATTTACGTCACTGGCTAGTGTGGTGGATGTACTGTTAATCTGAAGAGCATGAACTGGAGACGGTAAGTGAAGTCTTTCCTGCTCCGGAGCTGTAAAAGGCAGAGGATAGAGGTTTTGAGAATACTTGGGCGCATAGTTGAGAATGGAACCTTCGGAAGAACTTTTTCTGTGCCCCAAAGCAGAATCTGGTGCACTAGCTTTTCCCAGCAGCACAAGCAGAGTCTGCAGGTGATTATTTATGAGACTACCATAGTACTGTACCGTACACCTGGCGCGAACCGGACCTGGTCAGGACTGGGTGGCTGACAGACCCGACCTCTGAGCACGGCGGGGGAAAAACCTCACAAAGGCCTGCTCGTAGAGCTTTGCCTCTCGAAACCTAGTGGCGGCAGCGTTTACGGCGTCGCCAAAAAGGCGAGATGGGGGCATCAAGGAGGAAAGCGCGATCCCTGTCCTTGATGCCTGTGAGGTTAAGCCGTCAGCTGTCTCTGTGACCATGGCAGCCATAAAACGGCCGATAGCATGGGCCGTCTGCTTGGCGACACGGAGAAATAAATCTGTGGCTCGACGTAGCTCCGCAAACGCTGTGTCGATAGACCCACCAGTGCTCAGATCTCTCAGTAGGTCAGCCTGGTATGCCTGCAAAGCCATGGTGTACAGTGCAGCACCAGCCTGACCCGCTGCCTGAAAAAGCTTTTCCCACCAATGAAGACCTGTCGTCTAACTTTGAGCGTTTGAGGGATTTTTATTTAATTTTTATGGCAAATCGAGGTGTAAGTGTTTGACCATGCATGTTACCACCTCTAATAACTACTGATACGCTCGCTCATCACTAGAGGAGCGCTCTGAAGTGATAGTTTCCATCCGGAAGTGAGAGAGAAAGTTTCTTCCACCCCTTCACAAGAAGCGCCGGAGATCGTTTGAGAAGTGGACGGTAAAGGCTCATGATCTGGCGAGAGAGAGCGAGAGAAAAGGAAGATTCCGTCTCATGCGCTTCTGCCAGATCTGGACGCGAAGCCCAGGAATGCACCGCAGCTCACGGTTTCATTTTAAAAAAGGCAAGCTGAGCGTGAGGGACTTTAATAGGGAGGAAATCGCAATCCCTCAAGCTCAAGGATAGCATGCTCTTCCCCCAAACACTGAAAACACAAAGCATGGAGATCGCCCTCAGCGAGATATCTTTTATCCGGAGGCATCTCCTGTCTAACTCTGCCATCTTTCTGGTGAGTAATAAGACACTTTCTATTTTCGCTTTCTTTTTGCTTTGAAAAGTGCTTGCACACACACAATGTGGTCCTTCAAGACAAAAAGACCTGAGGATGTTTCCGGTTCAGACCTATTTATTACCTGCAGGTGCACCTTATCAGATGACGTCACCTGACCGAGGTTATATAAACCAAAGGCAACAAAGAGACGTTTCCCATAGCGTTTTCACGCAGGATTGAGTGTAGCTTTTTAAAGGGAACATCATGTTTGTCACTGCCTGGTTATGAAGCGTTTGCACGATCGCTCGGAATTAACAACATTGGTTGCACTCTTTTGCCAAATAAGAAGACTTAGTGCTTGCCTTACTGCCCAGAATTGAGGACCCCCATACCAAGTGCCAACTCTGTCCATATGTCATGCCGCAGATCAATCCCCCTGCCATGTTTCTGTTCTGGGCCTTCGTTCATGCCTGTTTCGTAGCCCCCATGATAAGTCTCTTCCAGCCCCAATACTCACTACCACAGCCTCAGTGTTGTAGAGCCAAACAAAGTTTTTTGGGGATGTCCTGGACATAGTAGCACATTTTTGGGGCAGGTATGAAAGGGGATAACCTCTGGAGGGTGCCTTGTACCCATGGACTTTTATGTTGTGTCACGACAAGCCAGATCTCGCCCATAACCTAAGCTACTCCGCATGCAGTCTAAGGCACTCCTGTTCCAGCTCCGCGCCGCCTCTTGTTTTTTGCCGCCTCAGTCACGGCGCGAGCTCACCTGTTGCCGCTTTAGATTAATCAGCCGTGTGTATTTAAGACGCTCCAAGACACCCACTCATCGCCAGATTACTGTGCCGTTCATGCCAGAATTCTCGCGTTTATTTTGTCATAGTTTATCGGTCACGACCCCGCCTGTTTATCGGTTTTCCCCCCTGTCTTCGCGTTACGGATCTTGTGCTCTATCTTGATTTACTGGCTTTTGAACCTTGCTCATGTTTTGACTAACGTTTTTTTTGGATTTGCGTTCATGATTGGATTTACCGGCTTTTGAACCTTGCTCACGTTTTGACTACCGTTTTGGGATTTGCCCTCATGATTGGATTTACTGGCTTTTGAACTGAGCTTCCGTTTTTGGATTGTGTGCATCCTGGAATCAGTGACCTCACCAACGTGGCATTGTGTGCAGCCTCCTACAACGGCACTTCCTGGTTCTCTCTGACCGAGACGCCCTCTGCTGGCAAAGTAAGTGCTCCTCTCCTTATCATTTTCTCTCCCTCTCTGCTACTGGATCCACGTGTGTTTTCCCGTTAGTCACCCGTGACAGTATAATCTGGCCAATATGGATCCAGCGGAGTTTTCTCACTTGAGATCAGCACTAGAAAGTCAGGGAGCACTCCTGGGCTCGCAGCAACGTGACATTCAGGAGGTCATCAGTACGCTTAGAACGGTAACTGAGACCCTGGCCTGTCTTGCTACTCAAATCCAGCAATTGCAAACCCCCCAGCTCCCACCCCGCCTCCCATTCCCTTAGCAGCAGCAGCTGCCCCGTCCCATGAGCCACGCCTCCCTGCCCCGCCTACATATGATGGGGACCCCAACACCTGCCGTTCATTTCTCTCCCAATGTTCCCTAGTCCTTGAACTACAGGCCTCATCCTTCCCTACCGAACGAGCTAAGGTGGCATATATTATCACGCTCCTCTCCGGCAGGGCCAGAGAATGGGGAACGGCCTTGTGAGACACCCAAACACCCTGCTACTACACGTACAAAACCTTCACTGACGAGATGCGAAGGGTTTTCGACCGCTCATGCACTGGACGTCTGGCTGCTAACCAGATACAGTATAAGCTCTTCACCAAGGGTCCCGATCCGTTCATGACTACGCCATAGAGTTTCGTACCGTGGCGGCTTCGTGTGGTTGGGACGAACAAGCGCTCTTTGACGCGTTTTTTCATGGACTCTCGGACACAGTCAAAGATGAATTGTCGGCACGCGAACCACCAGCCAACCTACAAGACCTAATCGATCTAGCAGCACGCATTGACGCTCGTAAGCGCCTCAGACAGCAGGAGCATTGCCTGAACCTCTGTTCACCGCCACCCGTTGCCTCCACCAGTTCACTGGAGAACCCTCCTGAACCAATGCAGGTGGGCCGGACGTGTATCTCACCTGAGGAGCACCAACGGAGACGAGACAAGGGGGCATGCTTCTACTGTGGTCAGTTGGGCCATTTTCCATGTAACTGCCCATTAAAAGGGCAGGCTCCTCTGTAATTTTGGGTGCACCGGGGGTCCCGGATCTTAAAAAATTTCCCAACCATCGGTCCTGTTTTTCAGTCACCTTGACTCATATGAATCAGCTTCATGGCACGTATGCGCTGTTGGACTCCGGTGCAGACCAAAACCTAATCTGCTCTTCACTGGTGTACCTCCTTGACATTCCCTCCACGCCTCTGAACCACCCGCTCACTGTCCCGGCTCTCGATGGTTGTTTCCTGGCTCCCATCACCCACCGCACAATACCAGTCACTTTGCATTTCTCAGGAAATCATTCAGAAATTATCTCCTTCCTGGTTGTTAAGAGCTCTCATGCTCCACTCGTCTTGTGTCTCCCATGGTTACAGTTACACAATCACCACATTGATTGGGTCGAGAAAAGGGTTTTGGAATGGAGTCCTTCCTGTCTGTCATCTTGTCTCCGCTCGGCTGCCAAAGGCTCCCCGCCTTCTCCACTGGAGGACTGCCCTAATATCTCGAGCGTCTCAGCAGAATACCATGATCTCCTGAAAGTTTTTAGCAAATCTCGCGCGATCTCACTACCCCCCCCCCGCCCCACCACCACCCTTACGATTGTGCTATCGAACTTCTACCGGGAATGACCCCCCCCCCAAGGGACGGCTATATTCCCTCTCTCGCCCTGAGAGGTACGCCATGGATCAATACATTACGGAATCCCTTGCAGCAGGAATCATTCGCCCCTCCTCTTCTCCGGTGGGCACAGGTTTCTTCTTCGTGGAAAAAAGGGACAAATCCCTGCGGCCCTGTATTGATTATAGGGGACTTAACGAGATTACTGTAAAGAACCGTTACCCACTCCCTCTCATGTCTTCGGCTTTCGAGCTACTTCAGGACGCACGGGTCTTCACCAAGTTGGATCTCAGAAATGCCTATCACCTAGTGAGGATACGAGAGGGGGACGAGTGGAAAACTGCCTTCAATACACCTATGGGCCATTATGAATACCTCGTGGTGCCCTTTGGGCTGACCAATGCCCCAGCTGTCTTCCAGGCTCTTATTAACGATGTATTGAGAGACTTTCTGAATGTGTTCGTATTTGTCTATCTCGACGATATTTTTATTTTCTCCCGCACTTTGAAGGAACACTGGTCCTCATGGACTCATGGAGAACAAGCTCTACGTCAAGTCTGAAAAATGCGAATTTCATCGTGACTCCACCTCCTTCCTTGGGTTTGTCATATCAACCGCGGGTATCCGAATGGACCCAGCTAAGGTAAAAGCAGTCACAGATTGACCGGTACCATCTTCTAGGCGAGAACTCCAACTTTTTCAGACGCTTTATTAGGAACTATAGCTCTGTTGCAGCACCCCTCACCGCTCTCACATCCACAAAATCGCTATTTCAATGGAACTCACTGGCAGACAAAGCATTTAAGGAACTCAAAGGTCGTTTCACCTCCGCCCCTATCCTCACCTTCCCTGACCCATCCCTCCAGTTTGTGGTTGAAGTAGACGCATCGGAAACAGGTATTGGAGCTGTTCTTTCCCAAAGGTCCACCAAGAATAACAAACTCCACCCCTGTTCCTTTCTCTCTTGCCAACTCTCTCCATCAGAACGTAATTATGGCATCGGAGACCGCGAGTTGTTGGCCGTCAAGCTTGCACTTGAGGAATGGAGACACTGGCTGGAGGGGGCAGAACATCCTTTCTTGGTCTGGACAGACCATAGAAACTTGGAATATTTAAGGTCAGCCAAGCGACTTAACTCTCGTCAGGCACGATGGTCCCTGTTCTTCGCCCGTTTTAACTTCACGTTGTCCTACCGCCCGGGGTCTAAGAACACCAAGCCTGACGCCCTCTCTCGACAGTTCTCCCACCCTGTGGACTCCCCCCCTCAAGTTACCATCCTTCCCCCACATTGTTTGGTGGCTGACGCTCATTTGGCAATAGAAGACCTGGTGCTACGTGCGCTCGAACATGAGCCGGGTCCAAGTGATGTCCCCCCCAACCGACTCTTCGTTCCAAGCCCCCTGCGTTCCGCTGTCCCCAGTCCACTGTCCCCTTCACCTCAACCCCACCCTCCCCCCAGTCTCATCGAGGGGGGCGAAGCATTCACAGTCCGTAAGCTCCTCAGGTCCCGCTGCCGTGGAGGAAAAAAGTTGGATACCTGCTAAGTTTATCCTGGACAATTCCTTGATTAGAGATTTTTATAGACTCAACCCGGAGGCCCCTTCAAGAACGCCCAGTGGCGTTTGTAGGGGGGAGAGTACTGTCACGATAAGCCAGATCTCGCCCATAACCTAAGCTCCTCCGCATGCAGTCTAAGGCACTCCTGTTCCAGCTCCGCGTCGCCTCTTGTTTTTTGCCGTGTGTTTTCCCGTTAGTCACCCGTGACATGTTGAACTTGGCCTCTGGACTTCAATTACCAACATGTACCTCACCATAGCCATGTGATCTCAATTGTTTCTACATGAACTCAGATGAGCCTGTGTACATACTGTATGTAGCTTTGATTTCAGGTAGTTTCTTGTCTTGCCACCGATCTGTTTAGTTTACTGTTTGTCAGTCTGTTGTTATTCTGTTTCCAGTTCCTGTCTTGATTTTTGTTTAGTTAAAATAAATGTCACATCTGCAATTAGGCTATGACTGCAGTATATTTTCTGACAAAAGACATGGTTAACTGACTCTTCCAAATTACTTATAGTATAAGGGTATATTGGGTGTGTGAGTTTACAGTATGTGTTGCAATGAGCTAGCACCTCATCCACGCTGTCCCCGTCCTCACAGTTCTTCAGTATATGCTACTGCTCTGCCATGACCCTAAGAAGGGTAAGAGATACAGAAGGTGGATGGACAAATGAGTAAGTGGGTGGGTGATTTATTATGATACTCAAATACATAGAATAATCCTCTGCTCTGGTGCAAGCACTTTAATCTTTTATTGAATCTAATCTCGGCTGTAGATTAGATTTAACTTTATTATCATTGTCCAAAATACATATACAGAGTCAATTAAATGCAGTTACTGTAGCATCTAACGAGAAGTGCATAAGTGGCCTGTTACAATAAATTACAATGTTTTATAACAAACATAAGATGCAGTAAGTAATAAAGTTATATAGTAATATGCAGTATAACTGTGCAACATTGTGCAGTGAATGTGCTGTAACATACAGTACACAAGGTGTGGTAGGTAATAAAGATATGGTATATAGATTGCATAGTAATATACAGTAAATTATAACTGCAACATTTTGCACTGAATGTGCTATAACAAACAGAAGGTGCAGAAGGTAATAAAGATATAGTATACACATATACATATCTATAGTAAGTATAGTAAGTTAGTATAATACAGTATGACTGTTCAAACATTGTGCAGTAGGTAGATTGTGCAGTATCTCAAAGATAACATGCTCATAAAAGTAGCATAATAGCATAATAATACGTATATACATACAGTACTGTATATAAGTTCTGAATGATACAGTATATACAGAATAAATACAGGTGGAGTATACAGTAAGCATAGGTTATGAATGATGCAAAGATGCATACTGGACGAAGCAGTGCAATATAAACAGAAAGTGACAGTGTATTAGTGTATTAGTTAACACTCCATAATCAACTGTTCAGTGTAGTAACAGCCGCAAAAAAAGCTATTTTTTAGTCTGTTGGCACAGACTCTGAGGCACCTGTAGTGCCTACCCGATGGAAGAAGAGTGAATAGTCCATGATTGGGGTGAGAGGAATCTTTGATAAGGTCTCTTGCCCTTTGCAGACAGCGATTCTTGTAAATGTCCTCCAAGGTGAGTAGTTGGGTGCCAATGTTTCATTTTACAGTCCTGAGCAGTGCTGTTTCTGTACCACACTGAGATGCAGTTTCTGAGGATACTCTCAATGGCACAGCGGTCCAAGTTCTCCAGTATCCTAGAGCACAGATGGGACTTCACAGAAAGTACAGATGCTGATGTGCCTTCCTAAATGGGAAAGAAGACTTCAAAGACCATGTGAGGTCCTCGGAGATGTTGACTCAAAGGGACTTAAAACTAGTTACATGGTTCCGTTTATGTGAATGGGAGTGTGTGTGTTTGCCAGCTTATCTAAAATCCACAAAGACCTACTTCGTCTTCGTTGTGTTGAGTTCCAGGTTTATACCAAGTTTCTAGACGCTTGATCCTCCCTGTAAGCCGTCTCAGCCAGTGACGTGCGGTGAGGGTTGGGGTTGGTGAGGCTGGTGAGTCAGATTTACAAACGTACTGTATGACGCTAAGGCACTGACTCACAAGTCAGATTTACAAGCATACATGGTTGTTATCCCATTCTTGATTAAATTTAATAACATTTTAAACACACCACTGTACATTTAAACACACCACTGCAGTATTCTTACCTTTACTTGTAAATGAAGTTTTGAAAAATTTCTTATCTTCGAGATTATATCCTCCATTTTCAGGGAAAATAAAGCCAAATAGCAACGCGTTAGCACCGAATGTTGTTGGTTGTTTTTCTTTTCTTTTTTTTCTTCTTAATTTACTCTCGCATTTACTCGTGTCATGAACTATTAGCCGCAGGCTCACTATCGCCCCCATCTTTGGCTGCCTCAAGGCCTGTATTTTCCCGCTGACTGCAAGCACGCGCCGTTTGCACGCGCTCAGTACAGTGTGTGAGTGGTGCACACTCTCACACGCACGCGCTGAGAGGCACTACCTGTCACTGCCTCAGCCTCCATGAGTCTCCCGTTGTTATTTGAACAAGAAATGCAGCTATTTTGACTATGAAAATGATCCAAATGTATAGGAAACACACCAAAATTTAATTAAAAGCATAGACCACAGGACAGATATTATATTATGTTTTATTATATTATTCATTTTTTAACAACTTATGGTGACAGCTGAGGAAACCATGTTGAGCCCTTTACCGCCCCTGGTGGCAAGGTGAGGCACTGCCTCACCTGCCTCCTATGAGTGCACATGCCTGGTCTCAGCGTTACCTCTGATCAGGCCCACCACCGTGGTGTCATCTGCAAACTTGATAATGCTGTTGGAGGCATAGGTAGGTGCGCAGTCATAGGTGAAAAGTGAGTATAGGAGAGGGAACAATATGTATCCCTGAGGAACTCCAGTGCTATGGGTTACTACAGGCTGTATTATAATTATTAGTGCAAGTTTGAATAAAGAGATATTAATGAAACATGCTTATTTCATCTGCAGTGTTGTTGTAATTACATTTTGCAGTTGACTACTTCCCATCACGTTCGCTACAGTATGATAGACAAGGACAAGTGTTTAGTGTTTTGTTTTTAATACATGCCAGTGTTTTTTTTTACTCTGTAGTACTTCACATGTCCATTTACTCCTCAGAAGCTCAGCAGGCTGACAGATACATGCTCTTGCATCTATCCAAGGAGGCATCAATAATTATTTAAAACTAAAAATGCCTTATTAGAGCCACTATTTTAAACTTAACCTATTTACTACATTAACTCATTACTATTATGCAGTTAGTGTTAATCAGTTTAACAGTGCACATCGTCTAGCAGAGCCTTCAGCCACTCGCGTCAGCTTTATAATTCTGTTTTATTATTTCCATAGCACTTTTAATAATAGCTATTGTCACTAAGCAGCTTTACAAAATCCAGGTGTAAGATTTAATCCCTAATGAGCAAGCCAGAGGTGACAGCTGCAAGGAGATGACACGACAAATAAAAACCACATTCTCTTCTCTGTTTCACTGAATTGTGGGATTATGTTTTCATTGTGGGGTCTGATACTCATGGACCTGATATGGACCTCTAGTTGTTCTGTCACAGGAAAAAAAAAAAAAAAAAACAGGATAATTTGCTTCCATTGTGCCTAGTGACTTTCATTTGACTTATTCATTCAGGACCGCATCATCTCCAGACCAGTTCTGAAGGCTGAAAAGAAGAGGCCGAGAGGGAGCATCGTGACATGGAGTTGCCAGGACATGCTGCCATGGTAACACCAGGGAATCATTTCTTTTTTTTTTTTTTCGAAAAAGAGCAAATAAGTTTTCTCCATTTCCTTTTCAGCTGAGCAATTTATTTCCCCACTGCCTGTGTTGGCATTTTGTGTTCCAGACACAACTAATTATGTCTTTTCTTCCAATAGAAAAGACTCTTGCTTGTTAGTGGTGCATAGTGATTTGCTGCTTTTTCAAATGTGAATAAGTTCAAGTGAACTTCTGAAAACATCGACCCAGGCAGTAAATTGAAGAGACTAGTTTTTACTTCTAAATTAAGTTCTTTAATGAGCAAAAAGACGAGAGAGATCCTCATCAAATCATCCTTTATAGCAATGTTTGGTATATACCTTAATGGGGCCAGGTGGTGTGATGCATACTAATGAAAAGATTATTTCACATTATTATTATTATTTCATTATTATAACCACAAGCTTATAGTCATACATAATGTTGTTTAACAGCCATGGGCCACGTTAGGTCCTGTTATCACAAAATATAAGCCTCTAAAAATAATCAGCTTGTTTGTTTTGTAGAGAAGGTGGAAAAGTGTTCTGTCCTTGTAACTCTACCTTAGCAGAAATCTTGAAGATGGGAGCAAAGTGCTGAAACTGGAGATATCTAATGCCTCCTTACAGAAAATGTCACCATGTCAACAACAGCCCCTTAAAAAAAAATCACCACAAATATTTTTTTAAATGTTTATCATAAGGTGCAGTTTATATAGAAAGTCCACTATACAAGAACCTGTTACTATAGAAACACATCTTGTCTTAAAAGTATGCATTTATCATTCAAGATGGACTGTTGTTGTGCTTTAATATTAGCATGGTTGTTATGCTTTAATATCAGCACGGCACTTCTTCACACTTCAAGTAGTGCCCTTGATCAGGTATAAGAAAGGGATTTGGTATTTTGTTAGAAACTAGTTAGCTTTGTAGCTTGTGTTAACCTTAAATAAAACAACACAGATGGTACAGAGGCAATTTGGAATGACTAAGGAGACATAATTACTACGGAAATGAAGTGCTGATGTGTTATCATGTGTTGCCTTGCTGAAAGTGCTTCCATGACATGTTTTGACTAGACTTGAGCTGCGCTCTCCTATTATTAGTATTGCAGGCCATACCAACCTGCGAACCTGCTATCTATGCTGGAGATCAACAGTTAGTATAATTAATAACTGTTAGAATATGGAGTGATACATATAGTTAAATGGCCCAGTGCAGTTGTGCTCTATTATCACCACTTATGGGATACCTCCTGTCCAATCAAATTATAGGCTGAAACCAAGTGCTGTATAACGTAATATTAACTAATATCAGGAAACAGGTTTTATTTTTTTATAATCATGTTCTAATTTCACGTATCAGTGCAATGTGTGATTTCTCACTATATATACTTCTTATGTGTACAATGATTCTTTAATATACTCTGATAATGTGATTTGAGTGGAATGTGCTGGTATTTGCAAGAGATATACAGTGGAACCTCGGATTACGAGCATAATTCCTTCCGGAAGCGGGCTCGTATTCCAAAACACTCATAAACCAAATTCTCAAAGTTAAAATAAAACAAATTAACCTGTACTTTACCTTTCAAAAAAGTAAAAAAATAAATCCAGACAGATAACTGTTTCCGTTTGTGCACGCAGGTGCTGTGTGTGTGAGGCTAGAGTACTGTAAGTGGAGACTCTTGCTTTCAGCCCCTCCTGTCTCCCCCTTCTCATCTTACACATTAAAACTTTTTCCTCTCGTTTAAACACACACATTAACGTAAAGACTGTTGTTCTCCGCTAAATTATTAAAGCTTCTCCGCTTTATTTTAATGTTGCTTGTGACAGCGTAACAGCCCGTTAATTCATGCTCGTGTAATGATGAGGTGGACAAACTGCTTGATGCCCGTTCTTTTATTTGCTGCATTGTCTTGCTATAGTACAAACTTTCGGGTGGATCCTGCACTTAAATCCAACTAAAAAAACTACTGAAGAACAAAACTCAGGCTCTATATCCTAGCTTACATCTCGCATTCGCGTTCACACACACCGGACTGCATTACCCACAATGCATCTCCCGCACTGGACTACACTTCCGTAAACAGCGGTCATAAATCAACGTCTCTCTCCCGCTTAGGGGTGGGTGGTATACCGGTATACACGATTAACCGGTAGAAATTTTGGTCTATCGTCTTAATCGCGGTTGAGATCACGTGACCTAACCACGCAATACACATTCACTTCTATGGGAAGCCAAACACATCTAAAGTGGGACGAAACAAATATCCAGACCTGGTGGATCGCGCAGCGCCGACCAACATGAGCAGCGCCGCTCGAATCACAAACCTGCACGACGCTGATAGAAATAGACCACGCCGACCATCAAATTACATTTTACCCCACTGGGATGCGCACGTACAAACCAGGTATGGCAAGACGGAAACAATATTAAACAGTCCTGACATTTTAATAAATTGTTTTTTAAATAAAAACCAGTGGGTCGCGCAGGTTTGTGATTCGAGCGGCGCTGTTAATAACGCAAATAAACCAGATCAACTCTGCGCTATCCACATAGTCGTGCTGCGCTGTCCACTGGGCCACGCAGATATTTGGGTCAATCGGGTGTAAAAACAATAAAAACGAGAGCACACAAAATCCTTATCAACTGTTTATTCTCCTTTATTCACAAAAACAAACTGAAACTCTAGAGCAGGAAGTGCGCATGCACCTTTTGCCCTTCTACGGCAAGCCCCGAGGGGATAAAAACCTCACACAAATATATGCACCTCACGAGTGCCTGTGCATCTAACATTAGCACAATATAACAAAATCAAATTAGGTCTGTTACACATCCAATCGAATATGGCCAAAGTAAAAAAAATCCGGCAAACCTCAGCAATTCCCAGTTTAAATAAAATTACATTATGTAAAACAGTTTCTTTGTGTTTGAATTTTTATTTATACGTTTTCAGATACAAATTGCTATATTGTGATATATATCGTTATCGAGGTAGAAAATTGCTTCTACCGTGATAGAAGATTTTGGTTATATCGCCCACCCCTACTCCCGCTACACTGAAAATTAGCAATAAACATCGCTAATGACACTCGTGTGAGCACAAACTAACAGAATCACTGCTGTAAAGTAAAACAAACAAACAAATGAATCAGCACCTTACCTCTGAAAAGTACCGTGACAGAGCTGAGTTTCTGTGAAGAGCAGAGTCTGTGTCTCGACCTTAATTTCTGTGCTCATGTGTGTTGTAAAGGGGGTTTCACACACACACACACACAAACACACGTATAGGCGGCAACAGTGTCAAATTACGTTCGCGCGCACACACACACACGTATAGCCGGCAACAGTGTCAAATTACGTTTGCGCACACACACACACACACATAGCCGGCAACAGTGTCAAATTACGTTCGCGCACACACACACACACACACACATAGCCGGCAACAGTGTCAAATAACGCTCGCGCACACACACACCGCGATGAAGAAATTTTTTTTTAACCTCTGTATAAGAAACAGTACATGCGCTGAACACACGCGCTTCTGAACACAAAATAAAATATGTTTTACACACACATGAGGTCACAGTGTTATAGTAGCCAGGGGTAGCTCAGTGGTTAAGGCATTGGACTATGGTTCGGAAGATTCCAGATTCAAACCCCACAACCACCAAGTTTACACTGTTGGGCCCTTGAGCAAGGCCCTTAACCCTCAATTGCTCAGATGTATAATGAGATAAAAATGTAAGTCACTCTGGATAAGAGCGTCTGCCAAATGCCTAAATGTAAATGTAGTAAACAGTACACACGCACACGGATGTTGATTATACCAGTAAGGGCACTAAGACCCAGCAGGGGAGACAATTACCCACAATTCCGCAGCGCAAGAGATAGAAAAACCGTTGGCTCAGTTGTGATCACGTGACGCTCGGCGTCAAAACAAGAAGCGCATGCGTGAAACATGATACTCAGTGCTCGTAAACCAAGACAACGCTCGTTTTTCAAGTCAAAATTTATTAAAGATCTTTGCTCGTCTTGTGGAACACTCGTAAACCCATTACTCGTAATCTGAGGTTCCACTGTAGTAAGACATGCCTCCAAGGAAAGTAAGAACAAACATTTTTAAATCTGTAGTATAAAAAAATGAGAGCTGAAAGACTGGTAGAGGTATTGAAGAGATGATTTCTTACAGAACAGCATGAAATCCCTATCCAGAAAGATCAGAAGCTCTTTGTCATCATCTCAGGGGCACTGATGCCATTACAGCTCATTACCTTCTTTCACTTTGCAATCAACCAGGGAGTACTTGTTTAATGCCTATATAACACAACCATTTCATTAAAATAACGTTCACAGGTTTCTCATTGATGACAACCTTTGAATAAAATGACCTCATTCATGGCCTGTGTGCAAGTAAGGCCATTAATTATCTGTTGCTCATTTATTTTTCTGTAATTCACCTGTAAATGTGGGAGTAAGACAAGCTATGCTAGTTCTCAAATCTGCACCAAAAAGTCCAATTGAGGAGGGCAAAGCATGAGGCAAAAATGAAAAGGGGCATTTGGGACCATTAACAGACTGATAGATGATTGCTACATTGTTCAGTTGTGTCCTGTTAGGGGATCCCCAGATGTGCATTTGAGGTGAGTAGTCAAAGGTTTGATGAGTGTGGCTAGGAGCCAGAGGAGTTGTTTTCTGGCATGCTCAGAGAACCAATCCAATTAAAGCGGAATTACAAAAGAGACATGTTGAGTTACATATCTCCCCTGTGTCTTCGTCAGCAATGAAATCTTAGGCAATATCCATCTTCGTTGCATCTACAGCTTGCACAAGCAGAGAGTTGTGGTTTATTTTTCTTTTTTTAACTCCACCTGATAGCATTGGGTTTCCACTCCTTTTATGTGTGCCTACCCACAAAGACTCAAATAATCTAGTCTTATAGTTTAAACTGACAGTATGTGCAAACTGTCTAGATAGTTGACAGAGTGTAAGAGTACCCAAATTCTAATTTGTTCGATTTGGTACGGGCTGTTTAGTGTATGTCATGATCCAAGTGAAGTCTAGCTTTAACTAGTACTATCAGATTTTGTGGATTAATTCAAATTAAAAGAACAGGTAGCACACTGCTGAAGATTTCCATTTCACAGATATGGAATTGGTACAGTTTTCAAAAATCAGATAAATAATATCTAAAATATAACTCAGCCTGCATGCTACAGTAAGTGCTAAATTCCAGGTGGTATAAATAATTCTGACTTCGGGGCATTTGGCAAATGAAGTGGGAAACTGGACGTTTGTGTTGTTAGTTGAACCAAAACCATACCCACCCATGCTTTTAAAATCCAAGGTATGTAACAAACCATGACATCTGCATACTACTACACTTCTACTTTGCATTGATTATAACATATTTCAGTGGGGTGTAAAAATTGTATATTTGTGTGTAATTAAAGTGAAAGTTCAATGCAAAATTTCACTACAGTATTAACATTGTAAACAGAGAATACACATTACCATTAATTATATTATATATAATGATATTAATTATATCATTAATTATATAAAACATTACTATTAATTATATATATCAATTATATACAAATAAATACAAATGTGACAGGATCATTGGCTCATTTATACTTGGGGGAGAAAACTCTAGTCTGATCCCACAGAAAAGGCAATGCAGTACAAATCTGCTGTCAATGTTGGCCTTGATAGAAAGGCATTAGAACTCTCAATGCATGGGGGGTGCAGAGCACAGTCTGTCACGGCTTTCAGGCAACTTGGGAAAGAGCCCAAAGTTACCGACCCGGCTTACAAACTCCCCACTTCCAGATCCGATTGAGCACCCATGGGATGCATCGGCAAGTTCAACCCATAGCACCCAAAGGATCTGCTGCCAATGTCCTGGTGCCAGACACCACTTCACATCTTTAGAGGTCTTGCTTAGCTGCCCCGGCAGCACAAAACATTATGAATACACAATATTGGCCATAATGTTTTATGGTGTAAGGTATAGCTGTCTGGTATTCACTATTGTATAGAGAATCTATGAATCTTCCCTGTTCTTAATTGTACTGAAGAAAGAAAACATCGTTTTGTTTCAGACTCTGTGTTTAGCTAATGGCAGACAGGTGGTCGGGAGAGGCAGGTGGGGAAATAAAGAAAGAGGACACAGAAGATATTTGTATGGTGACCACTTTGAAGTGCTACTTTAACTGCTTTTTGTTGGTGGAACTGTTCTTTTGCTCTCAGCTGAGACAGATCTGTGACTAATAACATCAAATGACATGAGTTAGCTTAGGGAAATCCAAGATTGGTCCAGAGAGGGAGTGTAAATCTAGGCATATTTCTTCCATCCCCCACTGTCCATCTGTGCTGTAGTGCCCTCCATGTGGTCAGAAAACACTGGGGCTGTTTACCAAGCTGAATGAAGAGTTCTACTTGTTCTCAACGCATATTTGTGTCATACTGTATGTGCACAGCAGAATCCCCAGTGTTGAATTACCTTTTAGCAAATATTTATCACTGGGTATTTTAATAGTGTATGTAACAAATGAAAGCAAATTTAAATTACTTTAATACCACATTTTACCTCTGAGAATTAGAGATACACATCTTTGACATCACAAGTTCAGGGTATGTATTATTTTGGCAGACTCATACTTATACATGGCATGTTTGTGACCATATATCCATAACAGACAGACAAACTCTGTTGCCACTACACTGGTTTAGTGCTGTGCAATGCCATCAGTTACACTTAATGTGTTATTTACAATTGCATAAAAGCTGACTTGAGATGTAGTCAACAAGTCACAACTCCTCTCACTTAAAAACATCATCTATATCCCTGTTTCTCTATATTCATAAATATCAATAACAATTGTAACAATGTTTTCCTCTTTGTTAGTTTTTGTATATTTGTATTATTACAAGAATTTGGAACTTGAAGTTAAAATATTTGTTCTTATTTGGTTGTTGTGAGATATTTTTTACCTTGAGTTTGTTCTACATTTATAAATTTTGCATGACAAGCTTAATTATCAGCAGCGAAACATGTAGTTAAATGTTTCAGCACTGTTATGCTCTATTATTACCATTCATGGAATTTCTTTGGTTTAATCAAATCACTTGCATGGCAATAACTGTTATAATGTGTTATAATGCATCCATAATGCAGATTGCCATTGTTATTTATAAACATGCACTACGCATGGGTGTCAAACTCAAATTCTGTCTAAGCCACATCAACAATATGCTTTTAATCTCGCTTTAATCCATTTCTGATTGAAAGCTAATAGTCATATATATATATATAGTCAGAGATATTCAGGTTAGGGACAGTTAAGTAAATTGCTAGAGTTTATTGCAAAAGTAAGATTGGGATTTTAAAGATGTAGGGTATAATTGTCTCCTATTATTACCATAGTATTTTAAAAGGGTTTTTATGACAATGCCATTAATATGAAAAAAAGTGTTTAAAGGTAGATTGTGCCTTAGATGATTAAATAAAAAATTATGTTTCATCACTGCTCTGACTGCTGTCTGATATAACAATGTATAATGTGTGCATTTATAGCTCATTATACAGATGGCCTTCATAAATTTTTTTAATGCATTCTAATGTGCCATATATTAGAAAAGAAAATTATAAAACTGGCTTCTATGTTTTGTTTGCATGTCTATCCACGGTTTCATCCTTTGACCTGAATGACTTAATCTGAAAGGTTCCCAAACAAGCTTATCTGACTAGGATGTAATCACCAACACAACACAGGAATAGAGGACAGACATTCTAGCCACAGATACCTGTTGTAAACACACAGACACACACAAAGAGATAGAAAGGGAGAGATTGAGAGAGAAAGACAGAAAGGATAAAATAAAGACTTTATAGACTGCATTCCCACATGATCTTATGTATATTTTCTGCTTTCTCTTCTACATGCAATATATTTTCATGTCATAATAGAGAGTGAAATTGTTTACTGTGTGAAGGAAAGGAAATGAGTAGACTCTGCTGCCATGGCGACTGAGCCCAGCAGTATCTAATGGCAACGGGTTGCTAGGGAGTCAGTTTGCTATGGGGAGAATGAGAAGTGCAGAGCTCGGGAGAAAGGGAAGACTTGCTAATGGATTCTTCACTACAAAAGACTCCACCTCTATTGCCTTTCAGATTCTTTTAAATGAGCATTAGTTGAAATGTGACCAAAAAAAGAAAAACCTTTTGCTTTAAAGATTATATTGCAGACATTTGCAATTCACTGCTTTAAACCTTAAAAGCATTTCACTGCGTATCATACTGTGTATGACTGTGTATGTGACAAATAAAAATTTGAATTTAAATTAAAAGTGTGATTATTCAGTTCCAGCAGCTTCAAGATATATAAAGAAAAGTTAAGTAGGAATTGTGGATTTTTATTTGTATGTTCTTGGTATTTATAAACGCGTTGACGACTTCATGTTTCATGTCACAGTGCATCTTTTTCAACACAGTGTGTTTCATGTCACCATATAATTCATTGTCATTTTCCAAGAATCATGTTCTTTCATGTAAAGAAATTAATTTTATCTTAATTTTAGCACTTTTTTTTACTGGACATACATGACAGCTGGAATGTAGCCACTGTTGCTGTGTCACACTGAAGGCTTTAACATTGAAATCTCATTCCCCTGAATATAAAGGAAGAAAGCATGCCACCCCTTTTTATAAACTCTTAGTTAAACTCCCTGAGCTGCCCCCTGCCTTTGGCTGTTGACACACCGGATGGCTTTCTTTCTCAGTCTAGTGTACTTGTTGCAAAGCCTTAAGATTTTATCTGTGAACAAATGTTATTTGAACTGCTAGCATCTCATCACTAGGCACTTTGCTATAATACTCCTTCTTTGTGCCTTTGTGCTGATTTTAAGCACAATTATTTATATTGAGTTTCCAGGGTAAAGATAATGGACCTTATTTATCAAGCTGGAAATTAAGGGAGGCATGTGTAAATAGTTTGCATAACTGTTTAAAACAAAAGTGCAGTATTCATGAACATCCTGTACATTTTAATAAAAATTTTAGTATCCTACTCTTGTTCTTGAGTGTGAGCTTTATGGAATTTCTACCAAGACGCAGGTGCAGATCATACTTATTAGTGGTGCAAAATCAGGTTCTATTTATTAACCAACAGTAAGACTATCAGATGTGGTAGGGTGGTCTGTGGCTTCCTTGTGGAGGAGAGTTGAGGTGCAGTGGTGATGAGGTGCACAGGTGTTCTAGGTGAGGGAGCTTGATGGTGTGGAAGACCTGGTGATGTCCACCAGCATCAGTGTGGGCTGGTGAGGTTTATATGCTGAATGGCAGCAGGGCTCATGAGTAGCAGCAGCAGCATGACTACAATCAGTCCGTGCTGTTACTGGTCCAGTGGCGGATGATGTTCTCTAGAGCAGTGTTTTTCAACCTTTTTTGAGCCAAGGTACATTTTTAATTGAAAAAAATCACAAGGCACACCAACAATCGAAAGTGTAAAAAAAATGAAACTCTGTAGTCCAGTGGTTCTCAAAGTGTGGGGCGCGCCCCACTAGTGGGGAATACAGACATGACAGGTGGGGCGCAATGAATGGGAGGAAATTAGTGGAAAATAACAGGAAAGTACCTATTCTAATTCATGCTTTTCTTTATTGATAATGAAGAGCGTACGCTCAAAACTAAACAATCACACACAAATAAATGGATCATTAATACAAGTAAATTTAAAATAACATCAGTTGTGGGCCGGGAGAAAAAGTGGAACCATAGTGCAACAATAACGGTTTAACGTCGGGCCAACTTGAGCAGCGCTGCTCGAATCACAAACCTGCGCGAGCCACTGGGCAGCGCTGCGCGACTCTGACAGAAATAAACCGCGCCGACCATCAAAATACATTTTACCCTGCTGGGATGCGCACGTACAAAACAGCCATGGCAAGGCGGAAACAATATTAAACAGTCCTGACATTTTAAATGAATTGTTTTTAAATAAAATACAGTGGGTCACGCAGGTTTGTGATTCGAGCGGCGCTGCGCGATCCACCAGGCTGCGCAAATAAACCAGATCATCACTGCGCTATCCAGATAGTCGCGCTGCGCTGTATTTGCGCAGATATTTGGTTCAATCGAGTGCCGCGGTTTCGTCCCACTTTTGATGTGCTTGACTTCACACACACTTCGACAATGGAAGAAGACGCTGCAGCAGCAGTGAGTTTACTTACATGTGACAAAACCAACAATGAGGAGATTGTAAAGAAAAAGGTGCCTCGTCTGTTGTGTGGAATTGGTTTGGATATAAGAAAAGTGATACGAATAAGACGAACGTGATTTGTGAGGTACACAAGTGCACTGTTTTAACAAGTGGTGGAAACACGTCAAACCTTTTCTATCATCTGAAATACAAACGAATATGGCCAAAGTAAAAAAATGCGGCAAACCTCAGCAATTCACAGTTTAAATAAAATTACATAAAAAAATAAAATTATGTAAAACAATTTCTTTGTGTTTTCATTTTTATTTATGCATTTTCAGATACAAATTGCTATATTGTGATGTATATAGTTATTGAGGTAGAAATTTGCTTCTACCATGATAGAAGATTTTGGTTATATCACCCACCCCTAATGAAGCCTATCTTCAGCTTGGATTCATGGTGGGGGCAGAGGAGAGACTCGTGTGTGTTTTGTGTCTTAAACTGCTGGCAGCAGACCGCATGAGACCCAACAAATTAGGAAGACACTTAGAGACAACACACTCCAGTCACGTTAATAAACCACTGGACGTCTTTGAAAGAAAGCTGGCAGAATACAGACAGCAGGAGAATCGCATGGGGTCAATTATGCAAAGATAAGTGACAACGTAAGCCTTGTAACAATTGCACGTGTATTTTATCTTTTTTTAACTTGGTGGTATTTGATCGTATTGGTTTAGGAATTGATATTTCAATAAACAGTAAACTTGGCCGATTTCATTATTATTTTGTTGACAAGTGGGGCTTGAAAATTCGCTCACCCCCTTAAGTGGGGAATGACAGAAAAAGTTTGAGAACCACTGCTGTAGTCTATATTAACAATATACCGCCATTCTTATCGAAGTGTCTTGAACAGGAATCAAATAAACACAAAGAAAAATTATTTTATGATCTTTCATATTTCTTCTACTTTCAAATAAAAAGTGCAATTAACAATATAGTCATTCTTATCAAAGTGTCTTGAATAGGAATCAAATAAACACAATGAAAACAGTCTTTTTTGATCTTTCATATTTCTACCTACTCAGTGTGAAACCTGGGCCTGTTTGGATGAACACAGAGCTGATATCCTGGCAGGAATTGAAAGACACACACGAAGCTCTTCCTCAACAGCACTTAGTCTCTCTCTGTTTTTAGTTTTTATAGCAGTCAGGGTTGAGATGCTCAATCACTAATACCTCTATCTCACCTATGCGGATTTGCGAATTTTTGGCGCTGTGAGTACGCTTCCATCTTTCCGCGCGAAAATTAAACGTTTAATTTTTTTTGACAGTCCTCACGGAAGTTTGCGGACCATGCAGAACTTCGCGGAACATCGGCAGGCAATCGTGGCAGCTGCAATGGCATATTATTCGCAGACTTATTAGTTTAAAAAAAATGTTTTAGACCAATTAGGTGAAATTTAATAATTTCCCACGGCACACCTGACGACCTCTCACAGCACACTAGTGTACTGCGGCACAGCGGTTGAAAAACACTGCTCTAGACGGTTGACTGAGTACAAAAGGAACAAAAGTTAACAAACACCAGCATCACAGATAGGAAAAGTCCAGTTGCACAGGTTTGGTCGCAGCAACCTTTTATAGAAGCCCACTGGCTGCAGAATGATGAAGGGACAATTAGAATTAGAGACCCCCTCCTAGCCATCATGCTTCGCTCAGCTTCCCACAATACCAGTGCTGAATTGGCAATACTACCGTTCAACACTACACCAATAGTTGCAAGAGGAGCTGTGTGCAAAGCGTTGATCCATCATCATAATACAGTAAGAAGACTAAGAATGGGTTAAATTCTTTAAATTTGAACAATGTACAATGTAACAATGTAATTCTAAATCTTTTTATAATGTATTAAAATGTGTATATAGGTAATGTCTTTCTGTAAAGCTGCTGACACTATGTCCATTGTTAAAAGCACTATGCAAATAAATTGCAATAATAAATTTAATTGAATCACATGTGTATTACCCTCAAATGTCCACTGTGGTTGCCAGCTTTTCCCAACCACAGCCGTACCGGCTTTCTGAAGTTAATACGGTGGCCAAGAAATTAAATGAAAAATTTAAAACAAAATAAAAACAAAACAACAAAACTGAAAACAAAATAATAAATTCAAAATCAAAATAGAAAATCCAAAAACAAAATAACAAATTCAAATACAATATAACAAATCAGAAAACACAATTACATATCCAGAAATAAAATACCAAATGAGAAAACACAACGACAATTCACTCAAACCGGAAAGGGTAGGTATAGTTCACAAATTAAATGCATATTGCTGATTGGATGAGACTTCTGTCACTCAAGACATACAAGAAGTATGATCAAGTGAAGTCAGGATAATTTTTAAAGCACATTTAACACAACTTAGTTGACCAAAGTGCTGTATAATCCTAAAATACTGAAATGAATCCTTAAATGAAAATACATCTACAGTAAATGTCCGTGTGGTTGCAGTACTTCATATACTACAGTGGTGTGAAAAACTATTTGCCCCCTTCCTGATTTCTTATTCTTTTGCATGTTTGTCACACTTAAATGTTTCTGCTCATCAAAAACCGTTAACTATTAGTCAAAGATAACATAATTGAACACAAAATGCAGTTTTTAAATGAAGGTTTACGTTATTAAGGGAGAAAAAAAACTCCAAATCTACATGGCCCTGTGTGAAAAAGTGATTGCCCCCCTTGTTAAAAAATAACTTAACTGTGGTTTATCACACCTGAGTTCAATTTCTGTAGTCACCCCCAGGCCTGATTACTGCCACACCTGTTTCAATCAAGAAATCACTTAAATAGGAGCTACCTGACACAGAGAAGTAGACCAAAAGCACCTCAAAAGCTAGACATCATGCCAAGATCCAAAGAAATTCAGGAACAAATGAGAACAAAAGTAATTGAGTCTGGTAAAGGTTATAAAGCCATGTCTAAAGCTTTGGGACTCCAGCGAACCACAGTGAGAGCCATTATCCACAAATGGCAAAAACATGGAACAGTGGTGAACCTTCCCAGGAGTGGCCGGCCGACCAAAATTACCCCAAGAGTGCAGAGACAACTCATCCGAGAGGCCACAAAAGACCCCAGGACAACATCTAAAGAACTGCAGGCCTCACTTGCCTCAATTAAGGTCAGTGTTCACGACTCCACCATAAGAAAGAGACTGGGCAAAAACGGCCTGCATGGCAGATTTCCAAGGCGCAAACCACTTTTAAGCAAAAAGAACATTAAGGCTCATCTCAATTTTGCTAAAAAAACTCTCAATAATTGCCAAGACTTTTGGGAAAATACCTTGTGGACCGACGAGACAAAAGTTTAACTTTTTGGAAGGTGCATGTCCCGTTACATCTGGCGTAAAATTAACACAGCATTTCAGAAAAAGAACATCATACCAACAGTAAAATATGGTGGTGGTAGTGTGATGGTCTGGGGTTGTTTTGCTGCTTCAGGACCTGGAAGGCTTGCTGTGATAGATGGAACCATGAATTCTACTGTCTAACAAAAAATCCTGAAGGGGAATGTACGGCCATCTGTTCGTCAACTCAAGCTGAAACGATCTTGGGTGCTGCAGCAGGACAATGACCCAAAACACACCAGCAAATCCACCTCTGAATGGTTAAAGAAAAACAAAATGAAGACTTTGGAGTGGCCTAGTCAAAGTCCTGACCTGAATCCTATTGAGATGTTGTGGCATGACCTTAAAAAGGCGGTTCACGCTAGAAAACCCTCAAATAAAGCTGAATTACAACAATTCTGCAAAGATGAGTGGGCCAAAATTCCTCCAGAGCGCTGTAAAAGACTCGTTGCAAGTTATCGCAAACGCTTGATTGCAGTTATTGCTGCTAAGGGTGGCCCAACCAGTTATTAGGTTCAGGGGGCAATTACTTTTTCACACAGGGCCATGTAGGTTTGGAGTTTTTTTCTCCCTAAATAATAAAACCCCTCATTTAAAAACTGCATTTTGTGTTTACTTGTGTTATCTTTGACTAATAGTTAAATGTGTTTGATGATCAGAAACATTTTGAGTGACAAACATGCAAAAGAATAAGAAATCAGGAGGGGGGTAAATAGTTTTTCACACCACTGTATGTTCATGTACTATATTTTGAGTGGCAGATGTCTCGTCCAATCAACATGCCAAAAAAGGTAGGTGTGGTTTGCGAATGACATTCTTACCGCTGATTGTACGAGACATCTGCCACTAAAGATTAGCAATAAGAATTTCATTCACAAATCACACATAGGCTTGTTGATTCTCACCCCTGATTGGACAAGACATCTGTCACTCAAAATAGACAGGAAGGACTGTAGCCACATGGACATTTAGATGTATTTTCATTTAAGGATTCATTTCAGTATTTTAGGATTATATATTACTATGAACAACTAAGTTGTGTTAAATGTGCTTTAAAAATTATCCTGACTTCACTTGATAGTACTTCTTGCATGTCTTGAGTGACAAGCGATAAGAATTTAATTCGCACACTATACCTACCTTTTCCGGTTTGACTGAATTGTCGTTGTGTTTTCTCATTAGGTATTTTGTATCTGGATATGTCGTTGTGTTTTCTGATTTGTTATATTGTTTTCTGATTTGTTTCAGTTTTGGTATTTTGTTTTTTATGCTGTTATTGTTTTTGGTTTTGTTATTTTGTTTTCCACTTCTCAGACACCGTAGGTTAAGGTTAAACACACGTTGTCTAACCCATGACAGGGAACGATACAGTATGTTAGAATAGAATGAGCATAGTTGATTAACAAATTGAGCTTTCCTCACTCCGACCAAAGAACACTTGCAGAATCTCTAATGTGGCTGTTTTGTTTAATTGTTTTTGAAAACATAATAACGCTTTTCATGACTATTGCCAATCAATTTCTAAATTATAAATTAGGGTGCCTTCAGTGAATCCTAAGTTAAAAAATAATGGAAATACTTTAAGTATAGTGATAGTATATTCAGTATTGTACATTGTTTTTACAATTTCTAGCAAGTATTTTTTTAAATCTCTATTTGCACATTTGGCACCACAGTTCCCTATGCTGACTGAATTGTGTTTTGACATAAAATGATTTGATTCAGTAAATGGAATCTTCAAAATCCTTGCATGTTTTTTCCCATTTTTTATTATCACCAACTGTGCATATCTACAGCCTGGTTTGTAAACACAGGACAACAAGGCATTTCACTGCTCTCATACAATTGCACACTGATTTAAGCCTTTCAAAAATGGTGTAACTTTGTCCCATATTTCTTTTTTATTATTATGGAGGAGGAGGTGGAATGCACATTTATTACTTTATTAATTTCTTTTAGAACAAAATGTTTTTTTGGTTCTCTATTTGCACATTTTAGTCAAATTCAAACTCAATAATATCGTTAGTCTTCTACTTTTGCAAACCATGTTACCAACTCATCTATACTGTATTAACACTTCCCTCTCATGTGTAACAAAGGCAGACTCACACAGGTAGGTACTGTAAGTACAGTATAAGGATGAGTAACGCTTATTCACGAAATGGGAATCAACGGCAGTTTTCAGGAAATGCAATGCTTATCCGGTAAGACTTTAATCAAAGGTTACTTCCACTGAATGAGAAGCGTGAACTAATGTTTCCTTTTTCTGCTCTTTTTGTGGAAACCGCGAGCGGTGAAGAGTTGATCCAGTAGATGCCTTGGAGCAGTGATGGAGACACACCACGAAGTTCCGGAGACGAGGGAAACAAACAGGGACACTACTAGGAAACACATGGAGCACAGGTAAGTAGTTTGGTAAGTAAAACGCTTCTTACTTGAAATCTCTGGGAGTTGGTCCTCTTTCTCGAGTACGAGCCCAGACGCTGAGTGCTGTGAGGTGTGTGTCTTTATACTGTAGGTGTGCGTAGATTGACATCAGGTGGCGGTGATTAGTATTGTTCTGGGGTGTTCTATCTGACTTGGTTCGGTGCCTGGCCCGACTGTGACACTCATGAGCCAAAGTCTTTCTTTTATTGGTATAATTTGACAGAGTGGAGACAGAGTGATGTAGTTGTTCCAACAGGAGAAGTCCATGTACTAGGGCTGGTCCTACTTCCAACCCCTTAGTCATTCTGAGGAGTCTCTGACACTAGTGATTTGGTAATTGGTAGGAAGAATGTGTTGCTAGACTCAGCTACTTAAGTTAGCAGATAAATAAGCTTGGCACATTGCAATATAAATCTTTATTAAAGCATATTAACTGAAGCAATTAGACAAACCCATTAGACAAATATTGTTGCTTAGCTTTGCTTCCTCATGAAATGGTAAAGCTGCAGTCAGCCATAGATTGATATACTGCTTTATCAATTACAGTGTAGAAACTTGAACTTTGACACTGAATTTTGAATTGCAATTTATTTTATACTCCAAGGTTAATAAATTACTGTATATAAAAAAAGACTTCATTATTTTGTCCCCATCATCAAACATCTGAGTGCCAGTATGTTGGTAAAATTTAATTAATCATTTCATGATAAATTTTCAATTTAAAAAGTAGGCTGTGTTTAAAGTCTTCTAAGCTCATTTCTGCTTTGACTAGTTTTCTGTGGGGATAAGGACGCAGAGCTTCCCATAAAACATGCGTAGGCTCACAGGCATCAGCAACTCAGTTAATTTACCACTTTTCACTGGTCATAATAAGAAACCAGAGGGGATTTTTGCAGACAGGCACAAAGCAGCTTTATTCTGACAGCTTATGCAATGCCAATTAATTGCTGAGCTTTTCACCTCAGAAAATCTTTGAAAACCAACTTCTATGACACCTCACACAGGAGCTTCCTGAAATGTCACAGAGTAGAGCAAATGTTACCCATGTGTATCACATCTCAGCTTTAGCCCATCACATTATTGTGTACCCGGATGCCAGTAGATTGATACCAACAACTGGTGGACAAAAAAATGGAAACATAAAATGTTCATACAGTATAAAGGACCAAATAAAAGAGGGGATACCTTTTGCTTCAGGGCAGGATTGGTATTTTAAATGCTATAATACTAGTCATAAGTGGTTTATGACAGGATATTACATAAGTCAAGAATGACAAATTTTAGATCTCTGATGGACATCAGTTGTCATCTATTTTATAATCTTCTACTGTATATCAGAATTTTCCAAAAAGGTTTCTTCCATACATCCATACATCCTGCAATTTCGCACTGATTATCTGGGTTCAGGTCCCAATTGCAGCAGTTCGAGCAGAGATTCCCAGACCTCCCATCCTTTGCCACCTCCTCCAGCACATACACAAGGATACTCAGGCAACCCCTGGGCAAGACTAGAGCTGTAATCTCTCCATCTAGTCATGGGCCTTTTCACCATCAGCCATGTCTTAAACACCGCTAAGTAGGGGTCACGGAAGCATCCTTATCAAATGACCGAACTACCTCAGTTGGCACCTTTGAATTGGAGGAGCTACAGCGCTACTTCGAGCTCCATCCAGATGTCTGAGCTCACTATTTTTTATCATGAACTCGGTTGACCAGTAAATCAAAAGCTTGAAATTTTGACTGAGCTCTCTCAACAGATGCAGCACTTATGTCTGTTTATCTCTTGTGCCAGTTTAAATTAACTCGTGACCAAGGACCCAAGATACCTAAACTTTACCACTTGAGGCAGAATCTCACTTCAAATCTGGGTGGAAGTATACAATCCATCCTTTTCCTTTTCCGACTAAGAACCATGGCTTTAGATTTGGAGGTACAGTACTGAACCTCATCCCAGCCGTTTCACATTCGGATACACAAACTAACTAATCCCAAGAATTATTTGAAAGCTCCTAGTGTGAATGCAGTGAAGAACTGTTTCATTGGACTCTTGAGAAAAAGCAAACAAAAAATGTCTGAAAAATTTTCAAGCCTCATACAGTAATTTACAGGACCCTTGATATATTATAGAATGTCATGAGTAGCTCATGTGTACCGTGGAACTGTGTCAAACTTATTGGTATGTTTTACCAATGCAGTAAAAAATATCGAAGGTGACAATGCAATTATACTGTAGGTCAATTAAACATACAAATGGTTCTTCTGGGTGTGTGACAACATGAGAAAACATATCCTTGCTTTTTTTTTTTTTTTCTTGTTGTTTTCCTTAACACGACCTCATACAATAAGATACCTTCCCCTTAGCTCTGGCATTGAGTGACTTTGTAGTAACTCATTTGAATAGACACTGAAATGGCACACAGAATTTAGGTATGAAAAAGGTGTATTTTGGTTTGAGTATTAATAGACAAACTTTAGGGACACCTGAAACCTATATTAACTTGTTAAAATGCAAAAATCAGACATAAAATTAACATAATAACCTACCATTATCAACTACAAACTTGCAAACTGGTGACAGGATCATGGGCACCCAACACTCATTTATGCCGGTGAGAAGCAAAGGTTAGTCTCGCTGGTTCAATCCCACAAAAAAAGCCAATGCAGTACAACTCGCTGAAAAATGTCAATGCTGGTCATGATAGCAAATTATCAGAACATTCAGTCGCACTGCAGTCCACCATGCACCTATGCCCAGCAGGCAAATAGCCCAAGAATGGCAACCCAGCCTCCAAACTGCCCAAAACCCAATCCAAACAATCACACAAGACTTATGCCAAACAAACAAGTCTGATCCACAGAGGCCCCACCACGCAGACCCAAATGATCCACTGCAAACAATCTGGTGACAGACACCACAGTGCCCCCCCCCCCCCCCCTATGTCTAAAGGTGACCTATGTCTAAAAAAGAATTAATGACAGAAAGTTGTCACTTTAATGGCTTGATGAAGCTGATGATAATATGCATCTACCTACTCAGCTAGATGATTATAACGTGTTATACATGTTAGAAACTTAGTGTGGTATTTCCACTAGTGGAGGAAGAAATAAACAGAACATTTTGCTATATTGTGTTTGTAATGTCACTCAATATTAATGTTTTGTTTACATAACTATTGTATAAAATCAATATCACACTCCCAATCCTGCAGTTGTACTGAATATAAATTAATTAAAAGACTTTAATAAACTACACAGAATAATGACTGTTCTCATATTCAATATAACTGCACACTTGCTCACGAGGCATTGCTTAATTATTTGCATATGCAATAAAAAAAAACATTTTATCCAGTGATTTCCACAGGACAGCTTCTTCAACTATTATGGTAGGGGCCTTGGAAGCTCAGTGATTTCTTATCCTACCAAAATGCTATTAAATTTCCAATGCTGGGTCTTTGAGCAAGCCCCTTATCCCGTAACTGCTTAGAAGATTATAGCAAACAGTATGTTGAATGCAGTCAGCAGTGTTTTACAATGTATATTGGGTATCTACCAAATAGCATAAATGCCACAGCAGGGAGTATAGGTTGAAAGCATACTTTGTGTTTCTCCCAACACATACTGGGGAAACCATGGGGAAAGTCACATAATCAAGGTATCATAATTTTCTCAGCAGTTCAAAATTTATGTCCAGTGTGTGCATATTTAAACACTGGACTTCGATACAAAATGTTTTGGAGTGGCAGTCCTCACATAAAGTCTATTTGTGTGTTTTGTGAAGTTCATTAACCATAGCTTTTTATTTTTCTTCTTAAAATTATAATTTTTTTTTATTTTTATTATTATTGAGGTTTAGCTTTTGAGGCTGCACTTTCTCTATCTCTGCACTGTCTGTCTATCCCTGTCAGTGAGCTTTTGACTTGCAACTGCTGTTTCAGTTTGTTGATGCCTTTAGTCCATGTTTGACATACGCTGCCATGAAGAAACATTAGAAGTTTTTATGACTGATGGAATTCAAGCATTCACTACATGGCCTGGCATGTTGCTTTGAAAGCTCACATCAAAGTGCCAGCTTTCAGACCTCTTTTATATCTATAAACATACTGTTCGTCAGCTGCATAATTCACCTGTGCTGCTGTGTTTGTAACTGTGATTTAGACACTTCAAAGTCAAAGTGCTCTTTCATGTGGGGTTGATCCCTTGTATATTGATATCTACTTAAATGTGTACCATCAGTTGAAAAGCACAGTGAATTTTTATAGAACTAAAAAAGTTTTTTCTTTCTGAATGGAGATAGGGTTCCCTTTTGCATGTACTTTAAACCCAAATAAAGATGCAAAACTCAGTCTATACTAAAATTGAAAAATGGAGGAAATAACAGTATATTTCATTCTAAATGCAGAATTTTTTTTTTTAATTTTAGGAAACTACACAATTATAGTGGGCAATGCTTTTTAACATCATCACCTGTTGATCTAAGGTAAAAGTCATTTGTGTTATTTCAGTATGAGTCTCACTGTTGTGCTTTCCCTAATCCAGCCTTGGTTAACACTATCATCACAGGGAAATATTTAGTGATTAATTCAGGAGGTTCTGTACTGTTAACTAGAAAGTAAGAAGAATATAGAATAAAAAATATTTTCATGTATTTTGGTGAAATATATTAAAATATTAGAGATCTTAAAGTACAGTATGTTATTGTCAAAAAAGTATTATATATAAATGATAATATATATATATATATATATATATATACAGTATATATATATATATATATATATATATATATATATATATATATATATATATATATATATATATACGTATATATAATATTTATGCATATGCTCAGATAATTTTTATACTGTTTTTTTACACAAAAAACACAAAATCAAAAGAAGGGTGTTACGTGCAGAAGTAGTGCACATATGTGTGTGTGTGTGTAGCGCGGGTATGTGCGCATGCGCGGCGGCGGGTAGCGGCGCGTGCGCGATCTCTCCCCCCTTTCTCTCTGTCTCTGTCTCTCTGCACAAACTTTTACACATTACTATATTTCTTTTTCTGTAAAATCAAAATTTTGTTCAAGTACAGTCGATCCCTGCAAAGCCGCCTCGATCGATCACAGATTTTTCCTCAGAACTAACTAATATTTGTTAGCAGAATGCTCCACCATTTCATGGAAACTGCAATTACGCTTGCATGAATTACAGTACATATAGGGATAACATCTGTATTTTACATTCTAGTGCTGCGGGAGACACAGCGGTACAATACAGTATAAGGGTTTACCTTTTACATTCTTTTTTTATTCATGTATTAATCTGAGATTAGTGTTTAAATATGTGGGGACATATTTAGGTTCAATTCGCATGTCACCGTCACAGATTTTTTTGGGGGGCTACTGTATTAATGTTTTGAAATCAGGAATATTATAAGGACTTATCATCTAGGCACTAGTGAAACACTGGGATACGTACATTAGTGTAGCAGGGGATTATATAGATGATATAGGTAGTTTTAATCCAGTTTCCCTACTGTAAATACCTAAATAACAATCACAAAATCCTGTCCCTTCCCCCCATATTTGTATGCTTAAGCCAAAATGGCCTAAAATAACGTCTGTAATTTAAAATTTCAAATTAACTTGTTTTTCTTTCAAACTGAAAAATTCCGCCAGCTGTTTCATGTTGGAAAAAATCTCTTAAAACGAGTCAGTTTGACTGAAATGGAATAGCATCACATTGTTAATTACTATGAGCAAATTATGATGCTCTCTAAGTAATGTTAACACTTACAATAACTAACATCTATTTTAATCAAAGTTTTGTCTTTTAAATTTACCAAACAGTCATCATCTGCATAAATAAATGTTCATACAATATTTGCAATAAATCAAGCCCACGATCATCAGTATGAAGCTTTTCGGAATTTTCCATTGCAACACTGGAAACTTATGTTGCACTAGTCCAGTGATTCTCAAAGTGTGGGGTGCGCCCCACTAGTGGGGAATACAGACATGACAGGTGGGGCGCAATGAACGGGAGGAAATTAGTGGAAAATAAGAGGAAAGTACCTATTCTAATTCATGCTTTTCTTTATTTATAATGAAGAGCGTACTCTCAAAACAATCACACACAAATAAATGGATCATTAATACAAGTACATTTAAAATAACATCAGTTGTGGGCCGGGAGAAAACGTGGAACCATAGTGCAACAATAACGGTTTAACGTCGGGCCAACTTGAGCAGCGCTGCTCCAATCACAAACCTGCGCGACCCACTGGGCAGCGCTGCGCGACTCTGACAGAAATAAACCGCGCCGACCATCAAAATACATTTTACCCCGCTGGGATGCGCACGTACAATCCAGGCATGGCAAGGCGGAAACAATATTAAACAGTCCTGACATTTTAAATAGTTTTTAAATAAAACACAGTGAGTCGCGCAGGTTTGTGATTTGAGCGGCGCTGCGCGATCCACCGGGCTGCGCAAATAAACCAGATCATCACTGCGCTATCCAGATAGTCGCGCTGCGCTGTATTTGCGCAGATATTTGGTTCAATCGGGTGCCACGGTTTCGTCCCACTTTTGATGTGTTTGGCTTCACATACACTTCGATAATGGAAGAAGACGCTGCAGCAGCAGTGAGTTTACTTACATGTGACGGAACCAAGAACGAGGAGATTGTAAAGAAAAAAGCTGCATCGTCTGTGGTGTGGAATTGGTTTGGGTATAAGAAAAGTGATACGAATGAGATGAACGTGATCCACTTTAAATATGTGGATGGCACAACCCTGGACATTACCATTCTTTTCTTACTCGTACAGCTGTTCTTATTGTTCACATATTCTTCATATATTTTCTATATTGTGTATTGTTGTACAGTTATTTTATTTTAAGTTAAATTTTTATATTTGATTTTATTCTTTCCTAGTTAAATTTACCCCCTATTTTATTTTTCATATTTATTTCCTATTCATAGTCTTTTATTTTAAGGTCACGAGCAGTTGTCTAAGCATTTCACTGCATATCGTACTGTGTATGACTGTGTATGTGACAAATAAAATTTGAATTTGAATTTTTGATTTTGATTTGCAAGGTACGCAAGTTCACTGTTTTAACAAGTAGTGGAAACACGTCAAACCTTTTGTATCATCTGAAATCCAAACATCCAAACGAATATGGCCATAGTAAAAAAAAAAAATGCGGCTAACCTCAGCAATTCACAGTTTATATAAAATGACATTATGTTTGTGTTTTAATTTTTATTTATGCATTTTCAGATACAAATTGCTATATTGTGATATATATATTGTTACCGGGGTAGAAAATAGCTTCTACCGTGATAGAAGATTTTGGTTATATCGCCCACCCCTAATGAAGCCTAACTTGCTTCATGGTGGTGATGGTGGGGGCAGAGGAGAGACATGTGTGTGTTTTGTGTCTTATACCGCTGGCAGCAGACTGCATGAGACCCAGCAAATTAGGAAGACACTTAGAGACAACACACGTTAATAAGCCACTCGACTTCTTTCAAAGAAAGCTGGCAGAATACAGACAGCAGGAGAATCGCATGGTAAAATCTGAATCAGTGGACAGCAAAGCACAAATGGCTTCATTCAAAGTTGCATACAAAATTGGCCAGTGCAAAAAAAAAAACTACAAACGATTGCTGAGCAGCTAATAAACAGGGGGTCAATTATGCAATGATAAGTGACAATGTAAGCCTTGTAACAATTGCACGTGTATTTTATCTGTTTTTAACTTGGTGTTGTTTGATCTTATTGGTTTAGAAATTGATATTTCAATAAACAGTAAACTTCGCAGATTTCGTTATTATTTTGTTGACAAGTGGGGCTTGAAAATTCGCTCACCCCCTTAAGTGGGGAATGACAGAAAAAGTTTGAGAACCACTGCACTAGTCTAAGAATTGCCACTTGGCAGACTATGGACCAGATACAGATTCCACAAAGTGGATACAACCAACCACCTTCCCAACCGACCAAACAAGCAATCAAATAAATAATTGGTCTATTTGTAGTTCATCAGTTTTGTGTTTTAAAACTGTTACAAGATTTGGTAGCAAATCCTCCATTACAGGTGTTCCTATCACAAGCATTTATATACACTATTTGTCTAAAGGCCAGATTAAACCTCAGGCTAGCTACAGGGCAAGAGTCATTAAAGGAGAGGTTTCTCAGAATTCCAGATTTTTTAAGACCATCTCTGGCTTAATTTGCAAACTGGCAGCTTGAATTAAAATAATGAGCTTGAATTAAAATAATGAGACTGAAAATAAGTTTTAAGGAGAATTAAAATAAGGAGACTGAAGACAAATTTGTAGAGCACTATATGTTATTTGCCTATCTGGATCTTTCTAAGCAACTAATTGCATGCAAATGGATTTTTATTTTCTTCAGCTGAATACCTCTGCACTACTTTGTGTGTTTGTCATGTTAGTGTTTCTAATACAATTGTATACCATGTTGCTGGTGTTCATAGATTGCTTTTTTCCTTTTTATCTGCCTGGTATTGATCTTTCTAAGGAATCAATTTTTAGGTATTTAGGCTTCAGGAATCTAATCTTTATGAGAAAATTCTTAATAAAAACACTCTCTGTGGCTCCCATGTACTACACCAATACACAGCTGTACATTTTGCACTAAGGTGAATCTACACATATGCAGCCTTTTTGTCATGCAGTTACCTGCTCTTCTACATCTCACAATTTGGCTTAAACATTGCTGTTTCCATCATTGTTCTGCCCTCCCACTGCCTGCCTGCTTGTGGTTGCTATGATACGTCATCATAAACACACTGGCTTAGAACACAAATGTGAAGGAGAGACAGAGAAGACTAACTACACAGTGCGAATTAAGTAAAGGCAGACTTGTGACATCCTCTGAGCTCTGCATCATATTGAACTAAATCATGTTAAATTTTACGATAGTAAAATTACCTTTATGTACACCTTTTTTCTAATGTGAAGGATTGTACTGATTGACAATATAGCACAATATAGTGAATAATTTGTTGGAATAAACTCAGTGCTCCCCCACCACTTTCAGAGTTCGTCTCTTTCTCCAAGCTGGACAGCACAGTTGAACTGATTTACAAGACGTGATTTACATGATTCAGTTTTCAATTCTAGTTCAGTTCCAATGCCAGACCCCTGCCCTTGTAAATAATAAACCAGCGGGTTGAAATATTATGGACTGTCAAATAGCAGAATGGTAAATTTTTCTGGTTAAGTCAATGAATACTGTAAGTGCATGCAGGAACATTTCTCTGGCTTCAACACTCAAATTTTGAACTGCAGATCACATTCAATTGGGAAACATGACATGGTCAGAAGGGGGGGGGGGGGTAATCATCTTATTACCAGAATGTGTGGCAGGGTTCCTGGAAGAATTTACTCTTTCCAAAAACCTGTGGTAACCATGCTAGGTATTTCTTACTGTTAAAGGATTTAGAGCAATCATCTGCTTGAAGATATTACCCTGTTGTTTTGGGAAAATATTACTTAGGTTAAGGAAAAAAGTGGGTATGGAAAGTATTCAGACCCCCTTAAATATTTCACTCTTTGTTATATTGCAGCCATTTGCTAAAACCATTTAAGTTCATTTTGCCCTCATTAATGTACACACAGCACCCCCATATTGACAGAAAAACACAGAATTGCTGAAATTTTTGCAGAATTTATTAAAGAAGAAAAACTGAAATATCACATGGTCCTAAGAATTTAGACCCTTTGCTCAGTATTTAGGAGACGCATCCTTTTGATCTAATACAGCCTTGAGTCTTTTTGGGAAAGATGCAACAAGTTTTTCACGCCTGGATTTGGGGATCCTCTGCCATTCGTCCTTGCAGATCCTCTCCAGTTCTGTTTCTCCACACATACCATTTAGAAGGAAGGCCCAAAAAGTTCTATCTTGGTCTCATCAGACCAGAGAATCTTATTTCTCACCATCTTGGAGTCCTCCATGCAGACGTTCATGTGTCTGGCACTGAGTAGAGGCTTCCGTCGGGCCACTCTGCCATAAAGCCCCAACTGGGGGGCTGCAGTGATGGTTGACTTTCTATAACTTTCTCCCATCTCCTGACTGCATCTCTGGAGCTCTGCCACAGTGATCTTTGGGTTCTTCTTTACCTCTCTCACCAGCTCTAGGAGGGGTTCTGGTCGGCCCAAATGTCTTCCATTTAAGGATCATGGAGGCCACTGTGCTCTTAGGAATTTTAAGTGGCAGAAGATTTTTTGTAACTTGGCCAGATCTGTGCCTTTCCACAACTCTCTGAGCTCTTCAGGCAGTTCCTTTGACCTCATGATTCTCATTTACTTTGACATGCATTGTGAGCTGTAAGTTCCTATATAGACAGGTGTGTGGTTTTCCTAATCAAGTCCAAGTGTCACAGCAAAGGGTCTGAATACTTACTTAGGACTAATGTAATATTTCAGTTTTTCTTTTTTAATAAATATGCAAAAATGTCAACAATTCTGTGTTTTTCTGTCAATATGGGGTGCTGTGTGTACATTAATAAGGAAAAAATATATCAAAGAATGCAATATAATGCAAGTTAATTTTTTGTTGTTTTACTTTTATTCTGTTATTATGCACGCACGCGAGTGTGACTAGCGATGTTCCTTGCTAATTTTTAAACTTTTTTAAAAATGGTCTCTCCGTTAATGTGTGTGTGTGTGTGTGTGTGTGTGTGTGTGTGTGTGTGTGTGTGTGTGTGCACGCACATTTTACACACACACACACACACACACACACACACACACACACACACACAGCGCCTGCATGCACAAACGGAAACACTTATCTGTCGGGATTTATTTTAAAGTTTTTTTTAAAGGTAAAGTGCAGGTTAATTTGTTTTATTTTGACTTTATATTTTGTGTTAATTATTTTTATGTATTTATTTTTTTGGGCTGTAGAATAATTTGAGTTTCCATTATTTCTTATGGGAAAATTTTATATGGTGTACGAGTGTTTTGGAATACGAGCCCGCTTCCAGAAGGAATTATGCTCATAATCCGAGGTTCCACTGTGTATGTATGTTATTATATAATAACTCTCTAGGAAGAAACATAGAACTCTTAAATATGAGCTTGTAATACATTGGTGTGAAAAACTATTTGCCCCCTTCTTGATTTCTTATTCTTTTGCATGTTTGTCACACTTAAATGTTTCTGCTCATCAAAAACCATTAACTATTAGTCAAAGATAACATAATTGAACACAAAATGCAGTTTTTAAATGAAGGTTTACGTTATTAAGGGAGAAAAAAAAACTCAAAATCTACATGGCCCTGTGTGAAAAAGTGATTGCCCCCCTTGTTAAAAAATAACTTAACTGTGGTTTATCACACCTGAGTTCAATTTCTGTAGTCACCCCCAGGCCTGATTACTGCCACACCTGTTTCAATCAAGAAAGCACTTAAATAGGAGCTACCTGACACAGAGAAGTAGACCAAAAGCACCTCAAAAGCTAGACATCATGCCAAGATCCAAAGAAATTGAGGAACAAATGAGAACAAAAGTAATTGAGATCTATCAGTCTGGTAAAGGTTATAAAGCCATTTCTAAAGCTTTGGGACTCCAGCGAACCACAGTGAGAGCCATTATCCACAAATGGCAAAAACATGGAACAGTGGTGAACCTTCCCAGGAGTGGCCGGCCGACCAAAATTACCCCAAGAGCGCATAGACAACTCATCCGAGAGGCCACAAAAGACCCCAGGACAACATCTAAAGAACTGCAGGCCTCACTCGCCTCAATTAAGGTCAGTGTTCACGACTCCACCATAAGAAATAGACTGGGCAAAAATGGCCTGCATGGCAGATTTCCAAGGCGCAAACCACTTTTAAGCAAAAAGAACATTTAGGCTCGCCTCAATTTTGCTAAAAAAAAACATCTCAATGATTGCCAAGACTTCGGCGAGACAAAAGTTGAACTTTTTGGAAGGTGCGTGTCCCGTTACATCTGGCGTAAAAGTAACACAGCATTTCAGAAAAAGATCATCATACCAACAGTAAAATATGGTGGTGGTAGTGTGATGGTCTGGGGTTGTTTTGCTGCTTCAGGACCTGGAAGGCTTGCTGTGATAGATGGAACCATGAATTCTGTCTACCAAAAACTCGACAACTCAAGCTGAAGCGATCTTGGGTGCTGCAGCAGGACAATGACCCAAAACACACCAGCAAATCCACCTCTGAATGGCTGAAGAAAAACAAAAAGAAGACTTTGGAGTGGCCTAGTCAAAGTCCTGACCTGAATCCTATTGAGATGTTGTGGCATGACCTTAAAAAGGCGGTTCATGCTAGAAAACCCTCAACTAAAGCTGAATTACAACAATTCTGCAAAGATGAGTGGGCCAAAATTCCTCCAGAGCGCTGTAAAAGACTCGTTGCAAGTTATCGCAAACGCTTGATTGCAGTTATTGCTGCTAAGGGTGGCCCAACCAGTTATTAGGTTCAGGGGGCAATTACTTTTTCACACAGGGCCATGTAGGTTTGGATTTTTTTTCTCCCTAAATAATAAAACCCCTCATTTTAAAACTGCATTTTGTGTTTACTTGTGTTATCTTTGACTAATAGTTAAATGTGTTTGATGATCAGAAACATTTTGTGTGACAAACATGCAAAAGAATAAGAAATCAGGAGGGGGGCAAATAGTTTTTCACACAACTGTATTTTATTTTATTCTCTTCCTTGGCATCTGATTGACTTTAATATGTTGTCTTGTGAGTTTTTGTTTGCACAATAATGTAGCATTAAATAAAAGAGACATTTTATACCCTGCCAGATTTCCACAGATGCTACAGGCAGTGCTTACTATTGATGTGACATCCCCTAATAGTCCTTGTTTGCTTGTTACGATGTCGCTAATGCGCAGTCTACTATGTGCATTTGTGAAACAAATTTCCATCTGATTCAGAAATCACAAGAATATGAGTACGTCCCATTACTTTAAATGGCCCTCTGATCTTTTCATTACTGCCTCTTGGTTGATGCACAAGATATTTAAATAAAGCATTCTTCAGAGAAAGAGGAACATTTTCACAATATTAGAAGAGAGCATGAGAAATTTGCTGAATAAATTACGTATGCTTTCCCAAAGCCACTTACACAACAAGGTGTGTGCACATTCCAACTGTACATAACTAGTGTATGAGGGTTAAATGAGCCCTGTTGGCTCATTTCATTGATCAGTAGGAAACAAAGGATTTGGTAACTATCCTGAGAGACCATGCTCACCACTCATTTTTGTGTATAAGGACTCTACAGTAGGTACAGTAGGCCCATGGTGTGAGATTTAATTGACAAAGTACAGCTACTGTAAGGGGTTTTCTTCTTTTTTGTTATAAAAGCTATACTGAAGTGGGTGAAAGGAAAAGGGAAAACATAGTGGGCAAGCAAGAGGATGTACAGTGACAGGCTGCCAGCATGCTTATTCAGCCCATCTGCTCAAGAGTCTAGCCAAAATTCCTGCTAGATATAGGAATGCATACCCTGTGAAAATTAACTAGAAGCTGATTAGCTGTGAGTCCCAGCTATGACACAGCACCTATGTATATGATCATGTAATACTGTAATTGTGAAATATTCACCAGTCTTGCAACATGTAGAAATGACCTATAAAAGACATAAACTTAAGATGGGAAGACATGGGAGGAGACTTCAGAAAGTGTGCTTAGTATAGAATGTATATATTTTTGCATTACCACTTAATACATACTTGAAGGTTGAATAAGTGTACGTTGAACTACTGTATTACAATTACAATTATAATTAAGTTAGATTTAAATAAAGCTTAAATGCATTTAGTTTAGAGTGCTTTTTTGTACTAATGCCAACTAATAAAAAATGTTTTTAAAAGATGATCGTGTTATTTTGGGAATCATCAGTTCCTTAGCCAGGGTGACCTGCTCAGAAATTTATGGAATAATAGAAAGTAGAAGGATCGGTGAGTGGACACATGCAAAAAGCACATCACTGCCTATTGGGCTCTTCTGTATGCTCAGTTAGAGGTCTTCAGATCTGAAATCCAATAAAACATCCAAATGTGTTCCATTGGTTTCAAATCTGGTGACTTTGAAGACCCTTGAAGAACAATGAACTCATTGGCGTGTTCATGAAACCAATTTAATAGTTTAATGGATGACTTTTGCTTTGTGACATGGTGTATTTTCACACTGCAAGTAGCCATTAGAAGATATTGTGCGCATGAAGGGGCGCACATGGTCAGCAACAATACTCATCTAGTCGGTGGCATTCATGTGATGACTGGTTGGCATAAATAAAACTAAAATATGTCAGGAAAACATTACACTTTATCCACACATCCTTACACTACACTGTTAAAAATTGCTGTTAATTCACAGCAAAAATTTAATAGTATAATCCTGTTTTGCTCAAAAGCAGTGTATTGCTGTTTTTTTACCGTTGGTGAAATGATGTAGACAAAATTTAACAGGATTTTAGCGTATTTATTGCACGAAGGCCAAAAAACAGTACTTAACAGTATTTCGGGAACAGGAAACTGCAGAGCACACGTGGATTTTCATCCATACAGTATTTATTCTGAGACATACGTAACTGGTAAGTGCACATTTGCGTTGCTCCTTTTAAACAAAACACACCTTTGCAATTGCAAATAATTGTGGAAGCTGATATTGTAACATTTTATACGTTCATTTCAGTTCTAAATACGTCAACGTGCTAACTGCTTCATAGAGTGGAGCTGGATTTCCCATTCAAATATTCCCGATTATAAGGTGAGTTCAATTAAACATCATATACTATAAACTCGTCTGCAAAGTAAGCCTTTATACACCGTAGCAACAAAGTGATATTTATGTCTCAATAGCACGCTGCATTTATCGTCATCTCGTTTCCTTTTTTTAGCTTGCTATCTTTTCATTTATTGCCTAATATACCTTAAATGTATATTAGACACAACGGTCCACTGCACAGTGTTTATTTCGGTAACAGTGCTTGTAAATTTGGGTAAGCTTGTTCTAATTTGTACATAACTGTATTCTGAGGGGAGTTTTTCTATACTAATGTTGCTGTTTTGTTTCTTTAATGTTGGCTGTATTTTGGATTGCTTCGATCAAAGTTAGTTTGATAGAATAAGTCACACGATTGAATACTTAGTAAGAATAATTCCTGTTCAAAAGTGTAGTGTTGTTGGTTCGTATTGTAGTGCTAATGTAGTACAGCAGACTAATGGACATTTTATTTTAGTGGAAATTTTTTGTTGTTGACATTTTTTGAGGTACGTTTTTTTGTGGCCACTTGTCAGCATGTTTGCATGTCAGTTACATGGGCAACAATGCAGTAGTCCAGTAAGTAGTACAGTAGTCCCTTTAAGCACTGTGATGCACATTGGAATTCATTCAGAGGCTTGTGAGCTACTTGTTATTAGAATATTGTACCAACAAAAATCGAGTTTTCCATAATGTAATATTTATAAGCTATTAATAAGATATGCTATATTGCTGTAGTGAATATTGTACTACTACGTTCTACAAAATACTACATTACTCTAATATTCCATATTTTTTTTAAATATTTGTTTAAATTTACACTTTTAAAATATAGAAAGTGGACTGACTGCTGGTGTCTCACTATTTATTTAATTTTTCCAATTCGGTTTTATTTGTTCATTCTGTTCAATGATTCTCAGGTACAAGCACTTAAAGATGCACTACTTATTCCTTTGTAGGAAAAAGTGCTGTGTTCAGAGCACAGGGAAAGCTACACATATGGGGGTGTATACAGTACTAATGTGTACTACTAATAATTCAGTGAGAAATATAACTATTATTTTAAATCACACATTAATTATTCTTTGTTTATCTTGAAAGCATTATATAATGATATAAAATGCAGAAAATACATATTAAAAAGTTTGTACACTCAATATAATATTAAAACTATTAACATTAGAAACTAGGTTTTAGGTTCCTCCTAGTTCCCCAGGATGGCTTTGGCCCCTCGGGCATGATTCCACAAGACCTCTGGGAGTATGCTGTATTGTAGATCTGGCACTGGGACTTGGTGGTGCACCCATTGTGTACAGGGTGGGGCCTTTGTCGTCAGGCTTGCTTGTCCAAGGAACCTGGGGAATTTGGACAGGTCAACAAACTTGAACTTGAACAACAAAAACAGTCAGTTGTCATTTTAAGACACAGAAATCAGCCTATCTGGAATTGTCCATTCAAGTATTGTCAAGTGCATTTTCAAAACCCATCAAGCACCATGATGAAACTGGCTCTCATAAAGACCTTCCCAGGAAAGCAAGAACAAAACCTACATCTGCTGTAGAGGAGAAGTTCATTAAGTGTTATCAGCCTAAAATCACCAATTAAAAGCACCTCGGATTAGAGCTGTTATGAAGGCTTTACAACTCATGAGTAAAAAATACCACTTAACATTAACTGTTCAAAGAAGATTATTGTATATTTTGGACACCTTCAGCATTGCTTTACGAAGAAATAAAAATCAGGAACGACCATGGAGTTAGAAAGTGATCCCAAACTTTTGAGCAGTAGTGTACTTAAATTGAAATTCAAAAAGGTAGGTATACAACCCAAGTTAATCACTTTACAGAACCAAGCTTAATTAGCAAACATTTTGTAAATAGATAAAAAAATAAAAAATAACCACAATCTGAGCACAGACACACTATTACTGTACATACTAGAAGTAAAGTAAATATGCAAATGCTGTAACCGAAACCAATGAATACCAAATACTATACATTTGCTCTAAGCCTTCAAGGTAACCATGTTGTTTTTTATTTCTTATTCTATAAAGGTTTCACAATGATCATAAAATTTTAATCACAGCATGACAAGATAAGCTTGAACAACAGCAATAAAAATTCTTGGATTTTTTTTATTTACAGGATGGTTTATCAATGGCATAGCAATGGTATAACGTACACAATTCAGACCTAAGATTAGATTCCAAAATTTGAATGACAAATTGACCTACAGTATCATGGGAGGTATAATTTCAAAATTAGCTAAACTTCTTAGTTGTCATTCGGTGGGCCAGAAATTGCTTTGAAGTAATAATAATAATAATAATAATAAATGATGATTAATTGTATAATTATTACTCAAATAGGATAGAAGCACAAAGAAAATTTGAAGAAATTATTCATCCATATTCACTTTAGAAATGATTACAAGCAAGTTTCCATCTAGCAGATAAATAATATGTTTAATTTTTATATACCCACACATGGTCACACTCAATTGAATTTTGAATATTTGAGAATAGCCAGAAAATTGTAATATTTGAGAATAGCTAGATAAATACATTTGTCAATTTAAAAAATATCACTGTTCCACTAGTGGTGTTTAAATGGTTAAAATGTAGTACTTACTGTAATATTTCAGAATAGAATAATCATATTTACAGGTTGGTAAAAGTGAGACATTCATTTTAGGCATTTTTTAATCAATTATTATCTTTCCAAATGAAATAGTAGCAATTGATAAAATCTCACTTGGACTGTATATTTTATGCATATCCCATACAGCATGTTGTAACATCCACAAGGAAGTGTCCTGCAAACCTGAATACATTTACATCTAAATACCTGCGTTTGGCAGACACTTTTATCCAAAGTTACAAGTGAAGTGGACTTCAATCCAAGCACAGAGCTGAACAGTTGACATGGCATGCCTAGAGCTTTAATTCACTTACAGCTCATAGTGCTAATCCACTGCCTTGAAAAACCTTACAAGTGAGGCAGAATACAATTCTTGCAGGTTAAGGACTCTATGGACCCTGTAGTATTTCACTGAAGGACAGAGCTACTGTATAACTCTAGAGTCTCCACTGTCCATGTGAATTTAGTGCTACCAGTGCTAAAGAGGAAGCAGTGGCTTGTGACCAGAGAATTTGGTGGGTTAGGATGGCATTAATAATCACTTAGCTTTAAATAAAATCAGTGAATCAATGAAAAAAAAAAAAAAACCCGACCCAAGCTCTCAAAAAAATCTGCCATTAGAAAAAGAACACTATTTTATTCTTTTCTCTGCAGCCATTATTAATATACAAACTTTATCTACTCCATAATTGTCCTTGCTTTCTCCAAATGTCTGCAATATATCTTAGAATATGTTTGTGTGTGCACATTATTAATGTACAAACTTTATCCACTCCATAATTGTCCTTGCTTTCTCTAAATGTCTGCAATATATCTTAAAATATTTTTGTTGTTGTTACATCAGAGTCCCGCTGTTTAGCCTTTGCCATTGTTCTTGGACATTTAGTAGGTTTAATCCTCATTATTTGCTTTACAATAAAAAATATATATATTGGGAGCCACGGCACGGTGGTGTAGTGGTTAGCACTGTTGGCTTGCATCTGTTTTTTTCCCTTTCATCTGCACTACTTGTTGTCTACTAGAAATATGCATACAGTAGTAGCATGATTCCTGCCTCAATGGGCTTCTACATGCATTTCTCCATCAATAAGCCTCATGTATGATTCCTTGCCCTCCTGAATGCATCAAATAATTCTTATCACAGTTCACATTTTGATCTACTTAATGCAATGATAAATTTACATGGATAAGGCAGAGCACTTTTGCACAACATCTAGAAACACAACAAAATCAATGTGACTTAAATATAAAGTATGTTTCTGAAGAAACAATTTGTTTAAATCTTGGACAATTCATAATAATTAATAAGTAGTTTAATAAAAATTAAACAAATTATGTATTTGGCATTGTAAAGAAAGATAAGCTTCTTGAAGAGTTGATATATACAATATGTATATGACACTGGACAGAGGGAACAAGAAACAAACACAAGAACACCAGGGCAAGGATCCAAAACATGAACTATGACCATAACAATAAAACCAGCAAAAGTGAAATCACCACGCCAGTGAGGTAAATATTCACGAAATTCAAGTGTCAAATGTTACTGTTCAGAAGGCATAAACTAATACATATACTGTAGGTTCAAGGCAAATCACATGTTTATATTAATTCACTCATACTAATAGTGAAAAAAATATATAGTGGTGTGAAAAACTATTTGCCCCCCTCCTGATTTCTTATTCTTTTGAATGTTTGTCACACAAAATGTTTCTGATCATCAAACACATTTAACTATTAGTCAAAGATAACACAAGTAAACACAAAATGCGGTTTTTAAATGAGGGGTTTTATTATTTAGGGAGAAAAAAAATCCAAACCTACATGGCCCTGTGTGAAAAAGTAATTGCCCCCTGAACCTAATAACTGGTTGGGCCACCCTTAGCAGCAATAGCTGCAATCAAGCGTTTGCGATAACTTGCAACGAGTCTTTTACAGCGCTCTGGAGGAATTTTGGCCCACTCATCTTTGCAGAATTGTTGTAATTCAGCTTTAGTTGAGGGTTTTCTAGCATGAACCGCCTTTTTAAGGTCATGCCACAACATCTCAATAGGATTCAGGTCATGGCTTTGACTAGGCCACTCCAAAGTCTTCATTTTGTTTTTCTTCAGCCATTCAGAGGTGGATTTGCTGGTGTGTTTTGGGTCATTGTCCTGCTGCAGCACCCAAGATCGCTTCAGCTTGAGTTGATGAACAGATGGCCGGACATTCTCCTTCAGGATTTTTTGGTAGACAGTAGAATTCATGGTTCCGTCTATCACAGCAAGCCTTCCAGGTCCTGAAGCAGCAAAACAACCCCAGACCATCACACTACCACCACCATATTTTACTGTTGGTATGATGTTCTTTTTCTGAAATGCTGTGTTACTTTTACGCACCTTGTGTTACGGGACACGCACCTTCCAAAAAGTTCAACTTTTGTCTCGTCGGTCCACAAGGTATTTTCCCAAAAGTCTTGGCAATCATTGAGATGTTTTTTAGCAAAATTGAGACGAGCCTTAATGTTCTTTTTGCTTAAAAGTGGTTTGCGCCTTGGAAATCTGCCATGCAGGCCGTTTTTGCCCAGGCTCTTTCTTATGGCGGAGTCGTGAACACTGACCTTAATTGAGGCAAGTGAGGCCTGCAGTTCTTTAGATGTTGTCCTGGGGTCTTTTGTGGCCTCTCGGATGAGTTGTCTCTGCGCTCTTCGGGTAATTTTGGGGTAAACTCCTGGGAAGGTTCACCACTGTTCCATGTTTTTGCCATTTGTGGATAATGGCTCTCACTGTGGTTCGCTGGAGTCCCAAAGCTTTAGAAATGGCTTTATAACCTTTACCAGACTGATAGATCTCAATTACTTTTGTTCTCATTTCTTCCTGAATTTTTTTGGATCTTGGCATGATGTCTAGCTTTTGAGGTGCTTTTGGTCTACTTCTCTGTGTCAGGTAGCTCCTATTTAAGTGATTTCTTGATTGAAACAGGTGTGGCAGTAATCAGGCGTGACTACAGAAATTGAACTCAGGTGTGATAAACCACAGTTAAGTTATTTTTTAACAAGGGGGGCAATCACTTTTTCACACAGGGCCATGTAGATTTGGAGGTTTTTTTTCTCCCTTAATAACATAAACCTTCATTTAAAAACTGCATTTTGTGTTCAATTATGTTATCTTTGACTAATAGTTAACGGTTTTTGATGAGCAGAAACATTTAAGTGTGACAAACATGCAAAAGAATAAGAAATCAGGAAGGGGGCAAATAGTTTTTCACACCACTGTATGTATGATTCACTCAGTTCAGATATAATAATAAACTAACAAATATAAATGAATTAAGAGATTTTTATGTGAGATTTTGAACACATTTATAGTTGATATGGTGTGAAGAGTTTATGTGTGGATACATTTAGTTAAATTTGTTGGCAGTAGTCGTCAGTATCATAGGTTGTTTTCTAGCTTAGAGAGGATGCACTCAAAACATAGTGAGCTGCATTAAAAATCTTATTAACTGTGAGAGAGAAAAAAGAGGTTGGTGAGGAAACAACTGTTTATAAGTGATAACAGGATTCAACTTATTTCATAGATATTCAACAACATTAAATGTAACTACCCATGGATTAAAATTGTGCCTTGTTGTTTTTTCTTAAATAAAATAGCAAGTACAAAAAAAAAAAAGTATTTTTGTTCACAATTCCCAGGTAGGAAGCTGGGGACAGAGCGCAGGGTCAGCCATAATTTGGCACCCCCGGAGCAGACAGGGTGAAGAGCCTTGAGCAATGGCCCAGCTGTGGCAGCTTGGTGGAGCTGGGGCTTATACTACTGACCTTCTGATTAGAAGCCATTTCATTGAGCCCATTTATGCTAATCAGTAAGCTTGATTTATGCTTCTGCATTAAAGACTACACTGTAGGATTCACAAGAGGCCTATGGAGTTGGGAGGATTTATAATTGATACTTGTACCCTGGTGCATGTGTGTCACGGCTATTATACCATCAAATCACTAGTTGACTATGTCGCTTCATCACTCTCTTGTGTGTATGTGTGTGCCAACAAAAAATTGTATCACCAGTTAATATCTTAAAAGTATACTAACTCTATACTATATCATGCTGCAAAAACTATGCTTGCTCAAGTTGTGTCAGTGTTATAACTCTAATAACTCTATAACTAATTCCAGCCAACCAGAGACTAGAGTAGGGTCAATACCAGCCAATCAGAAACTGGGCAATCATCATTGCGCGTTTTAGTTATATAATTTTTATCTTATTTTCATTAGCATAAGTTAAATTTTATGTTTTTTGTTACGAAGTTTGAAATTAAGTACATAGTTTAAACATTGATACATTGCTTCTAGTATATTGCTAAGTAGCTTTCTCCCTGTTTTCAAAGTCTCTGTGTAACAGCTAGAGTCAACACACCAGGTTTGACAGTACTGTATACAGCTTGTTTTTAGTCTTTCGTCTGCTCCCATTGAGGAGTTGCCACAGCGGACCATCCGATCCGCACAACAATTTGGCACAGGTTTTATGCAGGATGCCCTTCCTGACACAACCCTCCCATTTTATCCGAGCTTGGGGCAATGTGTCTCAAAGTCCTAAAACCTGTACTAGTAACACCTTTGTAATACAGGAGTGAAGACGATTGCGTGTAAGTATTTTTATTAACCACAATGCACTAGTTTAGTAATTGGAATTGGGCAGAAGTGTAACAGCATGATGCTGCTGCTAAGAATACACTCATGATATGTTACCTGTGTATTTATACCACTGTAAAAAAAAATTTATTTATAATACATTATAGACATACTTTCATTTTATTAATCTCTGTATCAAGTTATGTACAGGGTTTAGCTATTTATGTTAAGTGTACTAAGTATACATGAAGTTTTACTTTAGCACATACAGTAAAAGTACGCTTAATACACTTAAAGCCTGCTTTTGCACAATGTAATTACAATTTAAATATTTGTATAACTTTACAAAATTAATTGTTCCTAATTGTTCCTGGGAGTGACAAGGATGGATAGGATCAAGAATTTTATCAGAGGGACAACCCATGTGAGATGTTTTGGAGATAAAGTCAGAGAGGCCAGATTGAGGTGGTTTGGACATGTTCAGAGGAGAGATGGTGAATATATCGGTAGAAGGATGCTGAGGTTGGAACTGCCAGGCAGGAGGTCTAGAGGAAGACCAAAGAGGAGATTTATGGATGCAGTGAGAGAGGACATGAAGTTAGTTGGTGTGAGAGAAGAGGATGCAGAGGATAGAGTTAGATGGAGGCAGATGATTCACTGTGGCGTCCCCTGAAAGGGAAAAGCCGAAAGACAAAGAAGAAGAAGTTGTTCCAAAATAGCCAAAAGTTGTTCCAATGTATGCTTTAGCATGCTAGGATTTAATATACCTAGCATGCTTTTTTTCACCTGAGCAGGCTTATCATATTCTATTTTTAAATAGAAAAAATAACAATTAAAATACACTTACAAATCAGCCTGAAGAGACCTAGAACAGTATGGAATAAGTAGTTTATGTTTCAGTGCTTAGGCCAATTAAGCTGAATTTCTCTTGTGAACTTATGTCTAATTTCCCCCTTTATGCTCCGAGACAACATGGATCTAATTAGATTTGCAGTTGGCAAAGTCAAAGTGATTTTAGATCTTGTTAAAAGTTCAATTACGGCTCATCCATAATGGTTTAGATTAGAATCAAATTGAACTAACTTCATTTCTAGTAAGATGTATATGTGTAGAAAATGGGATGGAACCAGATGCATCAACCAGTGTGAAATGTAGAATGTTTAATGCAAGGCTTTGTGGAGAGTTTGCGTTTCCTTTCCCACATGGATTGAGTATAGAAAATGTGTATAAAAGCAGGTCTAATTTAAAGATGTTCGGCATATAGTAAAGACTCAAATGTTTGGTTGCCTGATTAAATTCAATGGGTGGAGGTATGTTCCATCTAGAAGTGTACAGAGTGCTGTATTACAAGGAAAAGTGGTTCTTTAACATATAAGTACAGAAGTGTGTAAGCTTATGCAAATTGTTTATTGTATGCTAAAATGTGTTAAAATGTTAATTTTGTGCTAAAATATTTGTTTTCTTCTCTCTCTCTTTTTTACATCATTTAAAACTTTTTGTATCCACTGTAATTTCTGACCCTTTTTTTGTTTTCCATACAATTCCTCCACTAAAATTTTTTGATTCCTCATTTTGCTTTTGCTTAAATTCCAGATTGTGTTTTACACTTTGATTCAGCTACAATGTTAAGTGAGGAATAAAACAACTTTAAAAAAAATGTCAAAATAACCAAATATAATTTTTTTTCTCCATTCTCCATTTAACTTAAATATATTTACACACTGGTATTAAAAAGTAAGCGAATGTGTACTGTATGTGAGCACATTTTATACAAGTGTGGTGTATAGTGGGGAAAAAAGCTCTGTTTTTTCTGAGACTGAGCTGTTCCTGAAGGAACTATCCTTTCATCGTAACCATGTTTTTACCTGATCGGTTCTTCAGTTGATAGATGATCTGGAACAAAAGCTGGCACAGCAATCTGTTTCTGCGGATAAATGGAAAAGAGAAGTATAAACCAAACTCGTTAAGTAATATAGAACTTTCACACAGCCCTGACTTTGTTTTTCTCTTTCAGTCCATCTTTTTTACTGTTAGCCCAGAAATTTTCTTTGGAAATATCAATAACAAAGGGAATTATATATCAAATGAAGACGAATGACCTACCTAGTTCAGTTCTAATGAATTAGACTAGTACCATTACAAATGAACCATGGGTACCAGTTTAGTCTCAAAGGAATTCAGTGGTCAGATACAACATACTGCAGCTGTTTATCTTGAAGTGTTGTGAGCTGTAATTTATGACTGTTTAAAGACCCCTGTATTGAGAAAATACCTTGTCAGGCCCTATAGAAGACTGGCAACATGAAACTGCCAAACTTTAAAGAAAAGAAAAAAACTAATAGTATTCTTTCGTTTTGTTTTGTTCTTGGGTGAAACATCAGAATGTATGAAATAAAAAAACGCCCTACAAACACTATAACCTTGACTAAAATATGGATCAGAATAACAGCACACTGCAAAAGGCCCTTTTAAAAATGTTGTTTTCAGCCGAGAGTAACAACAGTGAAGGACTCTTGTTTGTGTTCTATAGAAATGTTCATTGGTAAATTTTCACCATTTTTGTCTTTTGCTTTATACCACAGTGTACTATAGTGCATTTGAAATATTAAGATTCCTTTTTAGGATGTAACATTCAATTTAAAACACTGTGTTTCCAATTTAATAGATATACTGTTACTTCTGTCTTTCCAAAGGAGAGTTTAACCAAGTTTAATTGCACCAGGTGTGATTTATAAAAGGACATTGATTTTGTTTAGAGAGATTTCAGACAACAAGTAGCGATAATCGTAAGGAACAAAAATCCTAAAGTTCTTAAGAATCACAATATTCAACATTTGATCGAGAAAAGTTTTAATACAAGATCAAATACTCAAACATCCTTGTCTACAATTAATCAACAAATGTTGTTTCCACAAAAGTAGTAATCAACAAAAGTAGTTTCCTATCAAATGTTTGACAATTTTTGTTAATATTTTATGTTTAGATTAAAAAGATTAAATTTATATATATTGTACAAAAGTGTATACATGTACTTATTATGAAATAGACAGGTTTAGATACATACATATTTCAATTATTTTTAAACCATAAATAGAAACCAGGATATTGCAGTATCTCTGAAAATAATTTGCCCTTTATTAATATCACTCCCCTCCGCTCTCGCCATTTCTCTTTCTTTTTCTCAATCTTAAGACAAATGACTCATAATATGTAGGAGATGAGGTGCCTGGGCCATTCGGCAAACTGGTATATGATATATCATGCTAATGCACAAAATTGCTTATACCCCTATCTCACCTATGCGGTTTGACTCACGGTGAGATGCGGTTTTAGGCACTGTGAGCTGCCGCAATTGCCCGCCGACATTCTGCAAGATCTGCAAGCTTCCGCGAGGACCGCCAAAAAAATTAAACATGTTAAATTTTTCGAGCGGAAAAATGGAAATGTACTCACAGCAGCAAAAACCTGTGGTGAATCATGATGAACCATACTTACGGCCACCGCGCGTAACCGTGTAGGTGAGATAGGGGTATTAAGGATGTTTCTTGCCCTTAAGTTTAAGCAACATTTCCATACAATTCCTCCACTAATGGGGAATGTTTTTGATAAAGACAAATACATTTATTTTTTTAACATCTTTCTTTTCAATACACTTTACAGTATATATGTATCAACAGGCTTTCGTATTTCCTCAGTGATATATGTTTTAGGTTGACATCTTTGGCATCCAACTTAAAAGATGATCTTAAAAGAGTTTGTTAAATGGTTCAGCATTTGTTATAATATAAATTTTAGTTATATTAATATTATAACTATTTTAATTATAATGTTAAGATTGTGCATTATATAATAATAATAATAATAATAATAATAATAATAATAATAATAACAAATATATATATATATATATATATATTTGCACATTAGTGCTTTGAACCTGATAACAATTTTGGAGTGCTTTTGCTGCTTGTTTCAGAAATTGAAAATGGAAACAGGCAATTGTGCTGTTGATGCCTTCCAGACAGTTTCCATGGTTATGGCGGTGAATTGTTTTGTTTCAAGTGGATGACTTGCTTTTGCCCATCAATTGTGAAACAAACATCATTAAATGGCTGTGAGAATAGAAAAGCAAGGTGAACATTTCATACTGTACTCTTCACCTTAAACTGCACAGATATACTATGATTGAACACCTTGTCAGTTATTTTAAAGCTTTGCACTGAAGGACTACAATTGCATCTACATTCATAGATAAATAGCCTGAGATTTTATTTTAAATTGTATGTACATTGGAACCTTGGATTACGAGCATAATTTGTTCGAGAAGTGGGCTTGTATTTTAAAACACTCATAAACCAAATCAAATTTTCCCATGAGAGATAATGGAAACTTTATTTATTCGTTCCATAGCCCCAAAAAATAGATACATAAAAATAAATACCACAAAATATAAAGCAAAAATAAAACAAATTAACCTGCATTTGTATAAGTGTGTATGTGTGTGTATGTGTGTGAAGATAAAGTAAGGAGCTCCTCTCCTCCCCCCTTCTTGTCTTACACAGTTACCCTTCCTCCACTCTTTTCACACACGCGCACACAACGGAAACAATTTTAATCAGAAAAATAAACAAGAAATCTCTCTAATGACACTTGATTGAGCAACACACTAATGAAATCACTGCTGTAAAGTAAAAATAAAACAAATTAACCTGCACTTTACTTTTGAAAAGAATCACAACAGAGCAGTGTTTCTGTGTAGAGCAGACAGAAAGAGTGGGTGTGTGTCTGTGAAGGGCGAAAGCAGGAAGGGTCTGTGTGTGTGTGGCACGGTGTCCAATGACGCGCGCGCACACAGACACAAAGAGCAGGCTGATACAGAGAGAGAAAGTGGATCTTTAACTTCTCTAATGAGACTTGCTTTTGCTTTACACACGCACTGTACACAAACGCATACAGGCACAAAATAAAATATATTTTACGCTCACACACGTGGTCACAGTGTTATAGTAAACAGTACACGCATGCACGGATGTTAATTATACCAGTAAGAGACGAGCACTAAGACCCAGCAGAGGAGACGATTGCCCACAATTCCGCAGCGCAAGAGAGATAAAAAACGTTGGCTCAGTTGTGATCATGTGACGCTCGGCATCAAAACAAGAAACTAATGCATGATACATGATACTTGGCACTCGTAAACCAAGACTTGTTCTCTTCCAAGTTAAAATTTATTAAAAATCTTTGCTCATCTTGCAGAACACTCACAAACCACGTTACTCTGAGGTTTCACTGTATTTTATTTGTAATTTAGCCTTTATGCACATGGAAATTATGTGTAGACTGACAAATGCAGTTGCCAAGTCTATAATTTATTTCATTTTTCAATAATCTATGGAATATAATTGTTGAACCTTTCAAAAATTTACACATGAAGCACCCAAATGCATAAAATCATAGGGAAAATCTTGGTCTCCAGGTAAGAGGTTTTAGAGTTTGAATACCAGTGCAATGGTATTGGGAGCCAAGATAGCAAAATTGGCCATACGCTCAGGATGAGGTGTGTGTCACTAGCCAATCAGGGTCATCTGTAATCTGTATACACAACAGGTCAGACATTGCTTTCCTTTGAATTCAATAATTCTTATAGCACTTTCAATAATCGCATTTTCACAAAGTAGCTTTCCATATATTTCTTGCCTCCATTCGTGACCAGGAATCAAACTTGGGTTAAAGTGGTGAAAGCTTCAAATGATAGCCACTCATCTGCCTGGGAACTACAAGTAACCTATCCTCTTCTTGGTGTCACTGTATAATGTTATTAAATAATCCCTGTCCACAAGTGTACACTTAATGTCAAAATGTCATCACTGGATTGTTCCTTTTCATTGACTTTTGATGCAGATGCTTGGAATGATTCTGTACCAACTGGTTATAAACAATTGGGCCACTGAAAGGAAACAGGATGTACTGTACACATCTGCAGATTTTTAATTGTGGAAAAGTCAATTAAAGGTGTTCATTTCATCTGTATATTAAATGTTTAGAACAGCAGTTACTGTAAATATGAGACACTCAATCCATCCATCCATCCTCTATTCAACTTAGTCCATTAACGTTTGTAGTGGTAGCAGGAGAAGCAGAGATGTTCAGTCATCCACGTATTTAGCAACTTCCCCAGCTCCTTTTGGGGATTCCTAACTGCTTCCTGGCCAGCCAAGAGACATAATCCCTGTGTCCTGGGTTAGCCCTGGGGCATCCATTCAGGTGGCTGTGCCTGGTACACCTGCAAAGGAAGTCAACAAGGGGACATCCTTATCAGATGTCTGAACTACAACTGGCTCCTCTTAATGCGGAGGACCAGCGAGTTTATTCCAAACTTCTCATCCGATCTCACAGACTAAACTTGACCATCCTAAAAAGGAAACGCATTCCAGCTAACTGTATTCACAATCTTATTCTTTCAGTCATTACTAAAAGTTCATGATTGTAGGTAAGTTAAAGGAGGTAGACTAACTTGTAAATCAAAAGCTCAGCTCTTTCTTCACCATTAAGTTTCAGTACAGTGACTGCATCACTGCCAAAGCTGCACTCAACCTACAGCCAGTGGTGTCAAAAGTATTCACATTCATTTCTTGAGTAGAAGTATAGATACTAGGGTTCAAAAATACTTCTTTAGAAGTTGAAGTATCAACCCAAGCTTTTTACTTAAGTAAAAGTTTAAAAGTACTGGTTTCAAAACTACTTAAAGTATAAAAGTAAAAGCACCGTGAGGGGCGACAAAAGCATTAAGGTCTCGCGTTCTGATCATGCGACGAGGGGTGGGGGGTTATTGATCATAAAAATTGAGTAACGAGGCTATTTTTAAAATGTAAGGAGTAGAAAGTACAGATAATTGCTTACAAATGTAAGGAGTAGAAGTAAAAAGTCGGCTGAAAAATAATTACTCCAGTAAAGTATAGATACCCAAAATTTCTACTTAAGTAAGGTAACGAAGTATTTGTACTTCGTTACTTGACACCTCTGCCTACAGCCATTGTCAAATCCTACAGAAAATCATTTTCCTCATCACTAATGAACAAGACCCCAAAAACTTCTCCACCTGAAAAAGTTTCTCCCCATCATTTGATGGGAGCGTGCTATCCTTTTTATGAGAACCATGGCCTCAGATTTAGAGAAAGTGATCTGCATCTTGACCACCTCACACTCAGCTTCAAGTGCAGATTTAAGTGCAGACTGAAGGCACTCCTGCAAAGGTGCCAGAAGGACAATGTCAACTACAAAAAGCAGGCATATGACCTTCACTGCAGCTACACCTTGAAATCCTGTCCAACAGCTTTCATTCCTGCTACACAGGGACCTGATGGCCCACAAAAGCATCCCTGATAGCACATACTTGATTTCCACAGAATCTCTTGGGGGACCTACTGTAGTCATAAGCCCTTCATACACATGTAGACTTGACTGGAAAACTTCCAACTTCAGTCAAGTTAAGTCAAATAGGCTTTTATTGCCATTTTAACCATATAGAGTTCAGGACACAGTGAAATGAAACACATTCCTCCAGGACCAAGGTGCTACATGCAAACAACATTAACTAAGGACATAATTTAACAAAACTAACAAAAACAATACAGATTAACACTATAAATTTACACAATAAAAAAAGTACTATACAAAAAGACAACAAAGTGTACATGCAAATGTGCAAACAAGAGCAACACAACAAATAACATGACACAATCCAATAGTCTGGTAATGAGGTACAGTAATGAGTTGAGGTAGTGAGATGAAAACAGTAAACATTTCTTGTAATTAGCAGTGAAGATATAAAAATTGTTCTTGTGCAAAAGACAGTTAATAAATATAGTGCTAAAAGCAATTTCAGGTTAGTATATGAGATTGCTGGATGGTTGTTGATCAGTGTGTTTGCACATGCGTGTTTATCAATTAAGTCCCATTTTTATTTAGGAAACGGATGGCTTGTGGAAAGAATCTGTTATGGGTAGCTTTGAGGATGGAACATGTGGTGTAGATTTCTATAATAGAGGAAAGAGAGACCCAGATGATCTTCTCTATCTGCTGTCGGTCCGCTCTTGCGGTCCGAAAATTGGCAAAATTCCCAAACCAGACATTGATGCAGCTGCTCAAGATGCTATGCTCATTGGCAAGAGAGTATAGCCTGAAATAAGGCTCAACAATCAGTTTTAGGATCTTACCAGTACTCAGGCATAGTATTTACCTGGGAGGCTGAGAGCATGATACCCTGGCAGTTAGCACAAACTATTCTACACTTTTTCAAAGATAGCGTCCACCACCCCAGTTTGCCAGTCCAGAGGCATGGTGCCTGGAGTCATTTAGATGTTGTACAGTCATGTCATCACATTTTAACAACACTGAGAGCCTTCAGCATGTCTAGACGTGGCACTTATGCCACTACAGAGCAGAGGGGGGTGATGGCTGCTCTTCCCATGCTTCCTTCACCATGTCAAGCAGAACCTGTGAGCACCTCACAAAAAGCAGCTTTATAGGGGTGAACCTGGTGGAGAATTCTGGTGTCTTGCACGCTGTAAACAGGATGTCAGAGAATAACACATCCTGTTTTGGTTTACCCTTATTGGCTATTAACCATAACATCCATTTAAATATTTGGTTGAAACACTCCACCAGGCCATCCGTCTGAACATGGTACATACTGTTTAAGTACCTCTGTCTATGAGGAGCTCCTTTGGCAAGCCCATCTGAGAAGCACTAGCTTTCTCATGATGTTTTTTAACATAGCTTTGTGGTGCGGGACAGCTTCTGGGTGCTGGGTTGGCATAATTCATTAGTGGGGGGGAGATTAGTGGGGTGAAGGCTGGAACCTCATCTTGAACATCCAGGTAATATTTTAGCTCCTCTATGGCCCACTTAATGGCAAGAGCCTCTCGCTCTATAGTAGCATATATCTGTTCTGCTGGTGTGAGTCCCCTACTCATGCCTGGATCAAGTCTGGATGCTCTACTCCATCGAAGTCCTGTGAGAGAACAACGCTGACCCTGGTCTCCGAGGCATCTGTGTATACGAGGAAGGGACGGTTGCCAGGTTTCTGGAGGATGGGGGAGCTGGTGAGGTGGGTCTTTATTTGTTGGAATGCTATCTCTGCCTCTAGAGTCCACTGCACTCTCTCCTGCTGTCCCTTCCTGAGTAAATTAGAGAATTTGAGAAAGTGGTACTTCCATAGAGAAGTTATGTACAAAGCATCTGTAATAACTCGCTAGTGCCAGAAAAGCATGTACCTGTTTTGTTTAAGTAAGCTGAGGGTAGGTGCAGATGGTTTCGACCTTTTTTTCTTTTGGCTTTAATAAGCCACAGCCTATTTGGTAATTGGAAAATAAGAAATATACACTAGAGGTGAGAGGTGAAAATGTCCATATCCTAATGAGCTGGATTAAATTATAAACTTAATGTACTTAGTTCATTAATGTATGCATGAACAGAGATGTGCCAAATTAAATTGTAATATCATAGAAAATGTCATTTATATATAAAAAAAAATGGAAATAAAAAAAAGTCTTAGCATTGTCCTGTAGTGTGCACTAAAGCATCCAAATTTGACATTTACATATTACGGGTGAGTTTTCTTATGTTGTGGAAATGAATCATCCAACATGCTTCTGAACAATGTGCAGCTTGTCACATCTGTACCAGACATTATTCTGTGACAGTTTGTCACAGAATAATGCTGTATTAAACTATCATAACATGATCCAAACAAAATAGCCGGGTAACATATGGCAAGCTATATTACAAGCTAAAATGGTCATTAGCTTATGTTTCAAACAAATTAAAATTCATGTTAACTTGTGATGTACAAGTAAAATGTAAGCATTTCACTGCATATCGTACTGTGTATGACTGTGTATGTGACGAATAAAATTTGAATTTGATAAATGTTGTGTAGATGCGGTCATATTATTTCACTAGTTTTGACGCGTAGCTTTGTCTTAAAGTTTCACTCACACGACAGAAGTCTGATCTCTTTGTCTCTTGTAGTTTATTTTGTCAGCATCAAAGAATCAACACTTCATACAGTCGTCTTGAGTAAATCCACTGTGATTACAGACACCAGTTGCTGCATCTTGCAAATCTCTGACTTTTACAACAACCTGTTTGCTGTATCTTGTAACTTACAGTCTTAGCTTAGGTATATAACAACACTCTTGCTATATATATCCACTTACGGGAGCTTACGGTTACAACAACCTAGTTGCTGTATCTTACATTCTTAACTTACCGAGAGCTCTCGTTAGCTGATGGTTACAACAACCTAGTTGTTGTATCTTACATTCCCAGCTTACGAGCTTACGCTTACAGTACGGTCAAAAGCTTGTGTTTCCGTAGCCTTCCGCATCTAAACTGAACTCTCTAAAACCAACATTCTGATTGAGTAACCACTGTATTATTGCAGCATCGATCTACTCCCTGGTACCTCACCCCAAAGAGTTGCCTCTACTCGCCAGCACGTCAAGAGAGGGAAGCTATAAATAAATACATTACCGGATCTCTTATTGCAAGAATTATCCACATCCTCCGACCCCACTTAGGTGGGTTTACTTTTCCGTCAAAATCAGATCTATTCTGCCTTGTATTGAGTAACTAGGGCTCAACGAGATAACAGTAACTAACTGTCACACTCTACCACCTATGGCCCCTGCTTTTGAGCTCCTCCATCTACGCAAAGCCTACCATCTCGTCCATATTTGGCAGGGCTACAAATGGAGGACAACATTCCACACCTTGACTGACATCATGAATATCTGGTGGTCCCATTTGGATTGACCAACCAGCCACCTTCCAGGCCCTCTCAACGATGTTCTCAGAGCCATATTAAACTCATTTGTGTTTGCCTACTTATCCTAATCTTTTCTTGTGGTCTGGAGATGCAACGCCATCATGTTCATCAAGTTCTCCACAAACTCAGTGATAATAACTTACCATTAAGGTGGACTAATTCCATTGCAATGTCCACCATGTTTTGGGGTTTCATGATTTCACCTTCAAAGCCAAAGATGGAGCCGACCAAACTTTAGGCAGTCAACAAGTGGCCAGCCCTAGCCTCACAATGGGATCTCCAAGGGTTCCTGGGTTTCACCACCTTTTACCACAGTTCAGTTACACCCCCTCTGATGCCTCTAAATTCCATCAAGATGCGCTTCTGTTGGAACATGAGATCAAAAAGATTTGTATCCATGAGTATCCTTTCTCAAAGATCATCATGGGATAACAAATTGCATCCTTGGTCATTTTTCTCTCGTTGTCTGTCCGGATAACAAATTGCATCCTTGGTCATTTTTCTCTCGTTGTCTGTCCCCCAGAGATAGGATCTATGATGTGGGTGATCGAGAGATTATGGCTATTATGCTAGGCCTGGAGGAGTAGATATAAGATACACTGGCTGGAAGGAACAACGCTTCCGTTCCTGGTATGGACTGATCATAAAAACATTGTGCATCCATAGACTGGCAAAAGACTCTATGATCATCAAGCTCAATGCACCCTGTTCTTACTAAGGTTCAACTTTGTGTTCAAAGAACATCAAGCTGGATGCTCTCTTATGACAGTTCTCTTGTCCCCAAGATGCAATGCCATGTGAGACCACTCTCCATCTCATTGTCTAGTTGCAGCCACCAAACTGGATATTGAGCCAAAAAGTGAAACAGGTGCTGGTCCAGTAACCCAGATCTTACGCTCACAGTTCTTGGAATGCGGCCATGAATCTAGGCTTTACAGTTTCTCAAGCCTGTTATGTCATTCAGCAATGCTTCTGGCGGCCCAGGCTGGGAAAGATTTGTCCAAATTTGTGGCAGCATGCAACATCTGCGCATGCTGCAAACATGGCAACCGTCCCCTGGATAGCCTTCTCAGACCCTTCCTGTACTTGTGCCATGCTGCCCTTGATCACATGTCTTGCTAGATTTTGTGATGGGTTGTCTGCATTATGACAGTCATAGATTGCTTTTCCAACACCACACACTTTGTTTCACTAACCAAGCTTCCCTTTGCCAAAGAGATGGCAGAGCAAGTGATCCTTCATGTTTTCTGGCCTCAGTGACATTCTATTTTGGATGGCATTCTGTAAACTCATCAGGCCAGTCCTAGTCTTTCATCAGGCTTCCATTCCTAATTCAATGGACAGACAGAAAAAGACTTGAGATCACCCTCCGATACTCGAGATACCGTAGTGGTATCTCGAGTATCGGAGGGTGATCTCAAGTCTTTTTCTGTCTGTCCATTGAATTAGGAATGGAAGCCTGATGAGCATGTTTCTCCCAGGGATCGAGTATGCCCATAACTCCCAACCATCTGCATGCACAGGTATGTTTCCATTCCAGTGCTGTTTGGATTACCATCCGCCACAGTTCCCAGCACAAGAAGAGGAGGAAGAAGACATTACATATGCTCAACACTGCTGCAAACAGACATGGTCACGAGCAAAAAGCACTGCTCTAGTCTCGAAGACAAGTAAAAGACAAGCCCATCGCCATCACTTTAAAGCCCTTAAATATCGCATAGGTCAGAGAGTCATGCTTGCTACCCGGGACACCGATAGAACCATAGACAGAAGCATAGACAGCAGCAGAGTCCAAAACTACAGAGTAAACTGTTCAGAGGACAGGTAAAACAGCTACATAGGAAACTGGTATAGAATTCAATGTCAGTAAACAGGCCAAAATATCTGATATCTAGTAGACGTATATTGCAGGGCAGACAGAGCAGAGAGAGAGACTTCTCGAACTTCACTTGACAGGGATTAAACAGGCAGACTGATTTATAGAGTTACTGACAGGGAGCAGGCTAAGAGCAGGTCCAATTTACTGTACAAGCAGAGTCAGATTTATAGGCAGACTTAAGAACGGAATGAAGGCTGGTGAGTTCAAGCACACTGCGACGATACACTCTGGTATAGCATGAACTGCAGCTATGGAATATGTAGAGTAATTAGAGACAGGTGGAGCTGATTAGGATAGGAAGCAGATGAAACAAACCATCAAACACACTGTGTGAGTTGGTTTGCGCTGTATCTAAGCAAAATAAGGCAAGTAAATAATAAATCCAGGAACTGATAATGACATTAGGTCTATTCATGTAGTTATATAATAGCAATACATGCTGGCTGGCCAAAAACGTGTTACACACTAATTTTGTTTGACTGACTTTGTTTGATTATGGCTCACAGTGTGGTGTAATTTGTAAAAGAAAAACTCCTTATGCTCCCACATGCTATTTTACAGGTTGAGTTCTGGAAATATATCCATGCCATCAGGGAAGAACAAACTCATATATGTCATAATTTGGTCATTCAGTGAATTCAGGTAGTGAATTGACAGTTGGCCGGCTTGTACGGTGACCACTAAACATGATGGGTGCTTCCTTACTTAGTCTTTATGTGCTTATCTTCTTAATCTATCAGTCATTTTAGATTTTTTTTCTGACGACATTTCTTCTACTGTACGTAATCGATTGTTCAGCTTTCACTCTCACTCACTCATCGTCTATACCGCTTTATCCTGTACTCAGGGTCACGGGGGGCCTGGAACCTATCTCAGGGGACTTAGGGCATGGGGCAGGGTACACCCTGGACAGGGTGGCAATCCATCACAGGGCACACACATACACAGGCTCACACACTCATTCACACACTACGGGCAATTTGGGAATGCCATTTACCCTAACCTGCATGTCTTTGGACTGTGGGAGGAAACAGGAGTACCCGCAGGAAACTCACCATTAATTTTTTTTTTTTTTGAGGGAGGCTTAGCGTGTAACATGGTGGCCCACTCAGTGGATAACTACTCCACAGATTTCCAGGCAGGCGGATCAGCATGTCACTCCGGTGCAAGAAAAAGACTCTCTCACATACAGTATCACAATATCTCATGGCGCAATCACCAAGCTAGCCCCACAGGACAGAATGTTTACACCGACCAAGGAGGCCGCAGTTTTTGAGCCTGTAGCCAGTCAGGTGGGGGTAATCGGTAAAAATGAGCAAACTCTGATTAAGCAATTTAATGAAATAAAAAGGATATCACAGCGCCTTGAACAAATCCATTGGTGGCTTGAGACACAGGCCATTTCGGGTCATGATCAGTTCCTCACTCGACACCAGAATAAACTCGCACCTCCATTTCAGTGGTGCAATTGCCCTCTCTGATGGCCGAAACCTAACTACAGTACCCACTCCCTAGCCATAAGCAGGTGATCCAGATAAGTGTAACGCTTTCATACTGTGGTGTTCATTAACATTTGAAATGCATCAAAGTTTCCATCAGAAAAGCCCAAGATTGCCTGCCTCTGCATTTGGGCAGAGTGCTGGAATGGGCCATTGCAGTATGGCAAAACCTTCTCTCTGAACACTCCACCCTAAATGCCTTCATCAAGGTGCCCAAGGAAACATTTCATGCAGGAGCAGCAAGCAGGGTAGTCTCACTCTTCCTTCGGATTCATCAGGGCGTCGATAAGTGCCCAAGTACATGGTAGAATTCATTTGTATTTTGCTTTGGATTGCACATGGAGTGAGTAACCTTCTTCATTACTCAGGCGATGGCTCCAGCATCACAATCTCCTGATTGATTGGTTGAATTGGTCAGGTTTCAGCTTAAAGGGGATTTAACCCCCATGCTTAGAGTGTCGGCATCTGGTCAACCTGTCAGCTGTTCTCAGGGACTACTAGAACCGTACGAAGGTATTTTTCCCACCAAAACGTCCAAAAGTTACCTCCCTGTCCTGCCAAAACTGTTGTCCATGGAGGAATATCTTACGTAAGAAGACTCTCTCCTTAGGGTTTATCTGAACCTTTCACATCTTCAGACAGGGCAAGCCGATGCATGATGAATGTGGTCTTTCAGCAGTTTATAAATGAGGTACTTCAGGAAGTGCTCAACCTCTACGGGTCAGCTCTCTACCAAAGCACTGCAGCTTACTCGGCAGAACAACCTGTTCATAAAGCTGGAGAAGTCTCAATTGCAGGGGACGCCTATGTATAGACATACCCAAGATGAGGGCAGTAGCAAGGTGACCATGGCTCATATCGCTCCAGGCCTTTAACACTTACTAGGCTCTGTCAACTTTTTCCAACACTTTGTCTGAAACTTCAGTATGCTGTCAGCACTGATACCCCTTTTCCACTGCTCTGGTTCCCGTGCCGGTTCCCAATTTTGGAACCAGAGCCGCGCTTTTCCACAGAAAAAAATTGGTTCCGGTGCCCTAAAATAAGCACCGAAATGGCCCCTACACTCTACACTCTAGTCGCGTGAACTCGTGACGTTATGAGCGGTGGGCAGAGTTATAGGGAGCGTAAAAAAAAATGGCGGAGACCCAAAGTCCATTAATGTGGACGCGAACGAAACAAAAGCTTTTAGCAATTTGGACATCCGGCGAGATGCAGCAGAAATTGGAAAGTGCTTTAAGAAAAAAAAAGTGTATGAGGAAATAAGAGAAGAACTTCACACAGGCTCGCAGGCTTCACACGAACCAAATAGTGAATAATTATATATATATACTAGGGATGAAACGGTATCAAAAATACCTCGGTATGAATGGCACGGTACGGTATTTATTGAATCATTTACAGGAAAAACAAAACTAATGAAGAGACTCGAAAAAAGTGCCAGAAGTGTTTACTGAACAGTATACACGAACACTGAACATATCAATGGCATACAAATTAACCATCTATCTGTAAACTTTGAAACATAAACTTAAATTTTTAAATTTTAATAACAAAAAATTATTAAACCATGTAAAAAGAAAAAAAGTTTCAATTTAGTATTCTTGAAAACTCAAAAAAAAAAAATAGCAGCCTAGCTATTGCAGCTGGCCCATGTGCTGAATGAGTATTTGAGAACACTTACCTCTTTCACTCACTTATTCAGACAGAGACAGGATTTTTTTTTCCTTTCCCGTTTCTTTTCAGAGAGAAACCGAAATGACTCGATAAAACTATAGGTCTTCTGAGAAAAGTTTGCTCTGGCAAATGGAGCGAACGGGATGTAGTGGGAACTACAATTCCCATCAGCCCAGGCGTGACCATCATCCTTTGTGGTCTGTTGTCGCTATAGATCCAGTAATACGGAAGTGGCGGGTGCTGCTATTAGCGGCGAAGGAAAAGAGATGGAAAGAGTAATCAATCATTACGGAGTAAGCGGGTTTTAAATCGGATGTGCACATTACTGGATCTGTAGTGACAACAGACCGCAAAGGATGATGGTCACACCTCTGCTGATGGGAATTGTAGTTTCTGCTACATTCTGTTCGCTCCATTAGCCTGAGCAAACTTTTCTCAGAAGACCTATAATTTTATCGTCATGCGACCACGGTAGTATTGATAAAAAGTGTTATTGCGACGGTATTTACAATACCGTTACATCCCTAATATATACACACACTGCGTTCCAAATTATTACGCAAATTATATCTTTCTCTGATTTTCAAAATTAGTAAACGCAAATGACAGTCAGGATAATTTTCTTGTCATCAACTATTAGGGTATAATTTTAATTTTATTGAACAAACCTCCTAATGATAACAATATTTATTTTAAAAATAAAAAACTGAAAAACATTATTAAAGTTAAAACATTTTATAGGTTGTAAAGACCTGAAAATAGGCTTTTGTTGAATTTGCAGCTTTAGGAGGTCATATTTACTGAAATCAAAAACTATTTCAATCAAAAACATCCTAACAGGGCATGTTACATCTTAACGTAGGACCAATTATTTGATATCACCTTCACAATTCTTGCATCCATTGAACTTGTGAGTTTTGGGACAGTTTCTGCTTGAATTTCTTGCAGGATGTCAGAATGGCCTCCCAGATCTGCTGTTTTAAATCAAACTGCCTCCCACCCTCATAGATCTTTTGAGGATTCTCCAAAGGTTCTCAGTGGGGTTGAGGTCAGTGGAGGATGGTGGCCATGGTTTCTCATCTTTTATGCCCATAGCAGCCAATGACGAAGAGATATTCTTTGCAGCATGAGATGGTGCATTGTCGTGCATGAAGATGATTTTGCTACGGAAGGCACAGTTCTTCTTTTTGTACCATGGAAGAAAGTGGTCAGTCAATATACTTTGCAGAGGTCATTTTCACACCTTCAGGGACCCTACAGGGGCCTACTAGCTCTCTCCCCATGATTCCGGCCCAAAACATGACTCCGGCACCTCCTTGTTGACATCGCAGCTTTGTTGCGACATGGTGGCCATCCACCAACCATCCACTACTCCATCCATCTGGACCATTCAGGGTTGCACGACACTCATCAGTAAACAAGACTGTTTGAAAATTAGTCTTCATGTATGCCTGGGCCCACTGCAACCGTTTCTGCTTGTGAGCATTGGTTAGGGGTGGCCGAATAGTAGGTTTATACACAACTGCAACCCTCTAAAGGATCCTGCACCTTGAGGTTCGCCGAGACTGCAGAGGCACCAGCAGCTTCAAATACCTGTTTGCTGCTTTGTAATGGCATTTCAGCAGCTGGTCTCTTAATCTGATGAATTTGTCTGGCAGAAACCTTCCTCATTCTGCCTTCATCTGCACGAACCTGTCTGTGCTCGGGCTGAATCAGCCATGAATGTCTTCACTGTACGAGGAGTTTTCGTGAAATATCGAATGTTTTCATACCTTGTCCAATTTGATGCTTTTCGGCAGCAGAGATTTTCTTTTTCTTTCCCATATTGCTTGAAACCTGTGGCCTGCTTAATAATGTGGAACAACCTTCTTCAGTACTTTTCCTTTAATTGGGCTCATCTGGCAAAAGAGCCCTGAGACGCAATACCATCCATGAGTTTAATTTAAAAACTAAACATTTAATGTTTGACACTTACATCCAATAATTTGGAACACAGTGTGTATATATATACTGTATATATATATATATATATATATATATATATATATATATATATATATATAGTGCTGCCTTTGGATACTGAAATACATTTTCATAGTTTTCATGTAGTGGAAATGAGGTATAAGTGACCAATAAGAGCTTTTGGAGATTCAAGTAGTTGGCTTAAGCACAGCGGGCCTTTAATGCCATAACGGCCAAATTAACCACCGCGCCAGTCTTACAGATGCCAGACCTAGACGTACAAATTGGAGTTGGACTCACCCAAAGTGAGGGTTGGAGACGTACTCTCTCAGCACTCAAGGGAGTACCAGAAGCTGCACCTGCGAAATGTTTGAATGAATCGTCGACAAACCACAAGACAGTTTAGTTCCACTTCAACTACTTTAGTTCCACTTCCACTATGTGCTGTTGTTCCAGCCAGGTTCCAAAAGCCTAAATCCAGATCCTACTCCACCTAGTCCAGACAGGTGGACCCTCCCTTTTGAGGTCCCAATGGCAGAAAACGTTGTCCCACGCATTTTAAAAAGACACCTGAGCCTATGTAGCCACCTGATGTGAGTGGGATATGCCCATAACACCCTATGCCACTCTCCCCCATGTTCCCAGAGAAGGAACCCGAAGTGAATGTCTACCCGTCACAAAACCTGGTACGCGCTGTCGTGGTACCTAGAGGAGAGCCAAGACTGCCTTACAGGGGATGCCTGAAAGGCTTCCCCCTCGGCCAATAAAAAACATTGATTACAGCCCACCTTTCATCGGGGCAATGAGTCTGGTTGTCCACTAAGGACTTTCTGTTGAAGCTACAGTAGAATCAAGGAAACTGGCCCATCGGCCCATTCAAAAATATCAAAAGAATTTACCTGTGGGGGCCTCCGAGTGGTGCAGTGGTAAAGTGCTCGCCCTATCATCCGGAGATCGCTAGTTCGGTTCCCAGGTGATGCTTTAACCTCTCATAGCCAGAGGTCTAGAGAGAGCCGATTGGTCGAGCTCTCTAAGAGGGGGGAGGGATGAGAGGTACTTCGTGCTCCCACATTAATCACGTCTCCACAGCCAATCAGGAGCGTCTGTGAGCTCGCGCACGCGGAAGGAGCAGATACTGTAGCACTGTCCTCTGAGTGTGTTACGCGGCCCCCAGTGGCTGGCGTCACGTGGTTCGGAGGAAACACGTGATAGTCTTCGGCCCTCCCGGCTGAGTGGTAGTAGTAGCCTTAATGTGGGAGCCCCCTAGTGACGGAGGAATTGGACATGACTAAATTAGGGAGAAAATTTACCCGTGGTGTATTGGCTGGCATTTTCTCAGTCATAAGAATCGATCCTATGTTCCATATCTCGCGATTGAAACCAGCTCTATGCACCACTTCGGCCAGAGTAAAGTCTTTGTGAAAAGTTTGTGTGAAGAAAGAAAAAGAAAAGTGAAGGCTGCTTGAGACAAAGAGAAAAGTTGTGCTGAAAAGAAAGGAGGAAAGTTGTGGTGGTAAATTAGACAAAAAGGGGCAACCCTGTCTCGGAAAGACGAAGCAACATTAAGTGCCCTTAATTTGTTTTAGTTGCTGTGCCTTTCAAACTTTCCCAGAACATGTGCACAATCACTCCTGCAGATGCATAAGGGCATATGTTTGTATAAAATGCATAAGATGCAAAGATGCATGAGACTAAATGAGAAAATCCTTACAGCCTTGCTCCAAAAATCTAGTGGAAAGTAGCAAAGGCAGGAATAAATAAAAAAATCTGAAAAAGTACATATGTATGTAACAGTCAGATCTCCACAATCTTCTGGCCATATAATGTATAGGCTATTATTTATAAAATATTGTAGAGTAGTACCTCAGCATACGAATGCTCCGCCACACACATCTTTCCTTAATAACTGAAAGTTTGAGAAATTTGTCACGGCATACAGCGCATTTTAGGCATACAGTACATACCACCGAACGGAGCCAAACCAGTGAACAGTCACACAATTCCCTTTCTGTGCTTGTGTGTATGCAGTGGTGTGGACACTATTAATAAAGCACTATTAATAAACGGTTCTCAATAAAATCTGCCAACCTCAACGGTCTGGATCAAAAAATATCTTTAGGCTAGTTTGCTACTGTGTGTCAAGACTTTTTTTTTTTTTTTTTTGGTCTTTGTGTTGCATTGTTTGGTCTTTTATTTTGACATACTGTACGTCTTTGTTGTTTCTTTGTTCCTAGTCTTTGTTCCTAGACTCAGAGGTGTTTGAGTTTGGTTTATAATTAGTAGCCTTAGTAGTATGAGCTCCTAGATTCCTAAACTTTCAAAACAGTTCCTAGTTTTGAAAGTGTTCTGTTTTCAATAAGTCTGTTTATATATACCGGTTTCTATTACAAAGTTTTGTTTACTTTTTTGTCAATGCTTATGTCATTGTTGGATTTCTGTTCAGTTTACTCTTTCATGTCTGCAAATATCCATTTCATGACATGCACTATATAGGTAAATGAGTGCAGATCCAGACATACAGTGAGACAAAGTATTTAATTTTTACACACAAGCACATAAAAATGTTAAGGGAATAATTTAAACGTAATCAAAGATTTCATAATATCTTACATAATATACAGTGGTGTGAAAAACTATTTGCCCCCCTCCTGATTTCTTATTCTTTTGCATGTTTGTCACACAAAATGTTTCTGATCATCAAACACATTTAACTATTAGTCAAAGATAACACAAGTAAACACAAAATGCACTTTTTAAATGAGGGGTTTTATTATTTAGGGAGAAAAAAAATCCAAACCTACATGGCCCTGTGTGAAAAAGTAATTGCCCCCCCTCGTTAAAAAATAACTTAACTGTGGTTTATCACACCTGAGTTCAATTTCTGTAGTCACCCCCAGGCCTGATTACTGCCACACCTGTTTCAATCAAGAAATCACTTAAATAGGAGCTACCTGACACAGAGAAGTAGACCAAAAGCACCTCAAAAGCTAGACATCATGCCAAGATCCAAAGAAATTCAGGAACAAATGAGAACAAAAGTAATTGAGATCTATCAGTCTGGTAAAGGTTATAAAGCCATTTCTAAAGCTTTGGGACTCCAGCGAACCACAGTGAGAGCCATTATCCACAAATGGCAAAAACATGGAACAGTGGTGAACCTTCCCAGGAGTGGCCGGCCGACCAAAATTACCCCAAGAGCGCAGAGACAACTCATCCGAGAGGCCACAAAAGACCCCAGGACAACATCTAAAGAACTGCAGGCCTCACTTGCCTCAATTAAGGTCAGTGTTCACAAGTCCACCATAAGAAAGAGACTGGGCAAAAACGGCCTGCATGGCAGATTGACAAGGCGCAAACCACTTTTAAGCAAAAAGAACATTAAGGCTCGTCTCAATTTTGCTAAAAAACATCTCAATGATTGCCAAGACTTTTGGGAAAATACCTTGTGGACCGACGAGACAAAAGTTGAACTTTTTGGAAGGTGCGTGTCCCGTTACATCTGGCGTAAAAGTAACACAGCATTTCAGAAAAAGAACATCATACCAACAGTAAAATATGGTGGTGGTAGTGTGATGGTCTGGGGTTGTTTTGCTGCTTCAGGACCTGGAAGGCTTGCTGTGATAGATGGAACCATGAATTCTACTATCTACCAAAAAATCCTGAAGGAGAATGTCCGGCCATCTGTTCGTCAACTCAAGCTGAAGCGATCTTGGGTGCTGCAGCAGGACAATGACCCAAAACACACCAGCAAATCCACCTCTGAATGGCTAAAGAAAAACAAAATGAAGACTTTGGAGTGGCCTAGTCAAAGTCCTGACCTGAATCCTATTGAGATGTTGTGGCATGACCTTAAAAAGGCGGTTCATGCTAGAAAACCCTCAAATAAAGCTGAATTACAACAATTCTGCAAAGATGAGTGGGCCAAAATTCCTCCAGAGCGCTGTAAAAGACTCGTTGCAAGTTATCACAAACGCTTGATTGCAGTTATTGCTGCTAAGGGTGGCCCAACCAGTTATTAGGTTCAGGGGGCAATTACTTTTTCACACAGGGCCATGTAGGTTTGGATTTTTTTTCTCCCTAAATAATAAAACCCCTCATTTACAAACTGCATTTTGTGTTTACTTGTGTTATCTTTGACTAATAGTTAAATGTGTTTGATGATCAGAAACATTTTGTGTGACAAACATGCAAAAGAATAAGGCTTTGTTCACACGGGCGTTAAAATCGACCGTTTTTCTGCCGTTCGTAGCGTCCGGTGATCGCGGATGAAACGCAGAGGGTTTTCTACACATAGGAGTCGATGACGGTGTTCACACGGGCTTTGGTGACGTGCGTTTGTCCGGCTGCGCGTTTATATGGTGTTAAAAAAACGTTGCATGCAGCTTTTTCTTGGCGTTCAAATCCAAACGAACGCAAGGAAACCGCGTCTAGTTCGTTTTCTCCTCGTCCATTTTACGCTTCGGAGGGCCGGATATATCCCATGATCCTACATGCTATACAGAGGGAAATGCGGAAAAAAAGGCAAAAACAAAATGCTTAAAAAATAAAACTTGCGCGGAAATGTTCGTATTTCTTCATAAACCACAAAAAACTTCCTTTAATCCGATGTTGTGTAGTCAGAGGGTGAACCCAGTTGCGGCGGCGATTTTTTTCTCTCTCCCTACGGCACCGTATTATTTTTTTTTTTTAAATGTATATATTACAGTGGTGTGAAAAACTATTTGCCCCCTTCCTGATTTCTTATTCTTTTGCATGTTTGTCACACTTAAATGTTTCTGCTCATCAAAAATCGTTAACTATTAGTCAAAGATAACATAATTGAACACAAAGTGCAGTTTTTAATTGAAGGTTTACGTTATTAAGGGAGAAAAAAAACTCAAAATCTACATGTCCGTGTGTGAAAAAGTGATTGCCCCCCTTGTTAAAAAATAACTTAACTGTGGTTTCACTTAACTGTGAGTTCAATTTCTGTAGTCACCCCCAGGCCTGATTACTGCCACACCTGTTTCAATCAAGAAATCACTTAAATAGGAGCTACCTGACACAGAGAAGTAGACCAAAAGCACCTCAAAAGCTAGACATCATGCCAAGATCCAAAGAAATTCAGGAACAAATGAGAACAAAAGTAATTGAGATCTATCAGTCTGGTAAAGGTTATGAAGCCATTTCTAAAGCTTTGGGACTCCAGTGAACCACAGTGAGAGCCATTATCCACAAATGGCAAAAACATGGAACAGTGGTGAACCTTCCCAGCAGTGGCCGGCTGACCAAAATTACCCCAAGAGCGCAGAGACGACTCATCCGAGAGGCCACAAAAGACCCCAGGACAACATCTAAAGAACTGCAGGCCTCACTTGCCTCAATTAAGGTCAGTGTTCACGACTCCACCATAAGAAAGAGACTGGGCAAAAACGGCCTGCATGGCAGATTTCCAAGGCGCAAACCACTATTAAGCAAAAAGAACATTAAGGCTCGTCTCAATTTTTCTAAAAAACATCTCAATGATTGCCAAGACTTTTGGGAAAATACCTTGTGGACCAACGAGACAAAAGTTGAACTTTTTGGAAGGTGCGTGTCCCGTTACATCTGGCGTAAAAGTAACACAGCATTGCAGAAAAAGAACATCATACCAACAGTAAAATATGGTGGTGGTAGTGTGATGGTCTGGGGTTGTTTTGCTGCTTCAGGACCTGGAAGGCTTGCTGTGATAGATGGAACCATGAATTCTACTGTCTACCAAAAAATCCTGAAGGAGAATGTCCGACCATCTGTTCGTCAACTCAAGCTGAAGCGATCTTGGGTGCTGCAGCAGGACAATGACGCAAAACACACCAGCAAATCCACCTCTGAATGACTGAAGAAGAGCAAAATGAAGACTTTGGAGTGGCCTAGTCAAAGTCCTGACCTGAATCCTATTGAGATGTTGTGGCATGACCTTAAAAAGGCGGCTCATGCTAGAAAACCCTCAAATAAAGCTGAATTACAACAATTCTGTAAAGATGAGTGGGCCAAAATTCCTCCAGAGCGCTGTAAAAGACTCGTTGCAAGTTATCGCAAACGCTTGATTGCAGTTATTGCTGCTAAGGGTGGCCCAACCAGTTATTAGGTTCAGGGGGCAATTACTTTTTCACACAGGGCCATGTAGGTTTGGATTTTTTTCTCCCTAAATAATGAAACCCCTCATTTAAAAACTGCATTTTGTGTTTACTTGTGTTATCTTTGACTAATAGTTAAATGTGTTTGATGATCAGAAACATTTTGTGTGACAAACATGCAAAAGAATAAGAAATCAGGAGGGGGGCAAATAGTTTTTCACACCACTGTATATAAAAATATAATTTAATTAGAATTTTTAAAACAATAAGATTAATGTCTAATATAGCAAAATGGTCCAAATTAAAAGGAGGCACCTCAAATAAAACGACAAGGGCTTTCATATCCAGTTCCCAACACACTGCCCCCCACAGGTTAAACACACAAACTACAATTTGGGCTGCATGCTGGCGTTAGACAGAGACAAACGAACACCAGTGTAGAAGTCAATCGAGCGGCACTACAAAACGCAACATAAACGTCTAGGACGTTCAGAGCTCGTTCGTTTATCCAAAAATTTTACGCCCGTGTGAACAAGGCCTAAGAAATCAGGAGGGGGGCAAATAGTTTTTCACACCACTGTAAGTTAGTATAAAAAGTTTAGGTGTGAAAAACAAATATGTTTGACAATAACGGACAGTTTTGTCAGACATAAGTGAACAAAAAAAATCAGCATCAGATAACGTGCAGACTCACAGCCGTCTACTGACCAGACAGTGATGAAGCAGCGTAGCCTAGCAACTGGCTATGCTTGTCATATACAAAAGATTAAAACTGTGTGTGTGTGTGTGTGTGTGTGTGTGTGTGTGTGTGTGTGTGTGTGTGTGTGTGAGAGAGAGAGGGAGAGAGAGAGCAGACACTTGTGTGGCAAGCTAACCAGACAGAAAATGTATTAATTAATCTCAGGAGAGGATTTCCACAGGTCACGTGATTAAAAGCCAGAATCCACATATGCAGATGCTTTAGGTTCTCACATATGATCAGTTTCTTATTTGTCCATAATCAAATCACAGAAATATAAGTGTAATTCCCTAAAGATACAAAAACATTTATTAATTTGGCTGAAATTAATCCAAGCATACTGTATAATTGATAAAGACAGTACTGCAAGAGTAAACATGGTGGCAAAGTTAAAAGATACACCAATTATTAACACGAAGAGCATTGAACACATGTTAATATGTTAATGTCCTTCAGATGTTTTTTTTATTTTTTTTTATGGATGGTTGGTTCTTTGAGATCATTAAAATTTCCTTCTAGTTCCTGAGTGCCAGATTTCTTTCATTTTATGAAGCTGTGAGTTTTTCAAACGAGTGTAGCCCATCCTCATTCAGCCACTTGAACTGCTATGACAAATATGTAATAAACAAACCTTATTGTTTAATTAGTAATAACAGATTACCTGATGCTTGCAAGAGTGTGAGTTAAAACATGAACAACATCCTTAGTGCATCAGGGGGAAAAAATAAATGCATACATTAGCCTTCTCAAGGTCATACAGTACATGAATAGCTGTTAATACTGACTTTAGTTAAGGTAAACCTATTCTGTTAAAACACTGATTTATTTTATTGTTAAAAAAATATTTAAATAATAAACAATCTGTTTGGAAACAATGATAGCTAACCCAAATCATGGGCTATAATGTTCGTTATATGGTCATACAATGTTACTTACTATATGGCGGAAGTGTTAGCTCAGCTGTTCTTGCCAAGTTTAACTTTCTACTGCGCAGGTTTAGAAATAATATGTTTGTATAAGATGTATAAGGGCATATGTTTGTATAAGATGCATAAGATACAATACATACTGTAATTATGTACAGTATTGCAGATGCCATAATTGTATATGGTCAAAAGTTTATTGACACCTGACATCATAAAAAATATGTTAGCCATCCTTAAACCGTGGTCACAAAATTGGGAGCACACAATCGTATGTCTTTGTACTCTATGGCATTGTGATTTAAAGTCACTGTAACAACTTTGGAATTTGAACTCAAAATACCCCAAGTCTCAAAGTACCAAAGGCTTCGTTGCCCAACATGAGTACCTGACTAATGGTCTTGTGGCTAAATGAGAAAATCTCCATAGCCTTGCTCCAAAATCTAGTGGAAAGCCTGCAGCAAAGGCAGAAATAAATCTGAAAATCTGAAAAAGTCAGATCTCCACAATCTTTTGGCCATGTAATGTATAGGCTATTATATAAAGTGATTTTTTATTTTAGTTTTCTTAACCACACCATAACATCGGCATACGAATGCTCCACCACACAAATCTTTCCTTAAGAACTGAAGTTTGAGAAATCTTCCACAGCATACAGAGCATTTTAGGCATACATACCACCGAATGGAGCCAAACCAGGCCAAATCAAGCATTGGCTAAGTTGTGCGTATGTCTGGGAGCTGTTCAAAACTTGTTTGTTTCAGTGGAAAGCCAAGCGAAACAAGTTTGTGTATTGTTTGTGGGTATTTTGCATTCTCTGCAAGATTTAGTAAAGACATACAGTAGCACCACGGGTCCCAAGAATGTTAGCAAGTCCGGCAACAAGAAAAAAACTAAAAAAAAGCAGCTGGTGCCAAAAGGAATCATAAATTATGGTTAAGTGAGATTTAATGTTTATTTATTTCATATCTTACTTAATTTACATTGTTTTTCATTGCAAAAATATGATTAAATGTTATAAATTGGTAATATTGGTAATATTTTTGGGTGGCTGGAACATATTATCTGCATTTGTATTATTTCCTATGGGAAAATGCATTTCGCAATACAAGATTTCTCTTTAAGAACTCACCTCTGGAACGGATTAAATGTATATGCCAAGCTAACAATGTAATTGCAAATAAAATATTTCAATTGCTTATGAAAAAGATATTGATGAGGGATGCATCTCTATGCTTGTGATACTTGACCTTAATGCAGCTTTTGGCACCATTGATCATTGTATTCTCCGTCAATGATTAGAAAATGTAATAGAAATTAAGGGAGCTCAGATCCTATTTGACAGATCAGTTTGGAAATTTAAATGGTGACTATTCTGCATGTTCTCAAGCAGGGCCGGTTCTACGGGAGGGCAAGAGGGGGCAGCGCCCCTCAAATAAATGTCTTGCCCCCTCAAAAAAAATAATTGAAATGTTGAGAAAGCACATGTTAATACAGTATACTCCCAAAATTAATTTATAACCAGTTGATATAATGCTCTTCGTTAGCGGGGAATATCCGCCTAAAAAGGGACACTACATAATACGGTATTAGATTTCACAGGCTGCAATTGAATTCAATTCAATTCAATTTTATTTATATAGCGCTTTTAACAATGGTCATTGTCTCAAAGCAGCTTCACAAAAATTTTAGAAATTTAACAAAAAAAAAAAAAAATATATATATATATATATATATATATATATATATTATATATTATATATATATATAGAATAATTATATATAAAGTAATAAATAAATAAATAAAATTATAATAGAAAATAAATAAATAAAAACAAATAATAATTATAGAAAAGAAAATAATTGGAAGTGTGGATGTGTGAGAGAAATGTGCAGATAATAATGAGATGAATGAATGAAATGTCTCTGATGAGCAAGCCAAGGGTGACGGCGACGGTGGCAAGGAAAAACTCCCTGAGATGGCATTAGGAAGAAACCTTGAGAGGAACCAGACTCAACAGGGAACCCATCCTCATTTGGGCGATAACAGATAGAAATGATATAACATCTTGTGTGTTGTGCAGGTGAAAATTCAATATGACAGAAATTATTTAAATTGTCATGAAGACCAGTTCAGCATAGGGGCGAGTCAGTAGGTGCAGAGGGCAGATGAGGTCTGGATCACTGGAAGCACAGGAGCAGCATGTGTAGCTCCATCATAAAGCTGAATCCAGTTGGAGCTGGTCCTTCTCTGGATGCCTCAGGAAACTCGCAGGGTCGGCCTTTGTCTACTGAAGCTGGCAAAATCTCCCGATGCCTCGGGATGGGTAGAGAAATACAGAACAGATGGGGAGAATTAGCGTAGTTGCCATTCGGTATAGGTGTACTGGAGTATGAGTACTGGGATGAGTTATGTGTATGCCAGATTAAAAAGATGCGTCTTGAGTCTACTTTTGAACTGAGAAACCGTGTCTGCTCCCCGAACACTGTCTGGAAGGCTATTCCAAAGCTTTGGAGCTAAATATGAAAAAGCCCTACCCCCTTTTGTAGATTTTGAAATTCTGGGAACTACCAGAAGTCCGGAGTTTTGTGATCTTAAGGCGCGTGGTGGATTGTAGCGTATCAGAAGACTGCAACCCCCCCCCTCCCCCCCTGCAGGTTAATTTTTTTATTTTTACTTTATATTTTGTACTGTATTAATTATTTTTATGTATTTATTTTTTTGGGGCTGTAGAACGAATAATTTAAGTTTCCATTATTTCTTATGGGAAAATTAAATTTGGTTTACGAGTGTTTTGGAATACGAGCCCACTTCCAGAACGAATTATGCTCATAATCTGAGGTTCCACTGTATATTGTCACAAAACAATGCAGGAAAATGTGTTTATTAATTGTGTATTATTATTGGATTTTTGTAATGCTTTACTGTCTGGGTAACAACTAGGTTGTTAAACAAGCTTCAATTAGTCCAGAATGCAGCAGCGAGAGTCCTCACTAAAACAAAGCAGATATGATCACATCATCCCTTTCCTATCTACACTGCATTGGCTTCCAGTGCGGATATGGGGGACTCATCGTCATAGAGTATTATGGTAAACTGGTGGTGGTTCAGATGTCGTCTTCCCCACTCACATTGATCACGCAGGTTTGTTGATGATGGAGTAGTTGCCTTACTGGTTGCATTACTTCCTAGGGAGCACTAATGGCTGTGTTTTCTTCTAGCTCTTCCTTTTAGTTACTGTATGTTGTCATAGATACAGTAGCCCTGCTGGAGTCCGTGCGTACACTCTGCACTAAATATACTGTACATTCACCTTATACATCATGTGACTGTGACCATTTCTATCCGTTCTCTCTCTCTTCTCTTATCTTCTCTCTCTCTCCCCGTCATTCTCAGTCAAGCTACACCTGCTGCTCATGAGCTGCCAGTGATCCAAACCATCACTGCCCTCTGGGCCTGCCTGACTCGTCCTCGTGCCCCACTTCTGGTTGTAGATCTCGTCGCATGGAGCCTCCGTGTGGTCTGCTTGGGATGCATGTGGTGACTGGAACTCAGCTGATGCAGACAGCTGTTCTTTGAGGACTTGTGACTGCAGTCGCTCAATAATTCAGGACTGGAATTTTCTACAATTTTGTACCTGAGCCCCAATAACAAACTGAAATCCATATTAATTTAAACACATGTTACTGTATATTGAACTTCCAGCTGCCTAAAACACAGTATGACTGCAAAACAATTCCCTGTTTAGTCTGATTCCTCACAAAGTTTCTTCCTATTGCCATCTCAACAAGTCTTTCCTTGCCACCATTGCCCTCAGCTTGCTCATCAGGGACAATCTGATAATTTTCATTCAATCACATTTTCATAGTTTTCTATTGATTCTGTAAAGCTGCTGTGTGACAATGACCATTGTTAAAAGCGCTATTCAAAAAAAATTATTGAAATGAATTGAACTGAATTGAAGAACTGGGCTTATTAGCACATCACAATCCTACTTGGACCTTCATAATAACTTAAGTGATAAAATTAGTGAGTTTGTATTAACTGACTCTAGCCTTCAAATCTCTCTCTCTCTCTCTCTCTCTCTCTCTCCCTGTTTCCTGACTATGAACATGCTATCATGTTAACGATTTCAAACACCTGCTTTTAAGGAAAGGTAGTCAGACAATAACGCACAATAGTCAGCATCAGTTAAAATACTACACACCATTGTGGTTATGTAACTCAGTGCCATGCAGAAATGTACTCTCATTTACTTACTCACTCATTCTCTATACCACTTATAATGTACAGGGTCACAGGAAGCTTGGAGTCTATCTCAGGGGCCCCTGGCAAGAAGCAGGGTACACCCTGGATGCGATGCCATTCCATCAGACACACTCACATGCTCACTCTCACACTAGTGGCAATTTGGACAAGCCTAACCTGCATGTCTTTAGTCTGTGGGAGGAAACCAGAGTACCCAGAGCAAACCCACCGAGCATGGGGAGAACATGCAAACTCCATGCACACAGAGCCAAGACGGGAATTTAAGCACCCTGGAGGTTACCCATAGGTGTGAATGTGTGTGCATGGTGTCCAAACCAGGTGGTATTTCTGCCTCATATCCAGTGTTCAAAGGCTCTGGAATTAACTATGGCATCAAAAATAGTCTGTTGTAATTCTGATTTATTAAATGCTTGCAAAAACTTCTGAAAGTTTAGATAGTTTTAAATGGAAACTTGAGGAATTTAAGTTATTATTAGTTGTTTACCTTCTTTTAAAACTCTGAAATTCAAAGGAAAAATAAATGAGAAAAATACTGTATTTAGCTTAGGGCTATTTCTATCTGCTCTGCTCCCCAAATCCCATCACTTTCTCACAAACACATACACAAACAAATATTGCACACAGAGAGAGCTGGTGCCTTTGTGTTTTATTAATGGGAAGATCAGATGCTGAGGATTGCAAGCATCAGGCTTCTGTTGTACCAGCAAGAAAGTGCCGAAGTGAAAATGAGTCTTTGCCTTATAGTATTGGTGAAGGCTTGTATCAGTTGAAATGAGCTTTTTGGTATGGATCAAGAATGCCTTATTTTAAACATTCAGCAGATAAAACTGCTATATAAAAAAATATATTGCAGGAAAAGAGTGAGTTTTACTTTAAACTTTCTCAAATAAGGAAATTTACAAACCAAACTGAAAAAATAAAATCAGATTATAGAATTACTGTGCAATAACATAAGGTTCATATTTCAATCTGAGAAAAAAAACAATACCCTCTACACTTCTTAAACACCTTTAATTTAAGCAACCCCATGATGCGGAAACTATCACTTTAACTGTGCTTAATGGTGCCCTTTCCGATTACTGTCTAAATCTGTTGTGAAGCAAACTATAAACTAAAAGATTTTAAGAGGAGCTGGAAAAATGTTCATATGTTACATATAAGAAGTGCACCCATGTGTGACATGGATTATCACATATATAAGTGTTTGAGGACTAAATTTCACGATTTCTTGCTTGAACCTTTTAACAAATCAGCATTGCAAACCCAGAGAACATGGCTTCAGAAACATGGCTGATAAGCGACACACTCCACTCACTCAATAATTCAACAGCTGTGATGAAGAATAGCCTAAGGGCCTGACTGCATTTAACAAATCCCTCCAGTCTCATGAAGTATTTTAGGGCTCAATTAACAAAAGGCTGAAGAAAATGTCTCTAATTAATGTGGGCTTGAAAAAAAAAACGAAGTGCACTGTTATGCCTTCCTGAACGATTACTGCTGTGCTATGTACCTTCAGCTAAGCCTATTAACTGCTGTGACCATTCTCACTCTCCACATCGGTAGATATGAAAGCTGAAGGTTGAAAGGTTGTTTTAATATTAATCAAGTTGGCTTGGTGTGGAAGGGGTATACCGTTATATGATTTTATGGAACAGATTGATTGAGAAATACCTAGTAAATGTAACTTATTGACACTTATTTCCATTTGAAGTGGGTGAATTTATATGCAACCCGGCCAAAAAAACTAACAAAAAAAGTCACCTGGATTTAACTAAGCAAATAGTTAAGAGCCTTCCATTGGATAATTACTGCAGTAATTACTGTAATTGTCATGGAAACACCAGGCTCCACCCTCAGTCAACCTTCCCAATCACCCAAATTCTAAACACACACACCTGAACCTCATCACCAGCACAAGATAAATACACCTCACTTCCCGTCACCCAGCGTCTGATCTCCATTACGCAGACTCCATGATCGGCTACTCACGGCAAACGTTCTACGCCTCGTCTCCTGCCTTCTCGTCTAATCGTCTCTCCTACCTCTGTGTCATGTTCATCATCCTTCCCGTCAGTCATCATCCGTCCATCAGCTCCGGCACCATACCAGATACTCTCTTTATCCACATCTCATCCACAACCATACCCCTTTCATTATCAATAAAAGCACCCGTTTGGGTTTTCTACGTCATTGTCTGTGGAGTCTGTTATTCCGTGACAGTAATATGGTTTAACTGCCAACAAGTTGTTTAATCATAGCTTCTTATTTCTTAAACAACCATATCAGAGGACATATCCTGTGGTCCTGGCAAAGATGTTACTCTGCTTCAGAAGGGTCAAATTATTGGCCTGCATCAAGCAAAAAAAAAAAAAAACTAAAATTGGGTTCAAAACAAAAAAACGCATTAGTAAAACCTGTAAGGATAGTGTTGAAACATCATCTTCAAGGAAGAATTGTGTTCAGAAAAACTTCCTGGTTTAATGGGAGATCACTTAAACTCTTAAATAAAAACCAAAAGTAGAACTCACAGCTACTTAATGTCACAGTCGGGCCAGGCTCCAAATCAAATCAAACACCACACCCCCTCCCATCTCCGGAATACTAATCACCGCCACCTGATCCAAATCAAATCCAAACCTTCAAAAGCGCACACCTCACAGCCTTCACTGTCCGGGCTCATAAGAACGAAAGTGGACCAAATCGCCAAGAAAGTAAGACGTAAATCAAAATTACTTACCTGTTCCCCTTGTTCTCCTCAGAAGTATTTGCTGTGTGTTATCCTGTCTGTCTCCCTCGTCTCTGGCTCTGTGGCTCCGTGTGTGTGCGCCCTTATCCCTCTCCGGCTCCTCAGTGTTTCCAGCGTCGACCTCGTCACTTCATATTCTCCACAACAACCCAAAGGAAAGGATCAATCTCCCACGCTCTTCCTACGTAAAGTTATATCCTGCATTTAGAATCATAGTGCATAGTCCTGAACCTGCCATGCTCACTGTAAATAAACTCTGCTCATCCTGATAAAACTTACCATCCTGTGTCAGTCCGACTTCGTTACACTTAACATTTTATGGCAAACGTAAGAGCATTTCAATACTCAAGGGATTTTGACTAAACAGCTGTGCAACCTTAAGAAACCCACTTATCAGTGAGGTTTCAGAAAAAAAGACAAATTTTCTATGGCACATAAAAATAGATAGTAGAGAATTACCCTGATTTACCCTGTTTCAGAGTGATGGGTGCATCAGGATAAAAATAGAGGTGGATGAACTGATGCACCCATGCATACCTAGTGCCCACTGTACAAGCCAGTGGGGGCAGTGTTATGATTTGGAGTTGCTTTTTAAAGCAAATACAGTTGCTTCTTAAAGGAGTTGCTTCTAACTTCAGCAATGTTATCTGTCCCAAAAAAGTGAGGTTAGCTGGCCACGAGACGTTGAGGTGGTAGGATGGTGTCTAGGGTGGGTGTGTCCCAAGGGGTGGAGAACTGTCAAGAGAGAGCGTCAACCGTTTACCGTTCTTGGAACCTGGGTGGTAGAACAACGTGACGTTAAATCTAGAGAACAATAGGGTGCAGTGTGTCTGAGTTGAGCCTCTTGGCTGACTTTAGATATTGTAGGTTCCTGTGGTCTGTCCATATGAGGAATGGGAGGTCAGCTCCCTTCAACCCAGTGTCTCCACTCCTCAAGGGCTAGTTTGACTACAAGAAGTTCACAGTCCCCAATGTCATACTGTAGTTGCTCTCAGGGGAGTTGACAAGAAAAAAATGCACATGGGTGAAGCTTATTATCTTTGAGAGAGAACAGCTCAGACTCCTGTTTCAGATGTGTCCATCTCCACGATGAATTGAAGAGAGGAGTATGGAAAGACAAGATTGGGAGCCGTGATGAAACGCTTAGTGATGCTTGAGATCGTTGAATGCTTTCTCAGCTATAGTGCTTCACTGGAAGGGAGTCTTTGTGGACGTGAGTGATGTAAGCCAGAGGAGTTGCCACCATGCTATAACTTTTAATGAAGCGCCTGTAGAAGTTAGTAAAGCCCAGAAAGCGTTAGAGCTCTCGTCTAGATCAGTGGTTCCCAAACTGGGGGTCGCAAAATAACTTCAAGGGGTTGCGAGAGGGATTAAAAAAAAAATTGTGATTATAATACACACTTTTCAGTATTACAAGTAAATGCTATAAATAAATATTTTCTGATTTGTAAAGATATTACTGATTGAGTGTGAGTGTTTAAATTGAGTGTTAAAAAAAATTCGCAACTCAAAGATAAGACATCACTGTGCAGCGACTGGCTCACTAGTTATTGCTACAGCGCACAACTGCACGTGAAAACCGCAACTGCCGAGATGGATAAATTTGTTATTCGCAAATCTAAAAATGTTAAGGAAATTGTTTGCCTGAGTCATCGGAACCATGTACATCGACCAAGCAAAAGAGCAAGACCCAGTCAGACCAAAGTAGGAAATGTCGGAAATGTGAGGAAGAATTCATAAAGTGCAGTATCAGTATTCACTAAGTTGCGGTAGCAACCGAATACGCAAGTTATCCCGTGCAGCAGTGGATGTACTTTTTTCCGCTGTTACATGTATAAAAAATAAATACAGCTCGCTTCATGATGTTGAAGATGATATGAGGGGAGCTGTATCCACCATCAGGCCACGAATGAAGCTTTTGTGCTGCCAAAAACAAGTACACCCTTCCCATTGAAAGGTAAGCCAAAATTATTTTGATGTATAGTAAATTTAGTCAAAATACTGTGAACAGCTTGTTATGTTTATTGCTTGTTTTTGATAGTGGGGGTCGCGAGATCTTGTCAATCTTCAATTAGGGGTCGCTGGCTTGAAAGTTTGAGAAGCATTGGTCTAGATGATGGTGATGGGCAGTCAGTGATTACTTTAACTTACCCTGGATCCATCTGAAATCCTGCTGGAGAGATGAGGTAACCTAAATATGACATGTATATTGTTGGTGAAATTCACACTTTTCAGCTTTGACATACAGTTTGTTCTCCATCAGGCATTGCAGGACTTGACATACATGTGCTCTGTGTTCCTTTAGTGAATGGGAGAAAATTAGGATGTCGTCAAGGTAGGCGAAAACAAAGATGTTTAAGAAGTCTCGAAGTACCTGAGTTGATCAGAGTTTGAAAAACTGCTATGGTGTTGGTCAGAGGTGGAAAGAGTAATACAATTTTGTACTCAAGTACAAGTACTGTTACTTCAGTGAAATTTTACTTAAGTACAAATAAAGTTACCATTATAAAAATCTACTCAAGTAAAAGTAAAAAGTAGCTCATTAAAAAATTTACTCAGAGTAAAAGTTACCGAGTTACTTTTTTTTTTTTTTTTTACAGCGGGGGTGGGATGAGGCATTCTAGCGTAGTTAAAAAAAGATGAGCAGATATAAATCTCAAACTAGTTGTTGTTAACTGAAGGAACACCTTTGCATAATAAAGCTGTTGTCTTTCTTGTGCTCGAAAATCAAAGTGGTCACTTAAATATGGTGTTACGTCCCAGTCTAGGGCCATACAGCAAAAGAATGGTTCAGGGTTCTATTTTAAACTGTATGGAAATGGTGGTACTGTATATGGCAGAAAGAACTAGATCCAATCATTAACTGATGAAATAATGGGGTTTGTATACACACACACACACACACACACACACACACACACCAGGTGGAGGATCAGATTCAGGACGGACCCAGGCCAAAATAATAAACAACATGGTATTTATATTTAGTAGCTAGATTATCTGCAAAACAAAAATTTTATCTACAAATATATACAAAGACCAACCAAACCAAAGGGACAAAGCAATAATCAAAGTCAATGGGAGGCAAAAAGTCAAAACCAGAATACACAACCAAATATCAAAACACCTCTCTTTCATCTTTCCCGCGTCTCTCTCCGGTTTATATATATATATTCACTAGACGATGACGTCACTCTCAGGGCAGAAGCGACCGTGTGGAAGGTCAGGGAGATGTCGATGTGGGGACAGTCAGAAAACCCGGAGTGGAGTCTGGAGCGGCGCGCGACCAGGACATAATACACACACGCGAGCGCAACGGAGCATTTATACAAAGCATAATATTTTTATTAATTATAAATTCATTTATTTTTTACTCAGTAGCGAATATGATTTAAAATGTAGCGAATTATAATACTTCAAACAAAATGTACTTAAGTAAAAGTAAAATTACAGATTTTTAAAACTACTTTAAAAAGTAGAAATACACAAAAAAGCTGCTCAATTACAGTAACGCGAGTAAATGTAATTCGTTACTTTCCACCTCTGGCGTTGGTTAGGCCAAAAGGAACTACCAGATCCTCGTAATGGCTAGTGCGGGTGTTGAAGGCCATCTTCCACTCGTCACCTTCCCTGATCCGGACTAAATGGAAAGCGTTCCTCAGGTCCAGTTTAGTGAAAAGGCGGGCTAGGCACTAGCTCGAAGGCTGTAGACATCAAGGGGAGCGGGTTTCGATTCTTGACCATGATTTCATTGAGGCCTCTATAATCTATGAAGGGACGAAGGGACTTTTTTCTCTACGAAAACGAATCCGGTGCCGGCTGGGGAAAAGGAGGAGCAAATGACATCTGCGGCTATGGATTCAGAGATGTAGAGTTCCATTGCTTCTCTTTCGGGGCAAAAACCTGTTTTAGTATATTATTATAACACTGTCATGACATTCAGCAGGGACATTGGACAAGCTGGGGATCTCTTCCTGAGATATGGTTAATTCATTTTTGGGAGAGCCAGAACGAAGACAGGAAGACAAGCAGGCAGGGCTCCATTCAAGGACATTTCTCTTTGTCCAGTCAATGTGGGGGGTATGTTGCTTTAACCATGGGAGGCCAAAGACGACTGGTGCAAGGACGACTGGTGCTCTTCATAATTAAGAGGGAGATATTTTCGGGCGTGGTTGCCTGAGAACTGAGGTGTGAGTGGAGCTGAGCAGTACCGTGGTCATAAAATGTGAGCGTGGGTCGATATCCAGAAATCCGAAAAAAAGAGTAATCCAAAACGTGAAACGTTTACGAGGTTCGCGAAACAGAGCATGAGTCAAAATCCAAAAGTCAGGTCAAAGGAGAATGCTGGAAAAGTGGGTATAAGGGCACACCATAATCTGGCGAGAGGTGGTTGTTTGTGAAAGAGTTATATAGAGCAGAGTAATGAATGAAATGAGAAACAGGTGTGCTGAGTCTGTACCAGGATTAGATAAAAAAGACGATCTGGTCTGTTCTGCTGGAAATCTTAAGTCTTATTCATGTGGATTTTCACTTTGATATGTACCTAAACATTGTTGCAGTCCAAGAACACCCTACTACCCTAAAAAGGCAGTGGCCTTTTTTGAACAAATATATGCACCATCTGCAAAATGTGAAAGGAATGGTGTGACAAACTTAAGAGTTCAAGGTGTTAACTTGGGCCTTAAAATTCCCCAAATCCCAATCCAATCCAGAATCTGTTGGATGTGCGAGACAAACAAGTTCAGTCCACGAAGCCCCCACTCCACAACCAGGAGTTAAAGCATCTGCTGCCAGATAATATCTTGCCGCCAGATACCAGATGTGGAGTCCATACCTTGATGGGTCAAAGCTGTTTTGGCAGCACATGGGGACCTTCACAATACGACAGAGGTGGATTTAATGCTATAGTTAATTTTGGTGTATGCGTGTATATATGACTATTTAGTTTAGAATTGCAGGAAGAATACAGTGGCAGCACTCTTGTCACTGAGGACGATGTGGTTGCCAGGGTAACAATACAGATTTTCAGAGAATGAAGCCTTGAATTCATATAAGGCCAAAGTTGGAAGAAGTTGTACAGTACACAGGTGTAATAAATATCACAAATCATATTGTTAATTCACATCATACCACTATAGTGTGTATGTAGGGTACTCCTGTCTGAGATGGATTAGAAAAAATCCCCATATCTAGCGTTTTAGTAATTTATATAATTTTTATTGTGGTAGTAAGCCAAAAGGCCTGGACTTTTGGACATTTCTTATCCGTGCTTGTATTTCATTTTAGCATGCTGAAAATAAATGAAAAACCTTTATAACTTTTTAATATGTCTTTGCCTGTTGAAAATGGTTCAAGGAAAACTCCCCCCTGAAACACATAAAATATTTTATATTACAATATTTCTGATGCTTGTATCTTCTCCCTATAGATTTTAATGAGGACATTAAGAATGATATAGTCTTACTTGTAAATAAAATTTACATTGTGCAGCTATCATACATGAGTTGTTTTAGGCTAGTATTTAGTGACTTTTTTTTTTTAAGAAACAGCATAATTGTTGCAAATTTTTGTATTGTTGCATTTATCCAGTTAAAGATTGACAATATACACTCATCCATTGTGTAAAGTTTTATTAATTTATAGATTATGTATTATTTATTTTCCTTTTTTAAAATTAATATAGTTATTTAAGTTTTTGCTATAAAACATGATTTAGCTTTATCCCAAATTGTTTTCAACTGTCCTGTCTGCTCCTCCTTCTCCTCGACTGAAAAGGTTTATCGAGTAAGCAAAAAAGAGAAAAGAGAAAATCCTTCCTCTATGGATCACTATTAGCATTTGTTGTAGTTTGAATGCAAATTATTGCATGATCCTGGTGATTGTGGTATTTTTATAAAATTTTCAATTTGGAACCTTTTAGGGGTAGTGGTAGCTCAGTGTGTTAAGGCACAGTTCCTGATCAGAAGGTCACCGGTTCAGGTTCAGGTTCAGGCCACAGCTCCACCAGGTTGCTGCTGTTGACCGCTTGAGCATGGCCCTAAACCCTGTCTGCTCTGACCCCCACTTCCTAACATGATGGGATATGCAAAGAAAAAAATGTCACTGCTCATTGATGTACAGTATATTGTACGTGACAAATAATGGGTTAATCTTATGTTTGAGTGTAGAGATGAAGAGGATATGTTTTGTTTAGTAACAGCCTAGCCACCTAACATTAGTAATCATGAGTTTATGATATGTGTGCTATAATTATAATGAAGTGCATGGCTAAAGTTATAGATTTAACTATCTAATTTGTTAAATTAAAAACGTTAGAAACAGAAAGAGTTTTATTGCCAAGTACGCTTGCACGTACAAGGAATTTGTTTTAGTGACGGAGCTTCCAGAACAAAATATACAAATGACAAGACAAAAACAGCATGACAAAAAAAAAATGGTTGACATCAAATGGAGTACGGTGTGAGATACTTTTAAATAAGTTACATAAATATCTGAAATCTGTGGTATTATACAGTATATTGCACAGTGGTATTGTACACAATATTGCACATATATTTATTGACCGTTAGAATGATGTTTAACTGTTAAGGAGATAGATTGCCTGGGGGAAAAAACTGTTCTTGTAGCGTCGACCCGACGGCAAAAGTTCAAAGAGAAGGTGGCTTGGGTGTGAGGGGAGAATGTATTTCAGTAGGTATTTAAATTGCACAGTGGATAATTATAAAATAAAGCTTGGTTGTCACAGACGTTCATGTCAATTTTTCCCTTCAAGAAGTAATGATGTTTAATCATCTTAAAATGCTTCAAGACAAATCATTCAAAATAAGAGCACTACACTTTTAAATCTATAAGTATATATAAGTTATACAGTTGATTTTTATTCCATGATTGCACTTTCACATCACAAATCACATCACTGGCACTATGATCCCAGAGATTGCTTTGTCTTCAACAACTATCAATAAATCCTACCATAATATGAAGAATTCATCACATTTCTCCCTACAGTATGTGAAATCCTTACAGCTTGTCAATAAATCTCCTTGTTTTCAATCACTATTAAAAGTGGTAGGAAAATGTGTAAAGCATGCGTGTACAATACCAGTCAGTTTGAGTTTCATGAGTGTGCTTCGCCTCTGGCTATGCAGCCTTCAAGAGAGGATTGGATATACCAATGAGCTAGAGCGACTAACAACTCACAGCAGAAATCCTAACAATTATGCACAACATGAATGTGTGTCAAGATGTCAGATAGCCTGAACAATTCCATAAATAATTTAGGCTTTTAGGATAAAAGCGCAACATCACTGCCAGTTCCATAGGGGAAATGTGTGTGTGTGGGGGGGGGGCATGGCTGTATGAAACTGTTTTATATTTCATAACCTGTTACTCTCACAGTAGAGGAATAATGATTTCTCCCCGGTTGCCTTAGTCCTAAGCAGCTATGGTCAGATGTGAAATGAAAGAATTATTAGAAATAACTGGCCCTGGTTTGAACCAGTTGACTTTATTTTAGGATGCACATGAACATTAAATATTTGCGGTGCAGTAAATGGAGTCTAAGTGTAATAAAGAGAATGATTTTCATCACTGTAATTGATTGATTTTGTATTTTATACATGGTGTCTCATAAGCCACATCTCTAATCTATAATTTATGAATATGGATTTACTGTATCTCCCTTAAGATTAACTCACACATCTCTGTCGTCTTGTTAACCATCAGACGCATGCAATATTCGATGGAGTAAGGATATACAGTATATCTTATATATACACAAGTTCTTATATACGACTTTTTTTTGTTTTTTTATGTTTTATTCAATTGATTCACCTTTAAGAGCTGCATTCAGAAACATTAAGATTGTAAATCCCAGGCCAATTAAGTCATATTGTTATGTTGAAACGATGTTGTAGCCTGGTTTAGAGAAAGTGTGCGAGAGACTTTGCCTCTCTCTTGAGAGTGCCCTAATAAATTTAATGAATTAATTATTTAATCAGTTAAAACATAATAATAAATTATAGTGCTGTGGCCTGTGTGCTTGTATTATCATGTTTGTTTTTTGTATTGACAACAAAGGCTGCACAGTGACAGACTAGAGTTGAAGTGGGACCGTGAAAGAGGCAGAGAGTCCAGTGTCTATAGAGTTACAATTGCTATTACGTTTTTTCAATTATTATACAAAACTGCACACCTTGAAGTTGTATTTCTCTAAGACCACAGCAATTTTTCAACTATTATTATTAATATTTTTATTATTATTATTATAGAACATTTTTATTGAATTATACTTACATTTATTGTCATGAAATTTTCTAAACAATGTTTGTTGTAACAGTAACATATGCTTGTCTCATACGTAACTTAGAATGCTCTGTCCTGAAGACTTGCCCCATGACAAAAAACATTAAGTAACACAGCAATGAAGCAAGGGCTTCTATAAATTATACTTCCTCTTAAATTAATCTTCACATATTACATTTGTACTGTATTGTTATGTAACACTATTTTAGTAGTTCTATTGTTGGTCTGCCATACAAGTATCTGGGATTCATTTATTACAATAGAAACAACAACATATTGGAGTGAACAGATTATTATAAACCACTAATTTTCCATGCATATAACAGTAAATTATAGCTGAGCAATTATAGAAAATGAATCCACACCATCTGGTGAATTCAGATTCAAGAATTCAACTGTGTGTCAAGACATCAACACTTTCCAGTCTCAAACTATATAATAAGAGAAGTCATATTAATAATTTGAGCTAACTGGATTGAGGAATGTGACAGATTTTGCATGTTCATCTAGTAATCAGTAAATTCTGCACAATGATGTGCAGAATAATTTTTTTTTTCACAGAATGCTTCAGTAATGCATAGGAGACCACGAGAATGGCAGCACAAATTTACATTATCAGAGCTGTAACCACTAGGGTCGTGCTTCAAACACCATACTATCATACTAAATAGAATGCCAGAACACCATCTGTGTCTAAGCATATTACTTAGTTTGTATTATCTAGTTTGGAACAAAGCCATGAATCCTCTCTAAATGTGCTCTAACTTGGCACACACAGCTGTGGGATTAATCTGCACATTAAAGCAGGATGCCATACAGCCCATGGTACAAAATGTTATAAACTATATATATATATATATATATAAGTGTGTGTCTGATTTAAGGAAAAGCATACACAAGCCAGCACAGCAAAATGCAAAACAACATACCAGAGTCACTGTTTTTCACATTAAATTGTCACTCATCTGTATTCAGGTAGCACAAACCTTATCTTAAGTGAAAATTAACAGTGAATCTTATCAAAGTAAAAACATTTCAAAGTTCCATTCCACAGATAAATGCTAAAACATTATTAATTTTATACATAATAAATAAGATATTCAAATTGTATAAACATCAGCATTAGATATCAAAGATGTATCTTTATATGTAACCTACTGACAGGCTGTTTCAGTAGTCGCTGCAGGTTTATTGTAGTAATAATTCATTCATTCATTCATTTTCTATACCGCTTAATCCTGTGTTCAGGGTCGCGGGGAACCTGGAGCCTATCCCAGGAGACTTCGGGCACTAGGCGGGGTACACCCTGGACAGGGTGCCAATCCATCGCAGGGCACACACACATACTGTACACACTCTCACACACCCAATTACGCTAATTAGCCTAACCTGCGTTAGGCTGAAGTATTTAAATAAACACATGATGGCCCAGTAGGTCAGGAACATTTCCAGGTATTTCTAGGTTATTTTAGAAATGTGAGATGAGAAGGACCATTGATTGCCCATTGTTACCCCAAGGTTGCATGTGGTGACTGATGACTAAGATCTGAGATTTGGTTGTGATTAATTATCTCACTCGTTATTCTTATTTATATATAAGCTTATATGGAAGAGCTGAGTCACAGGTTATCTGCAAGCAAAGAACCGTCCCGTCACTCTCACAAAAACTGTTTTTTTCTTGAGTTATGTTTACTGGGTATTCCTGTCAGACCTAATATACAGTATATGACAGAAATACCCAGTAAACATAACTCAAGAAAAACATTTTTAGATGCTTGACCTTGCGGTGACCTTGACCCTGTTTGGATCAATTCCAAAATCTAATCACTTCTGCTACTGATTACGAATTACAAACCACTATCTACCCCTTAAAACACCATAAGCAACACTTTATCAAAACAATTACAAGCTTACTTTGGGAAATGACTAATTACTCAGTAAGCATCATTCAAACCTGTCTCTCCAATCTCATCTCCTGAGTTAAAAGTCCTTCACTGTGTTGGATGAACACAGGCCTCATCGTCATGCTTTTCTCCACTGATTACTATCCACTCAAATATGTGTGGTGAAATTGTCCCTGATTAATGATCTTGCTGTGTTCTAGGGAGTTAGCTAAATTTGCCATGTTTTTCGATTGGGTAATTCAAACAGTACATATTTGTTGACTGCTTTCTATAAAGTGTAAGCTACAGTATGCGCATAACACATAATTGTGTCAGGATCATTTACAAACTGAATCGATCAAGCTTATCGGTTGCCCTGTGATATAATAACTTGATCAAAGCAAGATATTGACTGAGTACAGACAAGCACACCCAGCTAACAAAGCTTTGAACATGTAATTTAATTGTTTTAATACTGCGTGCTAAAATACTAGCTCCATATGCACCCATGTTCAAAAATGTTTATTTATATGTGCATTAAGGAAATTATAGTCACAGCAGTTATATCTAATGAGTTTTCCTAGATCTTCACACACATAGGTATGCATGCCCTGTTCATTAGTCAATAGACAATCAAATGGACAAAAAAAAAAAGTTTTAGGTGTGAAATGTGATTGCCCAGGAAATTACATCATTACAATGCTATTTAGTTTTATGACCCAATTAATGACAGCAAAGTAAACAGGAACTTACCCCTGCTGTGGCACTAACAAAATTTCTTTGCTTGCTCTCTTAATTTGGACACCTGCAGAGGGCATATATACTCAAATACACTTAAATTTCCAAAGACCTAAGGGATAAATATAACACTTACTGGGTTATTGCATGCCCAGCCTAATTACAATTAAATTCACTTACTGAATTTGTACTTTCAGGACCAATTTTCCCCTCTTGTCTTCCTAGTGGGTCCAAATGCCGGTGTCACTTTAGTCACTGTTCATACTGAAATTCTCAGAGGTTCCAGCAGTGCTTACAAGAATTTCCTAGCATGTAAAAACTGAATTCTATCACATAAAAAACTAAAATGGATATGAGCTACGAATAATTATAGTTGTTTGTGTGGTTCTTTCAGCTTCTCCCATCAAGGGATTGCCATTGCGGACCTTATCTGCACATTCTGCACAGGTATGGCACTGGATGACCTTCCTGATGCAACCAGTTTTTAGGTGGGTCCCATATCACCATAACAAGGGGTCAAAAACTGTGAATGCTACATCCAAAACTGTAGATGCTGGCACCTCTGAATGCTTTATGACTAAAAATGCCGTCAGTTCCTCACTGTGAGAAAAATGAGTTTGAACCCCTTTGGAGATAAAGTAACATGAGTTAGGATCAGCAAAGTATAATGTTATGCTGAATCCCAGGCTGCTTTATAGGAAAAATGGACAACTCCATGTGTACTCTGCTTTCTTATAGTATTTATTAGTGATAAAACAAATCCCAAAGCATAGAGGAGTCCTACAAATTTTTAAAAATGACAGTGGGATTCGAATAAATTATCTTACACACTTATTCTAACAGGATTATGGAAAACAGGTACATAGGCACAAAGCTAGGCTTATAAAGGAACACGCCAATACACACAACCCAAACTCCAAAACATGCTGTACATACTTCATACATTAAGGATATCTCAAAGCTAGATTTATCACATATCTACCATATTTTTTATGTTAATGTTCCAGCAATGCCTGCCTAAGGTTTCCCTGACTTTTAACGTAGGATTTCCCCCCTTTTTTTTTTTTCCTTTCTAGGGACCCACTTTTTAAAAATGACATACATTTTCTTCATGATTTATAAATACTGCTTTACGGACTGGGTCATGATTGTTTATGTGCATAAATTAAAGTTACTTTTCATTTTTATTGGCATTTACACATCACTTTATTACCTTGAAGGGTAAGCCAGCCATTTCTGAGATAGGCTACATATGATAAAAGACAACCTCATATGTATGTGTAATTGAAAACAATAAAAGTACACTTTAAATAAATGTAGACTATCTGTTTTTATTTCCTCTACTCTCTTTGCAACTGCAGGCAGAATCATGACAGAAACCCTGACAGTGGTAGAAAACTACCTACCTCCCCCGTGTGACTGAAAGGTGTACTGCAGACATAAATCGTGACAAATAGCAACCAAAATATAAGCAACAGGCGACTTACCTGCGACCAAGTGTCCTGACCCAGTGTTTGGGGACCACTGTTTTAAAGATTACAACATATTAACGGAACAATGTGTTATTTGCATCCATGTCAGGCCATTTGCTGTTAAAGATCATTTTGGAAGTTTGTTGGAACAAGTGCTACAGCACCACCTGCACGATGGCATGAAGAACTAGAAAGGTACATTTTCTGAAGAATATGTGCGAGGTGCTTGCCGTGGCAAAACTCAGGCTTCTGGGGCTTTTATAATGATAGTGTATGGGATCACTTGCTAAAGTGGATGCTAAGAGGGTGGCTTGACAGCGTCACAATGATCCTAAGAGCATCACTGGTTGAGTCCACCCCCATGTCTCTATGACAATGGGTTCCGTTCATAGTTCGTCATATGGAAGTTACCCTAGCAGGCAATGCATCTGTGAGCACCTCCTGTTTTAATGGGGAGTACCTTCATCATAATATGTCAATGGGGCAAATTTAGGCACCTCTTGCGCCCCAGGGGTACAACTTATACCCACTTGTAGGATATATTCTGACACATATTGATATCTTTTTGCCCCCACCCCTTAGAAAAGTCATAGCACCCCATTCCTGAATAAGCCTCTTTCATGGGTCTACAACCAATGGGTATGGGACTAGTTACGAGCCAAAATTTATACGGAAGAAGAAAAAAAAAAAAGAAATATTATAAAAAGCCTGCAAGATAATACCAGTGATGCTTTGCTTCGCTAACAACACTACTGAAGGCTCCGGCTGATTACTGTACTTCCTAGCCCTGAATGTAGATTCAGACAGGTTTTCAAAGAAAATCATGGCTAGTGACATACCACCTAGAGCATTAACTTAAAAAAACTTATAATAATGGAATGAATTCAATTCTAGTTGAGGGAACATTCATCAAAAAATGTGATGTCTAGGGCCATGGGGCAACACAAATATTACAGTTCAAAAGTACAGTACATCGAATAGTACGAATAAATGTACACAGGACAAAAGATACACAGTGCAGTGCATTCTGAGTAGTGTAACATTGATAAATGTAGCAGCTGTAATATCAGCAATGTATCAGCAATGTTAGCAGGAAGAAAAGAGTATCATAAATAAAATGTGACTAATGCAGCACTGTAATTTGCAGGTGTACAATGGTATCAAGTCCTGGATTAGGGCATTGACTAACTCAGGTGAGGCATTTGGAGACAGCAAGGTGTTGAGTAATTTACATGTCTGGCTCAGGTAAGTAACTGTTCGTTATGTCAACAGATGCTCTGGTACCTTCTGCCAGATGGCAAGAGAATAAAGAGGCCATATACAGTAAGATCACTTATTCATTGGTTTATTTATAAGGGGCCGTGTGCAATGTTAAACATAAATGTTGCCATTTTAATGGATTGTGCCAATATAAGCAAAAAGTAGGAGGAAAGAGGTAGTAGGTTTTCAGGTTTTCAGTGGTTGTTGTAAAAGGGATCGAAATTGGGTAACATGTCCATGACGATCTTTTCAGCTGTTCTCACAATTAGCTGTATGACTCTGTTGTCAGTGCTCTTCTGTGTTTGTGTGTGCGGTATATCCCACATTATTGTTATTATGCGTCTGATGAGACCTTGTGATATAGGGCATTGTTCCCTCCTAACAATTTCACTGTCATGCTATAAATAGACAAAGCTATTGTTAACAGGCATGTTATTAGTCATTTGGGGACAGAATGGGATAAGATGCTTGTGCATTCAGTTTGACAAAAGTACAAAACTGATGCCAGGGTTTACTTATAGTTATACAATACAAATAATGTCTAAATGACTGAGATATTATACAGAATGAGAACAAATTGAGTTTTTGTAACATTCAAATTAGTTACTGTATAGATTAATCAACTACAAGGCGGCATAGTGGCTTAGGTATATGCATGGAGTTTGCATGTTCTCTTCATGCTTGGTGGGTTTCCTCCATGTACTCCGGTTTCCTCCCACAGTCCAATGTTAGCAGATTAGGCTAATTGGCATTCTCAAATTTCTGTAATGTGAGAAATTTTCTGCAATGATGGATTGGCACCCCATCCAGGGTGTACACTGCATTGTGGCCAAAGGCTCCTGGGATAGGCTCCAGGCCTCCAACCACCCTGTACAGGATAAGCAGGATAGATGAATGAATGAATGAATGAATGAATGATCAAGTATAATAGGTTACATTAGTATAGTTTATGCAAGTATAATATCAAGAAACAATAATGTACCTAGTCTGTACAACGTATATACACTAGCATATTTATGAGTCTGAATCCAGTCAAAATCTAGTCAAGGAACAAGCCTTGCAACTCAAAAGGGTCTTGTGTTATTCTTCATGTTCACCTTCATGATCTGATCAGGCTGAACCAATAAATGGCATGTTTGCTGATTTCATTAGCACTGCAGCTTACTTTGTAGTCATGCAGTTGGTGAATAAAGCATCAACAGTGTTTTGCAAGTTCACACTTTATACTGTAAGTGCTAGCTAAAAGTTCAGTTCACACACTTTAAAATGAACTAATTCATGTTCATAGTTCACAAATTAAAATTCTGAACTAAGTTCACAGGCCCAAAAAAAAGAACTAGTTCAAGGATGTTTTTTCCCCTGGCCCGAGCTGCAGAAAGCTTTTTTTTTTTTTTTTTTTTAGTAGAACTCTTTCTACCTACCTATCCCCTGCCCACCTGCACTAGACATCACCGTAAAAAAAAATCAGTTAATATTTTATATATCTTCTGCTTCCAGAATGTTAACAAGCATCCCACCTTGCAAAACCTCATCGATACCTGTACAGCTCAACTCACACCTATGAGAAGTGTGTAAACATTATTCCGAATAGTACCTACAGTACACACCAAGTTTATAACGGACAATGAAGAATGTAAAGTATTGTGAGACTTCGGGTTTCCTGTGAAGTACGTAAAACCCCTATCTCACCTGTGCGGTTTGACTCGCGGTGAGATGCGGTGTCAGGCACCGTGAGTTGCCGCGATTGCGCGCCGACGTTCCGCTGACGTTCTGCTGACGTTCCGCGATGTTCGCCAAGGTCCGCAAACCTCCGCGAGGCCCGCAAAAAAAAATTAAACATGTTTAATTTTTTGAGCAGAAAGATGGAAACGTACTCACAACGCCAACAACTCACGGTGAATCATAATGAACTGTATTTACGGCCACCGCGCGAAACCGCATAGGTGAGATATATAGGTGAGGGTATAACCAAGTAGACAGGAAGTTTGGACAAGCCACTCATGTTCATTACTCTGCATGTTAATGACACTCACGTTCTTTAGTTGCAAACTGATCCGTTCAATACACCATTCACCAAAATGAACATGTTCAATAAACAACGCTCTTTTAGCATGTTCATGCATGACACTGAGGATCATTATATTTATACAGTTGTATGCAAAGATTTTGGCAGCCAAATTCCAAAAATGTGTTGATTTTTATGTGACAAGTAGGACAAACAGCTCAGCTCTTCTTTTTTTTTCAATTTGTTTCAATAAACCTTTTTTTCAAATGTTGATGCATACAGTAGATAACTTATTTTAATGCAAAACATTTGGATACCTCTACTACTTAGAACACCCTATTTGGCTGACCTCTTTACACATTGTTCTGACTTTTTCCTTTATAAATGTGTCCAACTTATCTATTTACTGTTTTGCATAGAACAGACACTGACTTCATTTGTGAGCTATGAGTCTCAGCACACCTAACAGTTTGTAGCACTATGGTGCCTACATCAATTGCCTCTTTTCCACTGCATAGTACGGCACAGCACGGTTCAGTACAGCTCACTTCGGTTCGGCTCAGTTCGGCTCGGTTTGCGCTTCCACTGCAGTTTAGTAACGCTTTAGAGTGGGCGGGATTATTCACGTGTCGTTATAGTTGCGGCGCCGCTAGTGCCGTGTCATCATCATAAACGCGCCACAAACAAACACACAACAATGGAGCATATCGCCGGCATGGTGTTCTTCATTCTCGGCATGTGGATGTTTTTAACAGCAAGACGAAGGAGTTTGTTTCAAAAGAGGCCGATGGCAGCCAAAGAAAATTTTTGGTTAATACAAAAGGTGCGTCCGATCCTTCGCTAGCTGTTCTAAATATAGCGGTTCTGTTGTCTCGTGTCGCAAGTTCAGTGTCGCAGTAATGACGATTTTCTCCGGCCAATCAGTGACCAGCAGAGTTTACACGTCACGTTTTGGTAACGGTTCGGCGCACTTGGAACCTCGGCTGAGGTGGTACTAAAAAAAGGACCAGGTACCAGGTACTGTTCCCAGTGGAAAACCCCCCAAAAGTGAGTAGAACTGAACCGTGTCGTACCGTACTATGCAGTGGAAAAGCGCCAAATGTTGCCTAATAATTGTTTATATTGACATGTGCTGAAAGCCAACAGGGCAGCCTCCCAAGCCAAGGTATCAATATACTGTACAGTAGGTTGATGGGTGGCCTCCCATGCCAAGCTCAAGCCTGAGGCAAAACAAGCAGCCTTCCAAGTCAAACTCAACCCTGAGACAGACAGGGTAGTCTTCCTAGCCAAGCTCAAGCCTCAGATGGGGAAGGCATCTCAAGCCTGTTGCAGCTGCGCTCAAGATAGAGCAACTGCCACACAATGGAGCAACTCCCACACCATGTTTACAACAGAGGCAGCTGATGGGGCCTCCCTAGCCAAGCTTGTGTTGGAAGCCAACGGTGCAGCCCCACAAGCTAAAATCACAACAGAGGCTAATGGGGTGGCCTCTCAAGCCAAGCTCAAGTTAGAGGTCAATGGAGTGGCCACCCTCATTCTGCTGAAGCCTACAGGCTACAAGGCAACCTCTCAACCATGCTCAAAACAGAGGACAAAGTGGCAGCATCCCTACCCAAGCTTAAGTTGGAGGACATTCAGGCAGCCTCCCTAACAACAGAGGCCAATGGGAACATATCCAATGCCAAGTTCTCACCAGACATCAACAGGCTGGCTATGTGAAGTACACTTACACCAGAGGCTGGCAGGCTGTCCTAGCCAAGTTCAAGCTGGAGGCCAGCAGAGCAGCCAAGATCATGATGGGGCAAACAGGATGGTACTCCAGGCCAAGCTCAAGCCTGAGGCCAAGCCAAGAGGTAGTCTATGGCTTGTCTATATATTGTCTATGTTTATTATCTTGTCTATATTTTGAAAGAAGTTAAAATCTTGGACAGGTCTTTTAAGTATAACAAACACCGAATCAAATCACCAACAACCACCAACTCACAGAGACACATTCATTTGGCTGGTGACAACAATATTATTAAACACACTTACAGAAGGAAAAACAAGAGTATTACTTTAATTAAGTTTATGTGTATGTTTTTTTTTAGCCACCTAATTCTATAATCAAGCATACTGCTGAACTGCTTTTTCCTTACATTTGTTGTTGTTTTATAATTTGGCCAAAGTGTCTTTCCAGCACCATACTAGTCAGATGGCAACATTTTCAATATCTGAGAATCTAACAAGGTGGAACAATCAATAAAACATTATTGGTGGTATTAGTTTTACAAATAATATTTAGAAATGTATGCAATAATGTTACAGTACATACATCCTGACCAGGGCAGTTTAAGGGAAATGTAAGTCTTTCTGATAAACAGATCTCCTGATCAGTTATGGGAATGATGGAAGACTGTTAAAAAAAAAAAAAAAGATAAACAAATGACTAATATTTCAGAAACATTTTTTCTATTATATATTAATTCAGTTATTCAACATCTTATATGAAATAGTCAAAGAACATGCAGATTCTCAGAGTCGAGATTAATGCATGTAGTAGTGTCATAATGCAATATCCATATCTGCATTTCAAATACAGTATCTATCTATATCTCTTCTACAATTTAATTCAGAAGTGGGCACTGCCTAAACCAGGGAAGTTTTAGTTTTTTCTTTCTTTCCCCTACCATCATGACAACAAATTAATTGTAGTGCACATATTTTTACAATTGCAAAATATGAATATATATATATTTTTCCCTCTTTTTTTTTTTTTACATATTTTTTTACTTTTATGCATTTTTAATAAATGTAGTAGTTGATATTCTATATGGAGTGCCAATGTTGCTGCGAAGTGACAGGGATCGTTTTCAAAAAGAATTTTTTTTTTCTTCCCAATTTTCTCCCTAATTTAGTTGTGTCTAATTCCTCCCGTCACAAGATGGCTCCCACATTAAGGCTACTACGATCACTCAGTCGGGAGGGCTGAAGACTATCACGTGTTTCCTCTTAACCACGTTTCGCACTGCTCGCTCACGCACCGTTGGTTGACAGCGAGCTTATACTCAGAGGACATGAAACCAGTGAACTCCAGATGATAGGGCGAGCGCTTTACCACTGCTCCACTCAGGGGCCAAAAAGAAAATTTTAAACTGAAATTGTATTTGCAAAGCAAGCGCAGGCAAAGATGGTCGCACTGCAACAGAGACTGGTCAGAACCATGCTACTATTCAGCGCTGGGTTAAAATTCACTTGCTCCAAAAAGTTCAGTGCATGCAATTTATTTTATTATTATTATTATAACCGAGTGCACAGAAGTCTGAAAAATCTAACCAGACTGCAATCTATTTGATATTAAAGGTTGTGGCCTCAAAAGTGTACAAAACACAAAGTGTCTCTAGCCATATAATACTCAGGTGGCACAAGTGCAAACATTTTGGATTCTGAGAATTTATCAACATATAGTAAGAAGAAGAAGCTCCACCTCCAAACTTGTGAATGCAGATTGCAAAAGCCACTGAAGTTGTACTTAGAGACATTTAGGGATTTAACCCTGGGGAGAGTGTATACAAATTACCATCTGCTGGGTATTCTCTTTGTAAGCCTCTGTCCCATCTACCTTTACCCTCCATTTTCTCTGCCCTGTGCATGAGTACAGGCTCCTCTCCCTAGTGCTGATTGGATAAAGCAGTGTTTTTACGGTTCGGGCAGAGTCTGCGCCAAGGCTGCATGCACACAGAACAGACAGCTAGCAGACCGAGAGGAGATATTCCCTAATCATTTTCAGAATATAATTACTTCCTGCACCTTTAGTAGTGGTATTAGTTACAAAATATATTCAGCATTGTGGAACAGACAATTTAAGACAATCTTGATCATCTCTGCCAACACTGGAAGACGCCAACAAAAACTAGTGCATAGTAGTGTGAAAAACATATCAAATTGGGACCCTCAAAATCCTGAAACCTGTACAGAACATTGCTCACATTTTTTTTTTTGCATTCAATTTCCTGGTGGATGCTGAAGAAGGATGGTCAAAGTTAGGACGGCACCATACTCACTCACTCACCGTCTATACCACATAATCCTGTACACAGGGAGGTGAGAGCCTGGAGCCTATCCCAGGAAATAGGGCACGAGGCATGGTTCCAATCTATCACAATCCATCGCAGGGCACACGTACACTACCAGCAATTTGGGAACACCAGTTACCCTAATCTGCATGTTTTTAGAGTGTGAAAGGAAACCGGAGTACCCGGAGGAAACCCACCAAGAACGGGGAGAACATGTACACAGAGACAGGAATCGAACTTGGCCGGGAATCCAACCCGAACCATGGAGGTGCAAGGCGACAGTGCTAACCACTAAGCCACTATGCTGCCTTGGGAAAGCACCTGCGGTTTAAAAATTGTTTTAGTCTCTAGTTGTGAATTTAAATTAATATCTGCTTCTATCACCTACAGTAGATTGCATATGTCTTTACATCATGCTGGAGGCAGCCTGAATTTCATAATGCACCATAACCAGATATGGTTAATGTGCAGTGTATCATGGCTTAACAAAGATAGATGTATCATTAGCAAGCTTTTTCTTCTACTTCCCTAAACCATTAGTGAATCATACAGCCACTTTCCTGGCACTGCAGTGTTCTGTTAGGGGGTCAGCTAAGAGTCAGTGGCGGAATTGGAGTGAATTCATTACCGAGCACTGTGCTCAGGACACAAACGTTGCTTATACTTTCATGTGCCTTAAAAGCCCTTAAGGCTCGAAACAGCACCGACAGAGCAGGCTCAGTATGAACAGACTATAAGGGAAATGAAATTTACAAGTAACTTCACTACAATGCAACAGGTTGCAAAAAAAAAAAAAAAAAAGATGAATAATTACAGAATCAGGAATGACTCAGTAAATGCCTACATGCATTACTATAAATGTGAAACCTGTGAATGTTGCAGACACCAAGACTAGGACTTTTAAACATATCACTTTTAGTTATTTGTATAGGAGGTTGTGTAATACTGTATGTTGCATTCTTTATCTTTATTGTTTATCCCTAGTTAATTTTAATTATGCAAGGTTTTAAAATGATTAAACTTTTTTTTTTAACTCCTGCTACTTTCTCAACCTTTATTCTACCTACTTGCAAGGTAGCATGTTTACTGGTCTTTTTACATCCAATACTGTTTTGTTGTCATGTCTAGTTAGTGTGCATTGTCCTGCTTGTTCATATATTATCGTAATTATTATTATTAGTAGTAGTAGTAGTCCTATTTGCAATTTATGTAATTCTAAATGTACCCATGCTGTGGCATTACGTGCTGCATTATGGTTCCAAAGAATGCATATGATATAGAGGAATGTCATAACAATTGAGAAAAATGAACCTCAGGGAACAAAATCACTGGGTATGTAACACAAATGGTGTAATACGTCTGCCCCCTTGTGTTTTTTGGAACACATTGCCAAATTCCCATTCTTATTAAAGAAATTATTTTTATTGCAGTGTTACAGTAATAACAGAATTACATGTTAAGCATTGATATAATACAACAGAAAGTGTATTATTTGTAAGTGCTTTTTTACATGATGTAAATTGTCAGTTCAGAATAAAGAGACTAAACAAAAATGAAAAAAAAAAAAGATGTGAAACACCATAACATACATAAAAAGGTTTTTACAGTACAGTCCCATGTAGTGTGTTAGACAATTTACTTATACCAGATTTCAAAACATTGCACTCCACAGACTATGTTGAACATTGTGAAACGACTTAGAGAACACATCACAAATATATTTATTATATACAAAAGAATATTCATTAGTGATATTAACAGGATGAGACAAGTTTCTTTTTTCTAGTTGTCTATTCATGACGAATGAAATACACAGCTTTACAATACTGAAGTCATACATAAAACTTTTTGGGAAATATTAAAACACAGCACGCTCACTCACTCATCTTCTATACCGCTTTATCCTGTATTCAGGGTTGTGGGAAGCCTGGAGCCTATCCCAGGAAACTTCGGGCACGAGGTGGGATACTGTACATCCTGGACAGGGTGCCAATCCACCGAGGGCACACACTCACAATGAATTTGGGAATTGAGAATGCCACTTAGCCTAATCTGCATGTCTTTGGACTGTGGGAGGAAAGCGGAGTACCCGGAGGAAACCCACCAACCACGGGGAGAACATGCAAACTCCATGCACATCGAGACAGAAGTCGAGTCTGGCCGGGAATCGAACACAGATCCTGGAGGTGCAAGGCGACAGTGCTAACCACTACACCACCGTGCCGCCTAAAACACAACAATGTTTTTTAAAATGTACAAAGGCGTCTATCAAGTGTCTCTAATTTCCAGCATTTTTACAGCGTACAATTTACACCGCTTTACGTGTTTGTTCTTCACACTCGGGTCTTTGAAACGTCTCCCACATTTCGGGCACATGAACGGTTTCTCTCCTGTATGAATCCTAATGTGTGTCCGAAGGTGGCCTTTTTGTTTGAATTTGTTGCCACAATAATGGCAAAGGTATGGTCTCTCGCCAGAATGAACCCTCTCATGTATTCTGACATCTGAAATTCGTCTGAAAACCTTTCCACACAGCTGGCACTGATTTTTGTCCAGAGAGCGTAGGTGGCTGTCCTTTGTGGTGCAAGGCCCGTAACTGTTACAATGTATGTGCTTGGGTTTATGCACCGGCTGCCCTCTCTCTTCATCCAGAAGCCTCAAGGCAAACGTAGGGCTATAAGCAGAGACAGTCAATAAACATTAGCGGAACATGGTGCAAACATAGTATTTGATCTACAAATGAGTCTGGTCTATTTTCTTATTGTTAGTCATTTATACTGATATCATTAAAATTGCAAAAGAAGCATAAAAAAGCATTTTGTGAGTGTAAGCTTAGGCATGGTTCCCTTTTATCTCCCCTAAGCAATAGCAGTTGCTGTACATCAAGGTTACATGCTAGTCACAGTGAAACAAAAGATAAACTACTATTTAGCTTCATATACTGTAAATATATCATGCTAATCTGTGTTCCAAACCTTTAGCATGTGTTTTAGCTTACAAAAATGCACTGTCCCTGAAACAACATTTCGTTTTAAATATGATCTATTAATAATGTTGGCAAACAATAACTTTTGCTTTGCGACCTAAATAATTAAGAGTTATTTTATTTGCTTGCTAATGTTATGAAAACATTTAAAACTAATTCATAAATTCAAATGCTTGAAATGGATGTACACATATCTAGTAACAGAAATATCTTATGAATTCTTTATGAAAAAGAACAATGCTGGAAAAGCACCGAGTGTAAGCTCGGCCGTGATCACTTGACTGCTGCTTAATTAGAAGATCAGGTCGATCTGGTCCAAGCTCTTTTCTTTCTTCGTCCAATCGCCATGCGAAGGGGTATTTTAGCAAAGAAATCTTCTCTCATATTTAGCTGGCTTCCACGTCAATCACTATTCAATACTAATAATCTGCTGATTATAAGACTCGTTGAGAATGGTCCAATCACGTGAGCCCAAATATTTAAATTCGCTAAGAATATTGATTCGCTAAGAACAAAAGTGCTGCGCCCCAAGGATGTTTTGAAAAAATCCAATTAGAGCTCAGCCTTAAATCAAATGCTTTTCAAAAATTTACGTGCCTACATAGACACTCGTTTGTCCGGCGCCCCGTGTACTGTACACGAACACAAATGAACGTAATACAGTTTAGATTTTTTTAATATTGTAAATAAATTATATTAAGAAATACAGTGGAATATTGTGACTAAATGACTTTATTTCATTATTAAAAGAAATAATTATGTTAAATAATTACATGTTAAAGTAGCATTCTTTTCTGCCTAACTTTATGTGGGTGGCACCCCTGCACCCCATACTGACAGGAGTTGTCTCACTGTGAGCATCCATTTCTTCGTACACTGGAGGTCAGTGGTGGTTCTACACTGAATTGTATGGGAAGCCAAACACATCAAAAGTGTGACAAAACCGTGGCACCCGATTGAGCCGCTCTGGGCGGACCAAATACAGTATCTGCCCAGTGGACAGCGCAGCGCGACAATCTGGATAGCGCAGAGATGATCTGGTTTATTTGCGTGGCCCGGTGGATCGCGCAGCGCGGACCAGTTTCAGTCGCGCAGCGCTGCTCGAATCACAAACCTGCGCGACCCACTGGGCAGCGATGCGCAACTCTGATAGAAATAGACCCCGCCCACCATCATATTACATTTTATCCACAATTTCCTGCTGTAGTTTAGAGTGCACAAAGTGGAAGCAGTTTTTTTCATACTTAGGCTATAACGATATTGGCAGACATGATGTTGAACTTTATTAAATGTATTATGTTTATTTTTCCTTAATGGATCCTTAAAGTGTTTGAGGACAATTTATTTAAAATGTCAGTACTGTTTAATATTGTTTCTGACTTTCTTAGGAAGCGGGGTAAATGGTGGGCGGGGTCTATTTCTATCAGAGTTGTGCAGGTTTGTGATTCGAGCAGCGCTGCTCAAGTTGGTCCGTGCTGCGCGACTGAAACTGGTCCGCGCTGCGTGATCCACCGGGCCGCGCAAATAAACCAGATCATCTCTGTGCTAGTGGTGTAGTGGTTAGCACTGTCGCCTTGCACCTCCAGGGTCCGAGTTTGATTCCCGGCCAGGCTCGATTCCCGTCTCTGTGTGCATGGAGTTTGCATGTTCTCCCCATGCTTGGTGGGTTTCCTCTGTGTAGACATGCAGATTAGGCTAATTGGCGTTCCCAAATTGACCATAGTGTGTGAATGAGTGTGTGTGTGTGCGCTCTGCGATGGATTGGCACGCTGTCCAGGGTGTACCCTGCCTCGTGCCCTGAGTCTCCTGGGATAGGCTCCAGGTCCCCGCGACCCTAAATACAGGATAAAGCGGTATAGAAGATGAATGAATGAATCTCTGTGCTATCCAGATTGTCGCGCTGCGTTGTCCACTGGGCCGCGCAAATATTTGGTCCGCCCAGAGCGGCTCAATCGGGTGCCACGGTTTCGTCCCACTTTTGATGTGTTTGGCTTCCCATAGAAAACCGCTTAGCGGCACAGATTATTATTTTTTCCTCCAGGTTCGTGTGCCACCCCCCACGTGACATGAAAAAATGCCGCCCTGTGGCCAAAAATGGCTGCCCAGTTCGCCCATGCCTAAAACCGCCACTGCTGGAGGTACACAGGGTCCATGCCAAAATAACAGTAACACCACTGGATTACAGTATTACTGTTAAATTTGTTTCACCTTACAACATTTTTCATTCATTCATTTTCTATACCGCTTAATCCTGTGCTCAGGGTCGCGGGGGACCTGGAGCCTATCCCAGGAGACTTCGGGCACTAGGCGGGGTACACCCTGGACAGCGTGCCAATCCATCGCAGGTGACACACCCATACACGCACCCAATCACACACTATGGGCAATTTAGGAACGCCAATTAGCCTAACCTGCATATCTTTGGACTGTGGGAGGAAACCGGAGTACCCGGAGGAAACCCACCAAGCACGGGGAGAACATGCAAACTCCATGCACACAGAGACGGGAATCGAACCCAGACCCTGGAGGTGCAAGGCGACAGTGCTAACCACTACACCACCGTGCCGCCCTCTTACAACATTTTATACTTGATAAAATTTTTGATTCATATTCCTATTCATCCCACCTCTGCCTGCATCAGAGAAACTTTGTATTTAACAAATTCTTTCTCACAGTTCGTATGGGTAGATGTTGGTGAATAATGACAAATTATCGCCACTGGAGGGAACATTACGGTGCCATGTGGCTTTTTATATTCTGCGTGAAGGTTACCATCACCAGGAATGAAAGTATCCCCCTTCTAAATCCCCTTAAAATCAAATCCCTTGAATGGGTGTTGTTGGTGACTATCGTCTCCATCACTGGTTTTGTTTTGCTCAGGGAAATTTGGGATGAGTTGTTGCATCACTGTTACAGATATCGCTAGTGTTGTTGCTGAATGCTTGTATGCTTTAGCGTATTCTGTGGGTCAGCGCTGTCGTGTCAGACTTGCCATTTGGGGGGGAAAAGAAGGAACTGAGCTTCCACACAGTAATCAAGCCAATCATTCCTGTTCAGTGCAGTAGAGTTGGATTATTGCTGCTAGGTATGCTTGCTAGCACAGGCAGACATACTGATTAAGTGTGCCAATCTAAAGTGCAGGCTTTTTCTTGGTGAATGTTCAATAATTGTTGCCTGCTGCTTTGGGCACAAAACAAGTGGAGCAGTCCTGGTGGTTCCATGTTTGAAACTTTTTGCTGCATTAACTGGGTGAATGTGGCAAATGAGAGATTACTCAGTGCTTGTCAAAAGAAATTTTCACTCCATCTGTGAATAGTTTAACTAATTGACTCTTTCAGGAAGGATCATTTTGAATTGGGCTCTAGAAAAAGAGGTCATGTTGGGGAACCTCATTATATAGAGGAGAGACAAAGCACATAAATGTTATTTGTCAGATAGCCAATAGCCTGGTAGACTGTGTAACTACATATCTGTCACAGGACAGAGGCTATACATTTAGAGTACCAGAAGAGATCACCAGGGTGACTAATGATAGCATTTCCAATTTTCTGAAAACCTCTAAAGTACATGGGGAAGAGAAAGTCTTATTAACTGGTAAACAGAGGCTGGACTTTGGCTCCAAGACAGAAGAGACTGAGCGGTAAAGATATTAGAAGTTTTCTATTTTGGATATTGACAACCTTGAGACCAACTATTAAGACAGACAAATATTTTTGTGACTTTTTGATACACCTGCTGCAGTAGCTGGCAATGAAACAAGGAAACATGTTGACTTGGCATATATGTTTTTCAAAGCTTTTTAAATTGTTTTTAGCTAAAATTTATATTTTTTATACCAGGTTCAACATCAAATGCACACCAATTATCCATAACATTAAACCACCACCAGGTGAATTAAATAACATTTATTATGATTTTTATACATGTAAACTGGTGACAGGATCATGGGCACCAGCAGCTCATCTATGCCTTTGGGGAGCAAAGGCTAGCCCAACCCGTCTGATCTCACAGAAACGCTGGCTATGATAGCAACATATCAGAACTCTCAGTGCATCATAGCTTCCTGTGTATGGGGCTTAGCAAACAGAGAGTTCAAGGTTGTTGATCTGGCCTCCAAAAATCCCCAGATTTCAATCGAGTTTTAATCGAATCCAATGTACTGGATGAACAAGTCTGATCCAAGCACTTATCTGCAGCTAATGTTTCCATGGCGGAAACCATTGCACAAGTTCAGAGATCTTGTCGGGTCATGCCTTTAAGGGTGTTTTGGTGGCACAAGCTGGTTTAAATGTTATGGCTGACGGGCTACATTTACATTCCTGAAGAATCAAATTTGGGCCAATGCTTATAAACCACGTGACCTCTACACATTTCTTTCAACAAGCTTCAGAATCTTCTTCAGAATTCTTGGGAGTTTTGTTTAAAAACTACATTCTTTTCATTCTGGGACTGATGAGCCAGTCAAATTAAGTATTTTGTTTTCCATGTATGGTAATGCAAAAAGAGGTCTATACAACCAAGCAAACAAATGTTTGCACAGGTCTTAAAACAAGAAGGAGCACTGAGATCACTGGATTAACAAAACATGAACCCAAATACGTGAGACAGTTGTTCTGCACAGGGCCTGGGTGTAATAGGATTGATGAGTTCCTGGCTAGCTGATTTGGGATATTGTTGGTAGGAACTTGGGTTCCAAAGGCAAAAATTTTTAACACATCTCCTAACATATTCTCCAGTACTCCATATTAACTGATTGATTTTTTTTTAAGTTGTATACTGAAAGAGCAGTATGAACTCTGATCATATTAATAACTATTAAAAGTGCTCCAGGGATGTCCTTCCCTTAAAGCCTCCTGAACATATTTATTCATTTATGCTGTTGTTTAACAGGAGGTACGTGTTAAGTTATATTTGGTCTTCAGAGGATGAAGCCGAAAGTCTCTTGTTGAAAAGATGTGTGTATGTTGGGAAGGTCCCTAGAACTTCTGGCCTCAATCTTTGTGTGTTCCAAAGAAAAATACTAATTGAAAATACATTTGCAAGACTATTTCTAGTAATTCCCACATAATAGAAAAATATTAGACTGATTTGCTATAAATTATAATCTTAGGAGCCACAAAGTACTTTAAGTCCTGTTTGCTGCCATTTGATCACCGCACAAGAGACAGCAGCTAAAAGCTGGCCCTCACTTTCACTGAGAGCCAGCCTTCGCAATTCACCTGTCTTCCTCCCTCTTTAAAATCCCTAAATTTCCCTATTTTTCCAATAAAACTACCCTTTCCCCACAAGACCTCGCCTCATGTCTGTGGTGCACCTCGAGTGAAAGACCTTACAGCTCTATATGCTGTATGCATGAGATAAAGAATATAACAAAAATAAAAAAAAATTAAAAAAACATATGACTCTCTATCATTTTGAAAGTTTGATGCAAAATAATCTAAACCAATCATCCAAAATCCAATAGCCTCCTACACTGTTACAATCACTATTTAAATGTGGAGGACCTGGTGTTAAAAAACAAATACTGAAAACACTAACAATCTTGTCTGAGCAGTTACATGGTGATGCAAAGTTAAAGGTATGGTAGGTACAGGCTTAAGATTATAAAAACTCGACTTGATTTATTTTCGCAAGGAAGTCAAACAGTGGGGTACAGAAAAATCCTGGCAGTGTTGTTAAGAATCCGTTTGCATGGAGGAAGAAAAAAAGAAAATCACACTCGCTCACTACAATTCCTAGGATTTTGTACAAGATTAAATGCTGCTGAAATCTATTTCCCCCAACTGGCATTTTCATTTGCAGTCATTCAAGTCAGCCCTATTCAAAATTCACCTGTGGTTTTCTTTGTAAATGTTACATTTACCTCCTGCTGAACATTCTTCTTTAGTAAATAAATTAGACATTAACTCTCTTCTAATCACAAAGTAAAACTAGAAGTCATACTGTGCATTTTAAATAGCTAGAACCATGGCAAAACTCTCATATAGCTCACATGTTGTGAATGTCTGAACTGTTAAAATCGGCTGGTCCTGTTGGCTTGTCAAGTGTGAAAAGAAGTTAAAATAAATGACAAAACAACAATGTTTACAAATTGTATTTGTGAATAATGTTAGGAATAGTTAAAAAATAAAAATAAAAAAAAACAGCAGCTTTTCACATATTTGACAATCCAAATTTGTGGTAAATCTTGATAATCTTGATAAACAGAACAACAGTGCTACAACATCCACAATTTTCATTAGAAACTGAGGAAGACCAAAAAGTTGCATTAAGTTACATAGATTTGAAATTTACATTATGCAATACAAAAAACATTGATCCAAATGGTACATGACTAAAAAAAAATGAATGAATAAGAAATTATTTCAGGACCTACAGTATGGAAAGCATATACAGACCATGCTAATCAGCTTTAATATTTCTATTACCCTAGCTAGCATTTTTGTAATAATTACTTTTAAAACTATAAACATTGTTTGGAATATATTAAAAGTGTCAAGTAGGACTAAAAATTCTTTAAAAAATACTAGATTATGTGTTTCTATAATCACAGAAAGAGAGGCAATGCAAAAGTGGGGGAGAAGAAAAAAAAAACCCACCTCACCCCTCTGAATCATTTAGATTTTCAAGTAGGATGGCTCAGTTCAGCATTTTCCAGATGAGCCCTAACATGTCTGTTGCATGCACTTCGATCACTGAACCTCTTCCCACAGGAAATACAGCTGTAAGGCTTTTCACCTGTATGAATCCTAATATGTACACTAAGATGACTAGATTGCCTGAAGTTTTTATCACAGTAGGGACAATGATATGGTCTCTCTCCTGAATGAACTCTTAGGTGAACTTTCAAAAGTCCTCGAGAGCTGAAACTTCTCCCGCACACGACACACAGATAAGCTTCAGGATCGCTTTGGTAAACTGCAGAAGGTTTGTGGACGGGTTGAACATTCCTCTCGTTCATGCTCCCTGTGCTTATACGTAACTCTAAATGAGCGCAAGGCAAAAGAAACAATCAATTTACATATAACAATTTATACCAATAATTCACACACACATGAGAAATCAGATCAGCTTACGTCTTTGCATGCACTGTTCTTCCTCCAACATCAATACTTCTGGGACTCTCTCCTTTTTCTTACATGTCCTTTGATTTTCTATCCTTGGCTCCATTTTTCTTTCTCTTCCAACTTTTGGTAGTTTGCCAATTCCGCGAGCTCTTATCATAGAATATCTAAAATTGAAGTTGAGCGAAACATAGTACAAAGAATTGGACATTTGGACAAGTAACACACACTGTTTGAACAGATATTTTAACCCCTTTAACTTCCACTCTTTATATTTATATATATATTATGGTTTGCTCTGCTTTCCAGTTCTAATTACGTTAGACTTAATTTATTTTTTATCAAGACTAACTAACAAATACTGTGCACATATGTCAAAGTCTTCTCCGTTTCATCTGAGATGGAGAGAGGCACACTGAAGACATGTTTTGTGGTCTTGGGAGTCAACATTTTTTGGAAACAGTTATATTCGGAGTTAGTGAGGAAAAATACCATCCAAGCTTTATAAAGCCAGTATCAGTCCTGTTATGGTTGTATGCCAGTGCCTGTGGCATGGGTAAATTGCACATCTGTGAGGGCACTATAAATGCAGGAAATTTTTCTTTTTGGAGCAACATTTGCTGCCATTCAAACACTATCTTTTTGAGAGTCATTCCTGTATTTTACAGCAAGGCTATGCCAAAGGGCATTCTGCTTAAATTATGCATGAACAGTTGGCTAAACAGAAGACGGGTGCTAAAATATGGCAATAAAAACCCCATACATTTGGTCAGCTGAAGACCTGCATAATGGAAGAAAGGGGGGAACTTACGCTAGTTAAATTTGATCAACTGGTGTCTTCAGTGCTCAAATGCTTAAATAGTAAGGTTAAATATTGGTACAAACTGTCAACTGTCCGAACTTTTTTATAGGATGTTGCAGCCACCAGGTTTAAAATGTGAGTGCATATTTTTAACAAACAATTAAATTTACACAATATTGAGTTCTTGTAGAGTTTTCATTATAGTACAAGATGAAAGAGACTTTACAGATGATTTATCACCCCACACAAGGTACTGGTTTGTTGCCTATGATATGCTTTGAGGGTAATAAAACAGCAAGGGTTTCAATAGTCCATCAGCCATAACATTAACACCATTAACAACATTAATAGGTAAATTGACCAACATTGGCCATCAATGATTTGCCAGTAACCTGGGAACAGGATCATGGACACCCAATACTCAGCCTAGTCATGGGAAGCAAAGAGCTTGTCTGGTTCAACCCCCCCCCCCCCCCCAAAAAAAAAGGTACAGTAATGTAGCACAAACTAGTGATGAAATGAAGAAATGACACTTCCAGCAAGAAAATTTCTAATTTACACTATCACAATTCTTAATACAAGATCCATGTTTCATAAATTGGAGGTCCCGAAACCAGTCACGGAAAGAATTCCGTCCATCTGTATGTTTGTTTGTATTTCTCTCCAACCGATTTCGTCACTGCATCGCGCAAAACTAGCTGAACAGAATTTTATGAAACTTTGCCAGCCATTCAGTTATGTGCCAGATTACATCACAGCAGCCAGTGTTTTCACGGACGAATACAGTGGAACCTCGGATTACGAGTAACGCGGTTTGCGAGTGTTCTGCAAGACGAGCAAAGATTTTTAATAAATGTTGACTTAAAAAACAAGCATTGTCTTGGTTTACGAGTACCGAGTATCATGCATCAAGCATGCGCTTCTTGTTTTGACGTCGAGTGTCACGTGATCACAACTGAGCCAACGGTTTGTCTCTCTCTTGCGCTGCGGAATTGTGGGTAATCATCTCCCCCTGCTGGGTCTTAGTGCTTGTCTGTCACCGGTATAATCAACATCCGTGCACATGTGTACTGTTTACTAGAACACTGTGACGACATGTGTGTGTAAAACATATTTTGTGTTTGTAAGCGCGCGTTTATTATTTATTGTTATTTTTTACTTTATATTTTGTATTAATCATTTTTATGTATTTATTTTTTTGGGCTGTAGAATGAATAATTTGGAGTTTCCATTATTTCTTACGGGAAAATTTTTTTTGGTTTACAAGTGTTTTGGAATACGAGCCCGCTTCCGGAATTATGCTCGTAATCCAAGGTTCCACCGTATAACACTTTTTCCCTCGAGGTGGGCATGGCTACACACGTCAGTCAACGCAAGTAGTTTACACAGTATGCGGAAGACAAAGAAACAACCGTAATGCACATATAAGGCACACAAATCCTCATGAAATACAAACTCGCAGCGCAGCATGGACTACCCAAAAAAGGCAAGTAAACAACTAGGCGTAAACAAATGGTAAGGTACTCAACCCTACAAAATTTTACTTCCTGTACTTTTATTAATATTATCATCACTGATAATATTAAAACTGGTCACCTTAGTTTTAGCCTTAACATTTTAACTATTTTAAAAAACTCTTTACCCATCAGGTACTACGCTAGTGTATATAAAAGCTAATATGCATAAATATATGATGATTTGTACTTAAGCATAGAAGAAGTCAAAACAGTTAGCAACAGATTACCAATTAATTGTACCCAAATTCAAACAAGGCATGACACTATATAATAATCTGCAGCAGGTCAGATGTCAACTGCATATCCACTAGCTAACTGTAAAATAATATTTGTCCAAAAGAATAAGAATCTGAATGAGGTCATGTTCCAAAATCATTCAAATATAAAAAGCCATTATGCATTTTTGCTTAAATAAACATATATTTTACCAGTGAGAGGGAGTTTCCAGATATTGCACAATTCAGCATTTCAACCTAAATCTTACACAAAATTTGCAGGAATTCTAATGAGCGAGTCTTCCATTAAAAAAATAAAAATAAAAACATGTACACCACTCTTCATCATGAGCATAGCTTTTAGCACGAGTCCTCATGAATTTGAAAATGTCAGTATTTTGCTATTAAAAAGAAAAAGAGTAATCAAGAAAAGAAAGAAGCAGGAAAAGTTCCCTAAAGGGTATAATGAATGTTATTTAAAGTTGCCTACATTTCCTTGCAAAAGTATTCATACCGTTAAGCTTAAGAGTAATTTAGGTTACTGGTAACAGGAAAAGCTATCAAAATGTATGTATTTTAAAAAGGTACAGGTAAATCATATAGGACATCTACAAAATTGACAATCCTTGTTTTGCCTTCTGACAATGTAAGAGGAAGAAATTGTTGAAGAGCTCCTAACACCAGCTTGTTGAGGTGGGGAATTTCTTCATATTTCTGTCGTCCAAAATCTTTCAATCTATGTTTTTAAATTAATGTCAGTTTCGAGGACATGCTAAACCTTTTTGACAGGCAGGAAAGGAAAATAAAACATATTAGTGCTGCACAGTAACTTATATTATGGACCTGCGCAATATTTTAATTGCAAAAGGCTGCAATTTATTACAGGTAGTATATATACACAGACAGAAATTTATGAGTAATTCAATAATTAAATATTTGTTCTTTTTTATATTTTTGGTGATAAATACTGGCAAATATACGTTTAATGAGATAATTTGAGTCATTATTTGTTGTTAACCTAGATAATCATCTAGCTAGGAAAATCGTACATTTAACAGTGAAATATCACAGTGTGTCAAAATAAGTCTTTTTTTTTTTTTTTTTCAGTCCTAGATCAAATTACAAATGTTCAGGATCCTTGGAAAAGACCAAGAGTTATGGCTTGGTTCTGCGTTTAAGATTTTAACTAGCTAGACTTTTTGAACTCGCTGTAGGATGAAGTCCTAGCTTATGTATTATAGTTTATAGTATGTTGCAATAGCTCAGTTTGAATTATTTTGATTGACCAGGGGATACAGTAATTATTTAGGTTATTGATAACAGGTAAAGCTATGAAAAAATAATGTTTTGTAAACTTTCTTCAAATGCCATCAGAAAAATATCCACCAGTTTCTTCCCCGTAATATGCAAGTCAAATGTAAATGTTGACTAGTCAAATGAGTGGACAGTTAAAGGAGTTAAAGTAAGAAATGTATAAAACTTACCTTTCTCTCCTTTGATGTTCTTTATCTTGCTCATAATTGGTGCACATTTTAGCATGACCAGCATTCATCCTGCTTGTTAATGGAAGCTGTAAGGAGAGAAAAGTTTCAGAATTATTTGTATTCGAACTCCATGCTATGATAACATTGCAAAAGCGGGGGAAAAATCATTTTCATCAAATAAATTTTCTTAAAAAAAACACCTTAAAAACCAGCTTCACATTCTATAGGATGTCATATGCAGTGGTATTTGATGGCAAAATTCTGCCAAAAGTGTTACTGCATATAGTTTCAAAAAAACTAATGCAATTATACAGAGGTAAGTACACGAAGAATAGAAGTGATTAGAATTTTGAGCATTTTAACAATGTCTAGTTTCATTCTTGACATTAATAGTTGAAAGATAGATTGTATACAATAGATGTATACAGATCAGAATCACTTGGCCATTAGTTACAACTTATTAAAATACTTCAATTAAAATATTTGATTAATGCAATGCACAAGTCATTTACATTTAAACATTATGCTATGTTCAGCCAGAGCACAGTTTCTGGCATATCACTTTTGATCATAACATTTATGGCAATTTTCTGAATCTAACACACACAAGCACACACATTTAAGTCGTGTGGGTTTGTGTGTTAAGTCTAGGACATGGTGGTTAGTTTGATCACACACATAAAATCTGTCTAACTGGATTCAAGCTATACGTGTGTGTGTGCGGTTTTTAAATCTAGGACATGGCGCTCAGTCTGATCGCACACATGAAATCTGACTTTGTCTAACTGGATTCAAGCCAAGCGTGTAATTTTTAAATCCAGGACACGGTGCTCAGTTTCACGTTTTACACGTTACTTTTCACACTCAAAAATAAAAATAAATAAAAAAGTATTTCAATCTATCCCCCCCTCCCTCATCATTCTATACACTCATCATTCTATACACTCAGTATTTGCCATTTTAAAAACTTTGGAATGCTTCGTTAATTTGCAAAAAAAAAAAAAAAACTTCTAACTTGATTGGAGTCCACCTGTGTCTAAATTAATTCCTTGGACATAATTAGGAAAGGCACACACTATATAAGTAAATTGTGTAGGTCACTGCGAAAACAAAGCCATGAGGTTGAGAGACTTATCTGTAGACCTGCGAGACAGGATTGTGTCAAGACACAGATCTGCAGCATTTAAAGCACCTGGGAGCATGGTAGACTTCATCATTCCCAAATGGAAGAAATTTTTCAACAAGTCTTCCCAGATTAGGCTGCCCAACCAAACTGAGTAATTAGAGATGAAGGGACTTGGTCAAACCGGCCAACCAAGACCACTATAAACTACTATGGACACTATAAAGGAGATCCTGGGTTTTCATGTGGAGATAGGAGAGCCTTACAGAAGGACAGCCATCACTGCAGCACTCCACCGATCAGGCCTTTATAGTAGAGTGGCCAAAGAGAAACCATTCCTCACTAATGACAGCCTGTTGGGAGTCTCAGACAATGAAAAACAAAATCCGCTGGTTTGACAACACAAAGATTGAACTATTTAAAATCAGGAGTTGAGGTACTGTGCAACATGCTATTAAAACTATCCCAACAGGCAAATGGCAGCATGTTCCCCTTTAAATAAAGATTTAGCTGTGATTATTTTTTTTTATATCCAATATTTCTTTATATTACCTCTGTCAAATACCAATGACAAGAGCAAGCATAAAAAACTATAACGCATTAGTACAAAGTGCAACTATCTACTCAATACCAATGATTGATATTCAGGTTTTAAAACTAGTCAGTCAATCTATACATCATACTAACGTTTCTTTTGTACAACAGACCTCCTTTTAAATGGATGTTTTTGATTTCCTTCATCCAGGTAATGTTTTTTGTCCATTTCATGCTCATAACAGAAGCATCAATCATTACTGTAAAGTCTCTGTCCTAAAACCATCCAAATCCCTGCAGCTAAGAAACCAAAAATGAATTAAATTGATTTTTTAATGATCGATACAACCTGAAGAATAAAAATATGATCAAAACAACTTCTGTTAATTTTCTGTAATAAAATAAAAGATCCATCAGCACAAGTCTTCATTGCAAAGAGTTCAACTGATATTATACATCAGATTAGTGCTAGGAAGACAAAAATAAACTTGATCATAGTTTTTATTATTACGGCAAATATTAATTATAATTGTCTTTTTAACTACTACTTCTATTATAGATTCTATTCTAACTACTGTATTTTTTTACGGTGTGAAAATTCTCTCTTAAAAGTGTGCTGTAAACCCATGCAATATTTCCTATTTACTACTACTACTATGTACTACTGAACAACTTAAATTGATTTTTAAAAACAATTTAAAAGAAAATAATTATAATAAAGAAAAGAAGGTGCAAGTGGAAAAGAATTTTGTTTCAGATCATGAGGAGTCAAATTAAGTTTCTGCAAAGAAAAAACATTTTGATTTACAATGGAAACAGCCCGAAACATTTCAGTTAATTATTTTTTTTATTCACACAAGCTAATAAACAATTACAGGCAATTAGTTTCCAAACATAAGGATTTTTTATGATAATATTAAAAAAAAAAAAAAAAAAAAAAAAAAAAAAACATACTGTATAAACAAATCAGCTATAACATAAAACTCAAAGCATTAAGCCCAATTTTGTGAAGGTTTCCTTTGTTCCACAAAAACGTCTTTGACCCCTTGAGGCATGACTCCACAATACCTCAGTGCTTTGGTGCCTGGCAGGATGTTAGAAACACATCCTTTGGGTGCTGTGGGATCACCCAAAGCATCTGTTGCAAACATCATGGGGCCTCCATGTATCAGACTTGTTTGTCCAGCACATTCCATGGATGCTCAGTCGGATTGAAATCTGGGGAATTTGCAGACCGGATTAACAACCTTGAGCTCTTTGCCTGCTGAGCAAGCGGTGTTGCACCGAGTGTTCTGCTCCTTTTCTATCATAACCAACATTAACTTTTTCAGCAATTTACATTAAATTCTCTTTTCAGTAGTATCGGAACAGATGGGCTAGCTTTGGTCCCCACAGGCATAAATTACGTGTGCCCATGTTTCCATGACCAATTTATTGGTATATAATTGATAATGGTTATTTTCAGTTCACCTAGCCGTGGTGTTCGTTTATGGCTGATTTGTGTACAAGTCAGTTTACTTTTCCATGGCCAGAGGTGGGGGGTAACAGTATATCTTCTTTGTTACTGTACTTAAGTGCATATTTCATGTATTTGTACTTTCCTTAAGTGTACTTAGCTTAATATGTTACTTTTACTCAAAAGAACAGAAAATATTTGTACTTTTACTTAACTACATTCCTGTACATCCTTGCACTCCCCAACAGTGCTGTGTAGTATTTGAAGTGGGAAGTTCGCCACCTCCTGAATATTATGCATAAATGCCTGGCTTGCCTTTGCTTCAAGACATGCCTAAATGCAAAAGATTGTTGAAATCAGAAGCATACAGAGGGAGGGACAGACAGAGAGTGAGTGTGTGTGAGTGAGAGAAAACTCCAGAGATATCTTTGTAAACATGTATGAAGTTTATGTTTAAAAGCCCATGCAACATTCTCCAAAAATCCCAGCTTAGCTTCCATTGGCTCCCTCCAGTCAGGCGACTGTAATGATCAGCATAAGTAAGCTATTTTTGTTTGTCCGCCAATGGTTTGAAATGCACTTGCCAAGAAACTCAATGAAAAAGCCCACTGTGAGCAAATATAAGTCCTGTTATTTTCATACTTATTTCATACAAATTCAAAGACTATTATTCCTGTACTTTTACTCAGGTACATATGTAAATGAAGGATTCCTAACTTTGACTTGAGTAATATTGCCCTGGGGAGTCTCTACTTTTGCTCAAGTGCAGGACTCCTGTACTTTGCCCACCTCTGGCAACGCTCAGAACCTCTGGCCCACATCCAAGTTCAAAGTTGTTGTTTTTTTCTTTTCTTTTTTTAATGGTACAGCTGATTTACATTTAATATAGTCCACCGAACAAAAAACACAGATGAAAATTCTCATCTGTATAGTGAAAGAGCACTTCTTCATTTCCAATTTAAAAAATATTAATAATAATAAATAAAAAAATCCTTCATGAACACAGTAGGTCATCATTAATTTTGTTGCAAACAAAGGCCTAGTCTTTTGTCTTAATTTATGGACTGGTTTTAGTCTACTTTCATCATTATAAATTAATAACCATTAATAATTTTTCCATTTCATTCAAAAACTGAAAAGGTTAAGCAAATTAAACCTGACAGAGTAATTTGTATGCAACATTGCAGTCACACAGGCCAGTTATATGAACCTACGTTTACATGAACAGGTCTGTTCATAAATATATGTACATAAACTCAAGATCTCTCATGGGTTACAAATGGTTTTGTGAACAAACTGGATTTTAAGGAATATATCCTATTTCTATTTTAAAGCAACTACAAATGATTGATAAATTAATTTGCACATATGCAGCTTATAAAATGTGCCATTTTTCCCTGCCACCATCGCTGTAAAAATTGACTTTCAAAAAAATAATAAATCACTTTAAAAAAAATTATAAAAAATCTACAAAGCATTACTTACTTTGAGCAGAATCATGACACGTTAAACTACAGACATGTAATTTTAACTCTGCCAAATATGGGCTGCTCAACTTATAGAAGCCTGAGGTTGTTGTTCCCCTTTGTCATCCTTCCAATAGAATTGGGAGTGTGAATATTGGAATTTCTGACCATTCAGCCACAAGACCATTAATGAGGTCATGCACTGATGTCAGGTAAGGAGGTTGTCAGGTGAAGCCATATTTTTTCTCCCTCTGTAAATTCAGGATGCAGCCTTTTGTTGTGCTTTTTATTTCTTCCTATCTGCCTCTGTTACTGAAATGTACAGATTTATTCTTTCCAAGGCAGCTAAAAGAATGGTGTACAATATTGTGGCATTATGCATTTATTAAATTTAGTATGTATTGTATATAATATACAGCACACCTAAGGAATAGAATGCTAAAGTGACTAAGCCAATGGGGGGGGGGGGCTCACTTTTTTATGTACTATGTGAAATTCCATATTTTACATATGGAAACCACTCTACAAAACCAGCCCTTTAAAAGCCTCTATGGTACAATATTATGATACTACTACAGTGGTTTAAAAAATGGTTACACATTTACTTCTACGTGAAAAAGATTTGTTTCACAAAATCAAGTTTAGAAGTTTGTTGCCTCAAGGCTACATTGTACTATAATGGATTTGGAAAAAAAATGTAATTGGAAAAAAAAAAAAAAAAAAGAAATCCTTCATTTAAAATGGTGTAGAAAAATATAAAAAAAAAAAAAAAAAAAAAAAAAAAAAAAACACATTCACTTTGTTTTAAATCCATTACAAATATTATAGTTTATGAGAAAAGTTTGATACTCAGTCGTTATCCTCAGGCAACATAGTACTATTACAGAACCAAGACAACAGCATAAAACGTTAACGTTACCATAACTGCTGTTTGGACATCAAGAACTTAAAATATTACCGGCATGCAAATATAAACATGCGAGCTTGCAACACTTGCACACGCTTGCACAAGCTCACAAATACATACTTGTCCTGAATAATTCCATTTAGTGTTTAAGATAGCCGAGGAAACAGTTGCTCTCAAGAAAAACACCCATGGAGGCCACACGTGTGGTACGTTTACAATAACCCGAAAAACCTGGGTACAGTATCTAGATCACTCTTCTCACTGAACCCAAAAAGACCAGTGATCTATGAAACCAAAACAGAACAGAACAGTGTTGACAGTGGTGGTTCTGCCAGTGCTTTGAATTTTTGATCAGGCTGCAATGGCCTTCCATTTCCTGGTTAAGAAACAGAAACAAAAATAATATGGAGGTTTAAAATGTTACAAAAAGCATCTCACTCATAAAAAAGTGGTCTTTTCTTTGGTACTTTGTCGAAGCATTGATTTCCGGTCAAAAAGACTTTTTAAAAACAAACTGTAAACACACAGGAGTAAATAGACAGAATTAGATGATCAAACCACATATTTCAAAAGGAAAAATTAAAGAGGGTACATGCACTCATCAGCCACTTTAGCAAAACCTGCACACTCATCCGGCTAATCATGAAGCAAAAAAAAGTTCTATAGTTGAGGGAGATCATAGAAGAAAATGTGACCATAACTAAAATAATGACCTTTTTAAATGTTGCGCATAGAAAAATATCTTGGAGCACATCTCGCACAACACAATGAACCTTGAAGAACAAGATACAGCTGGAGATAACCACAGTGGGTTCCACCTCGGTCAACTAAGAATAGGAATCCAAAAACACAGCTAGGCAAGGTCAATATTTTATTTTCTGTGACATGCAGATGGCGGGGTCAGAATTTGAACAATAATACGTTTCCAGACCTATTTAAAGGGATATTATTGGGGATATAAATCAAACCAAATGGCCCACATGGAAGATCAATCAGCCATAACATTAAAATCCAAAAAAAAAAACCCTTAAGCAAATTATTGTCTGGGTTCCCCTTTTGCTACCGAAACAGCTCTGCCCATTGAGGCATGACTCTCCAAGACCTCTGAAGGTGTGCTGTGCTATCTGGCACCAGTAGCAGTAGATCCTTTAAGTATTGTAAGTTTCACGATAGATCTGAAGGGCTGATCAACAACCTTGAACTCTTTTCTGCTAAACCCAACACAACACAAATTCGCTTTTTCGGCAAATTCCGCTACATTAGCATTTCTTTTGGATAGGACCACCAGACTGACTAGACTTTACCACCACAGGCATAAATCTGTCTTGGGTGCCTGTGATCCTGTCATGTTTGCTAGTATATAACTGATAAATCAATGTTATTTAATTCACCTAGCAGTGGTGTTAATGTTATGGTGAAACAATGCCATTATGATTTTTTTTTCTAAATACTTCCTCGTATTGTTAAAGATCTGTAATGTTATATACATTCATGTCACAATAAAGCTTTAAAAAAATACTTAAAGTGGACATACAGTCTCAATTTTTGCATAGGTTAATATGATTCTTTAGGGTCCTAATGAAAAGTTTGTAATATACTTTAATTAAAAAATCTCAATTGTTGTGTAAAAAAAACATTACTTTTACCTGGTAAAAAGTAGCTCTGTTCTCAGCAACCTGTTTCAGTACATGCTCCTTTAAATGTTAATGACCTCTACTGAACCCGCCCCCCAGTTCTGTGGGGCGTGTCTTCACAATACAAGTGGGGTATAGCTTTGACAACAGTTAAAAATATTTAAAAAACAGTTAAAAATAATTTTACATGATGTTAGAATTATTTTATATATAAAGGAGTTATTTCTACTCTCTTGCTCTCTTCCTCATAGATCTGATATTAACGTGTTAAATCTTCCCTGCTGCTATCTTCCTGTCTCCTCTTGCATCTGTTCATTCATGCTCACCTTCCCATACTCTGTCTCTCTCTCCCTCTCTCTGTCTCTCTTCCTCTCCTTTGATTCAAATTCTAATTTTATTTGTCACATACACAGTCATACACAGTATGATATGCAGTGAAATGCTTATACGACAGTCAGTGACCTTAAAAATTAAATAAATGAGTAAGGAATAAATATCAATAAAAAGAAATACTAAAGAAAATAAATTTAACTAGTAAAATAGTTGTACAAATATACAATGAACAAATGAGGGCATAATAAAAATCTTACAAAATATAGGGGATATATAAATATTATTATTATTATTATTATAAATATATATATATATTTTGTAAGATTTTTATTATGCACTCATATTTTTATATATATATAGTTATATATGTATATAAAATTTTACATGTGAATCTGGTTGTAAAACTTTTTTGACTTCCCAGACCGGGAATCGAACTCGAGTTGCTGCGATGAGAGCACCGTATCCTAACCACTAGACCACGGAGGATTAATGGCTGCTGCTTGGAAATGCCGGCTATTCAACCCGCGACCTTATACACGCGAAGCATTGTTTTTTCGGGATCTCACCAGGACATTTACAATGGTTCATTTGTAGTAACATATGTCTATAGCACAGGCGTTTAGTCAAACATATTTATACCGATCTTTTGCTGTTAATAAACAGAGACCTTTCTGACAGACAACCTGTGTGTGTGTGTGTGTGTGTCTCTGACTGTCATATAGATGCCGGGAATAGGACATCATACACGCGAAGCATTGTGTGTGTGTGTGTGTGTGTGTGTGTCTCTCCTTATGTCAGAAAAGCTTACCGAAGCATAGCGCACTCGCCTCGTTACTAAACGAACTTTTAGAAAAACTTTATAAACATGTAGTGCAAAAAGCATGTGCCTTGAGGGGGAATCGAACCCGGGGCTACCGCGTTAGAGCACGGCATCCTAGCCACTACACCACGAAGGATTAACGGTTACTACTGCTGAAATGCCGGCTATTCAACCCGCGACCTTATACACGCGAAGCATTGTTTTTTTTTCGGGATCTCACCAGGACATTTACAATGGTTCATTTGTAGTAACATATGTCTATAGCACAGGCGTTTAGTCAAACATATTTATACCGATCTTTTGCTGTTAATAAACAGAGACCTTTCTGACAAACAACGTGTGTGTGTGTCTGAATGAGGCATATAGATGTCGGGAATAGGACAACATACACGCGAAGCATTGTGTGTGTGTGTGTGAGTGTGAGACTGAGTCTCTCCTTATGTCAGAAAAGCTTACCGAAGCATAGCGCACTCGCCTCGTTACTAAACGAACATTAGAAAAACTTTATAAATATGTAGTGCAAAAAAAGCATGTACCTAAAGCAGGAATCGAACCCGGGTCTCCCACGTGAAAGCGCCAAATCCTAACCACTAGACCACCACACTACTGCAAGGCTGCTGCAACAAACAGCACACCACACTCATGTAGGTGCCATTTTGCTCCCGTGTAGAATAACAATGGCCAACGGCTCTTTTTTTCCACTCGGGGCGGGTCTTTGCTAAAACACCAGTGTCAATCAACTGTAGTAGGAGCGGCCTCTGTCGGTGTGAGTTCACACCGACAGGCTTTTGAAAACGGGCTGATTTCAGAAGGGGCATCTTATATTATTAAATTAAAAGAAAATTGCTGGGCGGCTCTTTATCACTGTAGAGTGGTTGTGTACACCCTCTCCTAACACACAATGCAGTCCAAACAGCTTGAAAAAGTCCATGTAGCACTGTAGGTGCCCTTTAAGTCTTTTATTAGACAATTACAGCAGGGATGAAAATGTTTGCAGCAATTCTTTCACTAAGAAAACATTCATTTAATCTTCTTCTTGGTCTGTTGGATTTTGCAGCCCGGGATTTATGTTTGGTTCTGGTACTTCATTGAAAATCACTTGATTCACATCTGAATAACCAGACATACTTGATTCATCATTTTCCATATCTTCATTGCTGGAAGTGCAATTAGGGTGGAGATTTTCATCCAAGCTACTTCCACATCCCTCAACATTCTGAACATTTTCAAGAACATGTAAAGTTGTATGACACCTGTGTCACCAGAATATCCTTGCAGGATAAAAAAAACATATCCAACATTACATTATAGTCTTAAGTTAAGGATAGGGAGAAAAGTAAAAAAAAAAAAAAAAAAACATGTACAATATGAGCACTAAATAAAAATACAACTGTGCATCATAACATTATGTTCCTTTTTTGTAAACATACTCCATACTTTTCTTCTAACAAAAGTTTCAGCTCTTGCTGTTGGGTCAGACTTATGGAGTGCACTTTTTCTACTGGCACCTAGAAAACAGAATAGAACAGATTAATATATGCATTCTAATAACATCAAATGATATGAAAATACGTTTTCTTTTTTACATTGTACAAAATATCAACAAATATTAATCATCAGTTTAAAAACAAGTCTCAAAGTTCACTATTAAATCTATAGTAAAAAATATATAGGTTTACTGATACAGTGTAATTTTAATTGTTTATCTGAGGTCATACCACATGACAGCCTTATGGAGCAACTTAAAAGAAGTTATCTAAATTCCCCAAAACTTACAAACCTTCGAGTTTCCAAGAATCCTTGGCATCTTGCTGTATGATGTCTCCTGGTACCGAATTGTGTTTAAGATGAAAAATCTCGAAATGGCCTCTTCCTGATGGTCGCACCATAAGAGGAATTCGTAAAAATGCACAACTCTGAATAAATTTTAATCATCATGTATTATGAAAGAGCAATAAGTGCAAAGGTTTGGATTAAAATGCAAAACACACTTTTAAAATCCAACTCTTAAAAAAAAATAATAATAAAAATATTTAGAGTTACTTCACATAATATGTTAAAAAGCAAGCAGCTTACTATGTAGAAGTTTCCAACGATGCCACGGTCACCAATCAAACAGTGTAAAATATAAGTAGGATAACTGACGCATTGTGAGCTTTATGTTTGAATGAGTGATGGGACGATCAACTATGCTATGTACCTTGATATTTCAGCAGAAAAGCTGGTTGTCTCTACGATTAGGTCAGGACATATCCCCATATACAACTTTTAACATGATGGTCTTCAAAATAAAACAGAAATAGTTATATATAATATTATATATAATATTTCTTATGTAGTTTGACTTGGTAAGATAATATTTAATATTCAAGCTTAGTTTTGGTGCCTCCTTCCTAAAAGAAAACAAGTTGAAAAGATCACCTCTTTCTTTGACCCGTCAGTGGTGCATGCAGAAGATTCTAAACCAGACAGAAAAGCAATCACACTGGAGAGGAAAACATTACTGGCAGTAATTCTTTTTTTTTTTTTAGATAAAGGAAGACAACTTGAATAAAACCTTGAGTGTATTTGTCTTGAACTGCTTTATCACTTCAGTGGAAAACAAATCAGCATGGGATTCTTTTCTTTTTTTTAAGCAAACGATGAAAGCAAAAATTAATTTAATCCAACAATTAAACACAGCCAGATAGCATTTACTAATAATCTAAAGAAAATGTTTCACACTGAAAAAACTTTTTTTGTTTGTTTTTTAGGAATTCAGACTCCAGTCAGAAGTGAGTGCAAATCCTTGTTGCACTGCAATCGTATTCCTAGAAATACAGTGTATATGGCAGCTGTACAAAGTATGACAAAGTAGCTAGTCATCATATAGGCTCCCTTAAAAGGTCACAAATTAAAGTCACTTACCTCAGAGGCATTTTGCATTGAGGAAAGATCGTCTAGTTGTGTCTCAAGCACACTGGCATGATTAGAGGCAGCAGCACTGCTTAGATCATCAGATGTGCTGCTCTGCGTTATGCAGAAAATCTCAGTTCCCAAACCAGACTTTGATTCATCAGTTTCTTCTTTAATCTGCATACACTGATGGGCCTCAAGCAAAGGGCTTGCACTGATGTCCGTCATCTGTGGAGGCAGCATTTCTTCAATTTTCTGTTCATCCTCTAGACATGCAGCTGGGGAAACTGGTTCTTCAGGCACGCTTGTTTGAGGAGGTGGAACGTGTGGGTCTTCCTTTGAAGCACTCGGCTCTTGCTTCACCTGAATCTTCTTGCCTGGATCTCTTCTCTCTGATCCAGCACAGGATTCTCTGTGGAAGACAGACAGGCCAGGCTGCAACTCTGAAACAGAAAGGTTCAATATTATAAAAACATTATCTAAAGATAATTTCTCTCTCTGTCAGTGTATAACACACAAGTCCTGTATTTTATGCTTTTTAGCCTTTCTCTAGTCATCAACACGCATCAGAATAACACTAAAACCAGTGACGGGTGAAGTGAATATCACTGATTATGGCATCTGACAAGCAATATATTACGCTACAAGTGAACGGTCACTTCTTGAAGTTCATGTAGTGGAAGCAGGAAAAATAGGCAACTGTAAGGATTTGAGGGAATTTACACTGGCCAAACTGTTATGGCTAGATGATTGGATCAGAGCAACTTCCAAAACAGCAGGTCATATAGGGTGTTCCTAGTATACAGTGGTTAGTACAGCAAGTCCTTACATATGAACAGGTTCCGTACCGAGAGCTCGTTCGTAAATCCAATTTACTCATCCAAGTCCACGAACATTGTCTAGGTAATAGGATACTAACACAACTGGCTATACACAATACATTACAGTACACTGTTCTTTAGAATCATTCCCATGGTTGAACAATGTGTAAAAAATATAAATAAATAAAATAAAAATTGTCTGCCATCTTTTCACCTTTTCATCGTTATTGCTTAGCGTTTATTAGCAGTACCAGCTTCATCTTCGGATGCATGCTGCATGCACGCGACAATGTATGCTGGACCTGTAATCTAACTTCCATGATTAAATGTTCAGATCACCTGATCTGTTCATTGTCCAGGGACTTAGCCAAATGTCTATTTTTCAACTTAATTCTGGTAAAATTACAAAAACATGAATTAACGTACCATGTCTCTTTCAAATAAACGAACAAATAAATAACGTGTGAAGACATGTTTGTACCTTTGAAAGTTCGTAACTCAAATGTTCATATGTAGTGGGCTTACTGTGCCTACCAAAATTAAGCAAAGGAAAAACAAATGGCCAGGTGCGTGTGTGTCATTTACCCGAGCAAGAGATGACACCAGGATGCACTATAGGAAGAAGGCATCCTAGGAGACAGTGTGATGCTCTGTGCAACATTCTACTGGGAAACCTTGTGTCCTGCCATTCATGTGAATGCTACTTTGACACGTACCACCTATCTAAACATTGCTGCAGACCGAGTACACTACTTCATAGCAACCATATTCTCTAAACGGCAGCGTTTTCTTTCAGCGGTTCAAGGTGTTGACTTGGCCTTTCAAATTCCCCAGATCTGTGGAATGTGCCGGACAAACAAGTCTGATCCACAGAGGCCCCACCTCGCGGCTTACAGGACTTAAAGGATCTGTTGCTAACGTCCTGGTGCCAGATACCGAATCACGCATGCAGAGTTCTTGTGGAGTTCATGCCTAGATGGGTCAGAGGCAGAGCCACTTTGATGATACAAAGTAAAACTATATAATACATACAGTACATGTAGTTTGATATCTATGCACATATCGATCGATGCTACATAATATTATACAGGCAGTTTGATCAGTGCATGCATTTACACTGATAGGGTATTGGTGGCAGGTTTCTCACCTCCTGCGCAAAAGGCCCAGATTCAATACCCACCCAATGGATGTGGTGCCAGTCCCAAGACCGGATAAAATATGAGGGTTTCATCAGGAAGGGCATTTGGCGTAAAACCTGTGCCAAGTTGTGTGTGGATCAGATGGTCCGCTGTGGCGACCCCTCGACGGGAGCAGCCGAAAGCCTAACAACAATAACGTGTACGTACTATCATATTATCAGCCATAATATAACAGCTAAAAACATTCTGCTCGATATTGTGCAGGTTCCCCTTGTGCCAGCAAAACAGCTCCGGCCCCTCGAGGCATGACTCGCATGAGACCTCAGGGGTGTTCTGCAGTGTCTGGCACCTGGATGTTGGCAACAGATCCTTTGGGGTTTAACCTTGTGGGTTGCGAGGTGTGGCCTCCATGGATCAGACTTGTTTGTCTAGTGCATCCCATGGGTGCTCTGGGAAATTTGCTGGACAGATCAACAACTTTGCTTTGCCACTTTTTGAAGCATTGTGTGTTCTACCGGGATACCTTCCTATCACATGCAACATAAACTTTTCTTCTTGTTTCTGACACTGTCAATTCTGTGTGATCAGACCAGATAGGTTAGCTTTTGCTCTCCCCGCACAGACATAAATGACGGTGATCACATGACCAGTTTATTGGTATGGAATTAGTAATCAGTGTTATTCCCTTCACCTGGCGGTTGTGTTAGTGTTTTTATCTCTTTACGTTTCCCCAAGCGATTGTCCGTTTACACATAATACCCACTGCTCAATTATTAGCTAATCACCTAAAAGGCTTTGGCTGAGTCCCAATTCCCTCACTACTGACTAATACCCTGCCTACTGTGTCCACACAGTTTCTCTACACTCTACGTAGTGCACTTAGATAGTGACCGTGTCGCCATTTCGGATCGAGCCAGAAGCGGACGCTACTCAGTAAGCTGCGTTTAAAGTGTTGGACCCAAACCCAGCGGACTCACCTGGATAAACCTGGATACCTGCCTCCAGCAGTCTGCTCTTCAGCAGCTCGTTTTCTTGTCTGGAGCGGGAAATTTCGTCATGGTATTCAGTAATGGTAACTTCCACCGCCTTGAAAATTTCCTGAGCCGCCAGCATTAAGCGCTCCGTCAGGAAAATCCTTAAAGGCTGCAGGTTTGTCATGGCGCCGTTAAACAGCCCAGCCGCTGCAAACTTAATGACAACAATAGACTGGATTTACTACCGTCCTTCTTCTTCTTCCTTCAGCGCGCAGTGCTAGTGTGTCGAACGCAACATCTTCTTTAGCGCCATCACATGGCGTGGAGCGGGGACTGTAAATTGAAATAAGGTAAACGGCCCAAATACTGTATTGGTGCTGATTTTTGTTGTTGTTATACATATAATGCAGAAAATGTGTGTGCCAAAGAAGCTACTTCTGAAGTTTATGCAACATGAAAGTAACCAATCTTCTTCACTAAAAAATTCATCAAACTTCACAAAGAAATTCATATTGATAATTTCAACCGTTTTGAAGAGATGATTTTTATGTTTGATCAAAAATGGCCATTTTTAGCATTATACTGTCTCGCTTCAAACAATAATAATTAAAAATACAAATTATTCACATTTCTTTGAGTATTGATACAAAAAATTGTATAAGTTTCTAGAAGCATATTGTAAATTGCTTTTGTAAAATTGGGATTAATAAAGTTCTTTGAATCTTGAATCTTGAATCTTGAAAAGCAAAAAAGTCTGTAGTGTCTTTGACCATGTCAAATTCATGTTGCAATATCTTAACAATTTAGCATTTTAGGATAACACACTTTTTCAGGTTTATGTCTTTTCATGGGAAATCTAAATTAATAAGATAAATAAGATAATTGAAAGACTTGAATTAAAAAAAAAAAAGTTACGGTCACTACATAAAAGGGAATGAAATTGTATTAGCGAATATTTTTCTTTTTAGCTGATTAAAATATAATTGTGTATGAATATTAAAAAAAAAAGGCATCAGGAGATAAGAAGCTGTATTATTAAAAAATGGTGATCCTATCTGAAAATTCTCTATCACCTATGTAAGACATTTTAAGCACCAATACCATGTTTTGGTCAAAAGCAAAATAAAAACATCAATGCAATCAATTTTGATAAATATAGCTGAGAGATAACAACTTAACTTTCTCAAAGAAAATATCTTGTGTATATATAATAATTGGCTGCAATGAGAATTGTCTATTCTTGGAAGAGTATGCCTCTCTAGCAGATGGTTTGTCCTGATTTATTTACCCAGCACTGACTTTATACATTAACAACTCACTCTCAGTCATTGTCTATACTGCTTTAACCTGTGTTCAAGGTTGCAGGAGCCTATCCCAGACCGGAGTACACCCTAGATTGGGTGTCAATCAATCGCAGAGCACAGACATTTACACACTACGTGCAATGTAGGCAGTCAGCCTAATCTGCATGTCTTTGGACTGTGAGAGGAAACCGCAGTACCAGGAGGAAACCCACCAAGCACGAGGGGGGGCCCTGCAAACTGCATGTAGACAGACCCGAGGCGGTAATCCAACTCGAGATCTAGAGTTGCTAAACAGTAAATCACTGTGCCGCCGAGAAATACAGGAATACAAAAAAGTCAGATTATGCTAATTGGTGTTCCTAACTTGCCCGTAGTGTATGAGTGTGTGTGACCTGTGATGGATTGGCACCCTGTCCAGGATGTACCCTGCCTTGTGTCCTAAGCCTCCTGGATTAGGCTCCAGGTCCCCGTGACCCTGAATACAGGATAAAGCGGTATAGAAGATGAGTAGGTGAGTGAGTGAGAAAACAGAAAGAAGACTTAAAGTATTAGACTTTCATGTGTTTAAGATAATTGATTTGTTTAAATAAATAAAAAAATGTCTTACACACCGTACTTCTTTATGTTTTTTAATACTATGTCATATTTTCAACAAAATGTTTGTTGACTTGTAACTTTTCACCATGCAGATTGCCTATTAAGCTGTCACACTTCCACCAGCAAGCACTGTTAGTCTGGAAAACTGCCCGGTCCACAACTTTTCTCCACAAAAAGCTTTATTATGGAACAATGCTAATATTAACATTCCAAAGAAACCTCTTTTCTTTCCAAATGGTATCTAAAAAGTATTAATCACATATCTTTGTTACTTGATGGTTCCGGTTCTGTACTTACAGATAAACATTTCATAAACAAATACTAATTTCCTGATAATGCTATCCCAAGCTGCTCATTACAACTTTGTAAATCTAATCTCAGTTCATGTGAAATAGTAACTAATGTACTGTACGTACAACAAACCAACCGTATGTTCCGATTACTGATAGAAAATGCAGCAATAAACATACAGTATACGTCAAACCATTCATAACCTTAACATTCCAAAAATATATATTTTATTGGGCTTCAATGAAGCATACATTGGGGAAAAAACGTGGCTTATCTCATACAGAGATCCTATTCCTAATCCTATTCCTAACAAGGTTAAAGTTGTTCACTTTAAAACATTACACTGTATTTACCCTGTGGTGCTTATGTTTTAATTCCATAATTGCAAAGTATTACTAGTGCAATATTTTGGCAGCAACTTGAAAATCAAGTTTTTAATTTTATTCATGAATCTTATAATTTCATCTTTAAATATATAATTATGTTTTGCGGCCATAGTAACAAATCATTTGAATACACAGTCAACTTTTATACAAGGTGGGCCACATTATAACTGTAATTCAAGTGACATTATATTATAATTGTATTGTGTATTTTATTAATATTATTATTATCAATGCAATAATCTATGCCATCATTTATGCCAATTTCTTTGGAGCTGTTGTAGGCGCTATCTCCCCCCCCCCCCCCCCCCCGACACACACACACACACACACACACACACACACACACACAAATCAGCTGTGGTGTTTAAAACAAAGTTTGAAGTTTGTATAACACTTTTCCTAGTATTTATTAGATAAAATGACCACTGAATGTGCCTTACAAATATAAATATAAGAAGCTAGTACAACAAATATACATTCATACTGTATGAACATATTCATGGCTCTACAAACACACTGTAAAATGGCATCTAGTTCTCCTGATGGCATATGTGCATACACAGATATGGGAGGTCAAAAATTGCTTTTTCAATAAATCAATGACAAAAATCAATTACTCATACAGTATATAACTCATGCCACTGTCGATTTATCTTTACAAACGCTAAAACGTGATTTTATTTAATTACGTAATAATGTGATAATGTTGTCTATGCAGAATTAATGTAAAACCCTACAGATTTTTATAACTCGCTCAGCATTCACCCGTCAGTGCTGCAATGGATCTGATCACAGGAACACTGGGTAGCAATATGAGACTTCACCCTGAATGGGACATCAGTTCATCAGAGCACCACACGCTTATTCACAGTTTGGTGCAATATAGCATCGCTTATCCACCCACAGGAATGTTTTTGGAGGAAAACTCAGAGCCCAAAGAAAACATGCCAATTCTGTGGATTCACTGTCCACCAGTGTCAATATAATCACAGAGGTTCCATCAGAGGAAAATAGTGTGAAAAAGTGGAAATTAAGTTTTTTTTTTTTAACTATTATTATCTGGGAAATCAAGGTTCTGCTTATCTCAACTACCCAGATAGCACACTGTTGAAGACCCAACACTGGGCCAACGGCAGTGCATACATTGAGCAATGTTGGCATCAGTGGTTGGCCCACTGTCATTTTGTCCATTGGCCCAACATTGGCTCTTTTCATCATCGCCAATAATAAGAAAACACATTTATATCTCTAGAAATGCATTTATTAATTTGTGTGATGAAATTATTATCATCATAATGGTTACATGTGTTTTCTTAGTTTGTAAACTACAAAGTAAACACCTAATACATTAAGCACTTTTTCTCTCAGCAAGGTGGAAAATTAATGCATACAAACACAGCACCCATTGCATCAGACTGTCTGGTATATCAGGTGGCTCTGCATCTTCCTCATCATCATTCACCATCAGCTTTGTCACTGTAGTTCAGCTGTTCTTTATCTTCATCAAAATTATAGCATCTTTGGAGAACTATGACTCTAGTCTGTGTAAATACATTAATAATTGTACATAGCATTGTACATTAAAATGTACTTCAAAATACATTCTTCAAAATATTCGTTTTCAACCAGCAAAATGATAAAAAGAAAAACAAAAGTTTTCCACATTTTGCTCAACTCAGTTCAACAACAGCTCCAGTATTATAGTGTGTATATATATTTTCTCCAGACAAAACAAAGTAATTCAAACAGTAAATAACCTACTGTAGCAAAATTGTCAAATGATATGTTTCACACGCCAACTACCTTAGTTCATATATTCGACAACCGCATAATGAACCACATACAAAAATACTGGGCCCTAAAGCAAAACAATATGTACTATATATTACCCCTTTAACGTTAACGGTACTACTATGGCAACAATCCCTATGGTTATAACCTTGCTCCGTATGCTACTGTATTCACTGACAACAGGTCGATTAGCCTAGCATAACAGTGCATAGCTAAACTTATTTCTCACCAAATTACAGCAAACCTGCTAACTGCATTCATGTTTTCATGTTACCACCACATACTGTATTCTCAACACACTTATGTCTTACTCAAGTGTATTTACATCTCATTTGGAGGAATATTAACCCACCTGTATTTAGGAGCAAAGAGGCACAAAATTGTAGCTTGTGTTTAGCGTGGTTGTAGGACTTAATCAGCAACACCTGGCCTCTGTGGGCTTTTAGTTTCATCCTTAGCGATAAGCGTCATCTAGTGACCTGTTTGACAGTGTTCACAGTTTAGCAAGTACAATGAATTTAACATTTATCATTTTAGTAAACATAAGAAAAGAAAATAACTACACATTATCACCATTGTTTAGCTGACATAGTGAATCAATTTAGATATAATTTAAGACAATAGGACACATACTGTATTTACAGTAATATTGTTAAAAGTCTTTTGACAGCATACAAAATCACGCTAGCATGCGTGAGCTATAATGGGCAAGTTGTTGTTTCTCTGTCTCGTTCTCTCAATGCAATGCATTTTCTTACAAATTATTTAGCCAGCATGGATCACTGAATATTCATATTTTTATAGGCAATATTTAAGAAGCAGAAGTATACTCAAATACCTGGCAAACCTCAAAAAAAGCAATGTCTGTTGTTGTACACGTTGTTTACACATGGAAAGTGGTGATAGTTCCCGACATGCGCAGACACACTCAAAGCATTGGTCAGCCAGTAGAGCGAATGTAGAAAAGTGTCGCCACCTATTAGGGAGAATAGAACCAACACAGGCGACATTGTTGGACCAACGGTGGTATCCATCGAGGTAGAGATATAGTTCTTTCAATGTTATTTACTGTATGTACTAGATTGGTAACCATCCCTCATATGAGCTCCTAATGTGATGGCATCACTGAGAGAACCTGCTGCACAAAGCTAAAGTAATATAATTTAATTTCCAATTTTCAACCTTGCCATTATCTACTGAACCAATGTTGGGCCAAACTATCTTTGGCCCCACCAATAGGCCAACAGTTTGCCAATGGACAAAATGAAGTTGGGCCAACCAATGATGCCAACATGGGCGTGCTAACAACAACGTATGCATTGCCGTTTGCCCAACTTTGTTCAGACGTTGAAGCACTGACCAAAGGTTTTGCTGACGTTGGGCCTCCAAAGCAGTGCTATCTGGGTACTGTCTTTTTAAGCCCTGCTCCTTAAATCGTTCCATTATGTTATATTATTTCACTTGAGACAGCATTTCTTGGTATATACACTTCTATCTTGCATTTAGCTGACTAATACTAATATTGGTAGTGATGTATAGATCTACTTACATTTAAGTTTACATTACTTATCCAGGGGAACTTAAAGAAGGGCTATGTATTAAAAATAGAGCGCAGATAGGAAGAGGTTGAAGGATACCATAAACATTATTTCTATTATTAATATATTATTATTATTATTATTATTATTATTATTATCATAAAGTTTGGGTAGCAAAGAAAACAAAAGAGAATAACATGATTTGTAGTTGTATTGAAAAAGTAAGAAGCTATTTTGAAGACAGCAAGTGATTGCTAAAACTTCATGGAAAGTTCATTCACCAGTCACCATAATGCACAATGTTATCACCATTTAATCTGTGCAGTATTACCTACTGTAGTGCAATTTGTTTAAAAGTGTATATTTATACACTGTACTGTATGCATATTTGTACCATGGCTCTGCTTCATATTTGCACATTTTTCTTTGCTGCTGTAACATAGAAATTTCCCCACTGTGGGAGGAATAAAGGCTTATCTTATCTTATCCCACGTGATTGTCAGGACAGAGCAAAGTCTTCAGGCATGTCTGTATTGGTGGTGATAAATGCCTTGTCTCCTAACATGCTACAATGAGCATCTCTTCCTCAGGGTCATTACTTGGAAGCATACTGCTATGGGAAGTCTCTATTGCTGCTGCCTGGGAGTCAGCGAGCACTTTTGCCAGGCTATCCCCTCCTAGTGGCATGTGTGTGAAACTCATCTCTGATCACCCTTTCGTGGATGTCCTGTTGCTGGTGATATTGTAGCCTGGAGGGGAGAAACAGAGCACTATATATATATATATATATATAGCTGTATTATAGCTGTATATACCAGAAAATTACCACAGTTCCGTCTCACTCCAAACCAACATCAGCTCCAAGGGAATCTTTCAGAGGCAGATGACTGTACGATGGGAGTACTTATTTCAAATATTGCATCATATGTCTCTTTACATGGTCTCTAGGAGGTATCCAAAATATTCTCATCAACAGTGGTCATTGTCTCAGGTTCCCAAGACCATATACTGTAAATACACAAAATATGTAGACATATTGTATATCTTTGCACAAAAAATACATTGTGGGTTGGAACATTTCTATTATTATTGTTTTTTTATCAAACATAGGCAAAAGCATATCTATATACGGTGTGTGTGTGTGTGTGTGTGTGTGGCAATGATGTATTCTGAAATGGACAAAGGACACTTTAATATTATTAAAAGAAGTGTCTCATTTTGTCCCCACACACTCATATACTGTACTCACATAGGTTTTACACACACACACACACACACACACAAATACACTGTTACAGTATAAATGCGAGAAGCTTGTGTGGTACAGTGCTGATCAGCGAATGTTGAAGAATAAGTCATTGTTTGACAGGAGCAGCTGTCCTCTCGAGTCTTCCTCACGACAGGCCCTGCTCAGCCACCTGCCCTTCATTCTCCAACTATGGTAGCAAACTCTTTCTCTCCAGCCCACCTCACATTACTGCCAAAACACCACCGCGTCTGTGGCCCGTGTGCAGAAAAATCTCTTGATTCTTGTATTTGACAGAGGATTTCATTGATAAAATACAGTATGTTGAGGCAGCTGTTGCTTGAAATAAATCCAATGTCATATCTTTATGGGCGCTTGCTAGCTAATTAGCTAATGATAGTGATGAGGTAGCATTCAAAATATTCTGGCAAGAGTCAATGTAGCGTGTGTGTGTATATATATTACACACACAAAATATGGTGGTGCATTAAAACATCTTTGGTGAAAAAAAATTATTAGCTTATCACTATGGGTTTTGTTCTCCAAATGAGGAAAATTAATAAATGTATATACATTTTTGTAACTGCTTCACTATCTAGTCGGCAAAGAGTATGTCACTTACAGTAAGAGTACTTATAAGAGATAATAAAACAATGTAGTAGTAATGAGGCACTTGAGAGGCAATGTACACATTAACCTAGGCACTGTATAAAAAAAAAATCCTAAATTACTCAGTAAATAAAATTAAATTAACCTACACAGTAAAATCCTCAGTGTTGATTTAAGACAGTCAGGATTTATTTGAGTCCATCCGGACTCATATAAACACCGCTGTGTGTTAATTAAAAACTGGGAAAATGGTTGGCTTTCTTGATTCAATGTAAATGGCAAACAAAGGGATTATAGTATCCTCTGTATGCACAAGGAGAAGAGAGAGAGCATAAGACCAGCCTACAGTTTGAACTTGTTCGAGGGTCAACAGAAAAAATGTCTCGTTCTCTTAAAATTAATGTAAATAAATAAACAAATAAACCAAAAAAAAAAAACCTGGCAGCAGGGGTCTGGGGTCATGCCCTCAGACACTCCCTACGTAGAACCCCCCCCCCATCCACCTAGCCCCAACCCATCACCCCCCCTCCGCCTTGCAGCTAGACTTGTGCACCATAGATGGTAGAGGAAAACTATACTGAAGGTACAACTCAGATTTTGTGATTTAATAATATGTAACAGTGCTATAGCAGGTGCAACATTCTTCACTCAAAGTTTATTGTGTGAGTATGGCTTACAGTATGAAGGGTCCTTACCGAGCTTGAATGAATTTGCATGTGCGTTCTTTTTTGTTAGCTGCTGCATTGAGTGCATGTGTCTGATATTGTTATATCTGACTCACCCTCGAAAATACAGCCTTAATTACATTAATGTAACTCTAGGTGTTGCATGGGTGTTACAGTATGTAGATTCCTCATGCTCAGCATAGCTGGTTATTTAAATCTCAGTCATCCAGGAGAGTGTGGAAAAAGATTTGTAGGCCAACGGTGACGTAGCAGACGCCAAAATGCTGGTATGAACAGACATGTTACAGCTACAACATGATTGCCATTCTGTGCCACCCCGGCACTCCCAGCATGCCAGCTGCATACCGCTCTCTCAAGAACCCTTGCTAGTACATGTTTGAGAAAGAAATATCTACTTTTGCAAGAAATTCCTGTCTCCACATGTTGCATTCTTACTTTGATATTCCTGAAGGACATGAACTGAGATGTGAGTATCCATCTTAAAAAGTGTGAGCATTCTCACTCAGTGTTGTCAGGTTATTTGGTCTTTCCGGAAACTGGAGCTCTAAATTTGTCTCCTTACTGACATGGGAGAAGGTCAATGAAAGCCAGGCCACATATAAACACAGAAGAGACGAGGAGAAAACCTTGTAGGCAGTATTTTTGTTCTGTTGCTAAACCCTACTAGTCAGCTCGGCTTTCATCAGCATCCCAATCTGGACTTGGACAGCGAACAAAATTCAGGTCATAGTTTCGGTAAAAACATTTACATTTACATTTAGGCATTTGGCAGACGCTCTTATCCAGAGCGACTTACAAAAAAGTGCTTTAAAGTTAACATCACTGGATACATACTTACACTGGGTTAACTAGGTTTATAACTAAGTGCCATTAGTCGAACACAACTGGGAAGAGAGTTCCCAACAATGAAATGCTATCCCATTTGTCTCACCATTTACAGTAAAACTCATTCCATGCTCTGGGATATGAGCTAAAGTACAGGATGTATGAAGTCATTACTGTTTCTGAAAATATATCCAACTAGGAATTCAGTAACTGCTAGGAATGAGAAAAGTCCCAGATCAAAATGGGGGCATGTCTTCAAAATGTTGATGGGAAATTCCATACAATCTACTTAGCTACATAATTTCTATGAGTAAATCTATTCGTCTCTCGAATTTAAAAAATTGTTTGGCATTTGCACTCAAACCTTTGACTTTATATTCTATACAGTAGGTACTACGGTATGTAACCATAGATGGTCTAGTACATGCGCCATGCTGCAATGGTATATACAGATAAATGATAAAAGGCTGTAGTGAGGTGTCTTAGCTGTCCCTATCACTGGACTTGTACAAATGGATGCTAACCATTAAGCGAATATTGATGGCTCGTTGTCAATAAATATTAAGCTCCACAAATCAAAAGCCACAGTCACACACTGCATGGGTTTAAATCATGATGTAGATGAATGAATGGTTTAGACAAGTGCTTGGTTACTTGGTTGTCATTTGGTTGGTTTTGGCATAGACCTGACCCTGTCCCGCTGGATTTATTTTCATGGTCGTCTCCATTAATTTGTGAAAAAAATAGCCAGTTTGTTTGTGGTGGCTTGAATTTTTACTAACAGTAAAGAGAATGCCTATGTCGGGTGAGGCAAGCAGGGCACACAGTCATTCTTGTGACTTAACATGACACCACTTGCACTAAGACACAGACAGCTGCGTATGCACATGCCTTCCATTCTGTTTGTTGTAGGGGATTATTAACAACTAAAAGGACCCAGTGACTTTGGTATTGTGGAACCATGTACAGTTTTCTGACTTCTGAAGATCTCTGATTCCTTCTGAGAGAACCTTGTAGATATTGTAACTAAACAGCTGCCTCTGGTGATCGTAAATAAAGAGGTGAATTTAAAATAGGGCCCCGATAGTACATCAAGATACCAGAACACATTGATATTGCAATTGAAACTCCTTATTGCAATAATGTACTATATGATACAAATAAATAGAAACAAATCAGAGAATTTTGTATTGTTGTATTTTAAGTCACTGTGTGCTTCTCTAAATGAGGAAAATCCAGTTATTACTTATCAATTAATTGAAAGTCCTACTAAGTAGCAACTACTATGACTTATTTAACTAACAACATTAAAACTAATATTATAGTTACATAATGACAAGAATCCAAATACAGGTCCACGGAGAATTTTTTTTAAAATTATATTAGAATTTTTACAACTGCTGCTTCAATGCCATAATCCATTATTATCTGAAAAGATATTATATCATACATTGATCATTTTGATATAGTATCCATAATTTTATCATATACATCATTTATCTTATTAACCATAAAAGCTTCAAATACCAGAAGATAAAATCGAATTGAATCTGATGTCAGCAAAGTCAGAGTCAGAATCCATGCAAACCATATTGCAGTAAATGGCTGAAGAGTCGTTAGCGGTGCAGTGCTGACAGACCAGAATGCAAAGTGGCAGATTAGCTCCTACATTAGCATAGCTTTTTGGGATGCTTATCCAAAGGTTGCATCACTTGCTTGCAGATATGGTTTAAGTGAACAGATAAGACTTTAATGTTAACTAAATTATAATTTTTTTCTATAAGTAACTATAAGAGTAACTAAATAAAATAAAATAATTTAATAATAACAAAATTATTATTAATTATTTTCAAACAAATTCTGAATGTTAATTTATTAAGAAACTAATCACTAGTGAAGCAGGTGTTAGATACAAAAAAAATTATAAAATGACAGAATGTATATGCCAATCTTTCTAAAATTTTGCAGTCTGCAGATATTTTTAGCCTTTTTTGTGGGAATTTTTTAAGGTTCTGTTTACAGATCCAGCAACAGTCCCCAATCAAATCGGCTTGAAGAACAAGCTAAGAACCCATAGCCCTTTTAAGCTCCAGCATTTTAGTCATTATTTGTTTTGATTATTTTTTTAAAATAAATATATATAGGGCACAGGATTGTCCAGTATAGAGTGACATTTTCTTCTTTTCAGTACAAAATAGGCAATGCAATGAACAAAATTTTAGTTAATTTTAACCAACTTCACAAACATGACTAAGCAAAAAAAAAAAAAAAAAAGGTCAAATAGGCCAAATATCATGATGATTGTTGTTTTTGGTTTCTTCTATGACCAAAAAAGAAAAATATATATTCTCATTTGAGAGTTCTCCATTATTGCAACATCATTCCTATATTCTGGAAGAAGAAAAAATTTACATATACAGTGGAACCTTGGATTATGAGTAATGCGGTTACGAGTGTTCCGCAAGACGAGCAAAGATTTTAAATAAATTTTGACTTTAAAAACGAGCGTTGTCTTGGTTTACGAGTACCAAGTATCACGCATGCGCATCTTGTTTCGACACCGAGCGCCACGTCATCACAACTGAGCCAACGTTTTTTCTCTTTTTTTTTCTCCTCTAGGTGACTTCCAGGGCTACGTACGGAATTATAGGTAATCATCTCCCTTGCTGGGTGAATACACACACACGCACACACACGCAAACTCCTGCAGGCACTAAGACCCAGCAGGTGAGACCTATCGTCTCCCCTGCTGGGTCTTAGTGCCTGCAGAGTTTGAGTGTGTGTGAGTCAGTGTAAGGCAGAGAGTGTGTGTGTGTGTGTTTGTTTGGGAACCTGAGAGGAGGGGGGCTCTCTCAGCTTTACAGCCAGGCCCCCTCATCTCGGCTTCAAACACAAACACTCTGAAACTCTGCTCTGTCGCGATAGTTTTCAAAGGTAAGGAGCTGGTTAATTTGATGTTGTTGTTGTTTTACGTTACAGCAATGATTCCGTTAGTATGCGCTCACGCGAGTGTGACTAGCGATGTTCCCTGCTAATTTTTAAATGGTTAATTTTTAAACTGTTTTAAAAATGGCCTCTCCATTAATGTGTGTGTGTGTGTGCATGCACATTACACACACACACACACACACACACACACACACAGTGCCTGCGTGCACAAATGGAAACATTAATCTGTCGAGATTTATGTTTAAGTTTTTTTTTAAAGGTAAAGTGCAGGTTAATTTGTTTTATTTTTACTTTATTTTTTGTGTTAATTATTTTTATGTATTTATTTTTGGGGCTGTAGAACGAATAATTTGAGTTTCCATTATTTCCTACGGGAAAATTTAATTTGGTTTACGAGTGTTTTGGAATACGAGCCCACTTTCGGATCGAATTGTGCTCGTAATCCAAGGTTCCACTGTAATATATAGTTATACATTATAGTTATAAAAGTAGTGATAACTTGCGTTCTACCTGACATATCTGAAAACCCAAAGACTTTAGTCTTTAGACTTAAGAATTTAGTCTGATGTCCATTACTGTATATGCACCATCAGTGCAACAAGCCAATTTGTTCACGTCATAACATAGTTATGCAAGTAGCTGAAGCAGATGAGCTTGAAAAAGGTCCCCATCCAATTATAAAAAATAATAAAATAGTGAACCAGCAATAGGTCATCCCAAACCCCTCCAAGCATCTGTTGCAGTCACTACAGTCAATTCTCTTGCTGAATTAATAATGAAGGCCTTAATCTTTTTTTCTTCTGGGGACTCATAAGCCAAGCATAAGAGGAGATCGCACATTCCATGGCTAATGCAGCCACGTTCTGGACATTTCTTTACAACAGGCTGGTTTGTCCTCTCCTCCCTGTACCAGCTGTCATGCAATGTGCTGCTGCTTGTCATTGAGGAAGAAGTAGAGTACTGTTTCTCAGAGGCACTGACCATCACCTCACACCCAAGACCCAATTTAACAGACTCTCATCAGCTGTCCATTTGAGGAGTGAGTCAGGCCTCCATGTTGAAGTGGTGCATGACCTGAAGAGGGTGTATAAGTGTTATGTAAGTTTATCTTCAGATGACATGGATGACATTGACATTTATTAGTTATTAAGTAATGACAAACAAGATAAAGTACATTAAGGATTAAAATTTGAGAAATTGTATGAAATTTGGCGCGGTGGTGTAGTGGTTAGCACTGTCGCCTTGCACCCCGTGCTTGGTGGGTTTCCTCCGGGTACTCCGGTTTCCTCCCACAGTCCAAAGATATGCAGGTTAGGCTAATTGGCGTTCACACCCGTAGTGTGTGATTGGGTGTGTGAGTGTGTGTATGTGTGTGTGCCCTGTGATGGATTGGCACCCTGTCCAGGGTGTACCCCGCCTAGTGCCCGAAGTCTCCTGGGATAGGCTCCAGGTCCCCCGCGACCCTGAACACAGGATTAAGCGGTATAGAAAATGAATGAATGAATGAAATTTTGAATATTAGGAATTTAGAAAGTTTGCCTTAATCTTGATTTAATATTAAATATTCGTACTAATATGAACAATACCAAATACATGACTAGGAAACTGACATAAGTACCTGCAGGAATTCCATACATTATGAAAAAATAAAACATTATCCAAAATACACAGGTAATCCAAAAGTCCATTACATGACTGAAAAACGGACTTTCTTGTTCTACACAACATTAATCTGTTTTGATCAGTTGTTTGATGGATGTAAAGGATGTGCACTCACAGACCAGCAGCACACTACATATTCTTTCTCCAAGAGAGAGCACACCTGATCCTCAAATTCCACTTTTGTGTGAATATAAACATGAGAGCCATCTATCATGTGACTGTGATTTTGTCACTATTTTGTACAGAAACAGAAAATGAACAAAGAAAAGAAACTGTGGTTGGGGTTTCTCTTGGTTGGGGAGACATGGGTAGCCAGGTCAGTTCTTTAAAAGAAATCTTTGGTATTTCTGATATTTTGATATTAATTAAATGTGCAGTACGCTTTAGAATAACCATTCTTTAGGGTTAATTTTTTTTTCTTTTAAAATATGTCAGTGGAAGGACCTTATTAAGATCGTGGTGTGTGTGTGTGTGTGTGTGTGCGTGTGTGTGTGTGTGTGTGTGTGTGAGACAGAGAGAGAGAGCACGTGTGTGTTTGGGTGCGTGCGGCTGCCACCCTTCTTATGCTGACAATGAGGTTAAAGGGAGGCCCTGAGTGAGTGATACAGACACAGTGCTCCCTCCAGCCCAGAGAGCCACAGAGGGCCCTTTGTGCTCCTTCAGCCATCAGTGGCCATCCATCACATTCTAACCTGACACATTTTAACTCAACTGCACGGCCTGTTAATCCTTCCAGGCCTGAAAGCTTGGGTTACGACAACGAGAGGGCAAGTGCTACTCACGTGATATGCGTTAAGGTGCGGCTTTGCCCTTATTTTCTTGATCAAAATGACCAACATTTTAAAAATTAAATGGCATTTTTTTCTTTTTTGTTCGTAACCCAATTTTTAAAAGACTTTTGAAAAACAATGCGGACACAGAGGTGTTGTTTTTACCAAGTCATTCTGTCAATTAAATATTTGCTATTCGTCCTACACACATGTACATATGAATGAATTTTGTTGGTCTAAATCGATAAATATTTCACAATCATTGTCTACTGAGCTGAACATATGCTGGGTATTTTAGGAAATATCAGATAAATATAAAAAGCTTGGGGATACACATGTGCAGTGCACACACACCACACATGACCTACTGTAGAACGTGGAAAGAGCAAGTGAGAAAAGAGGAGAGCCAGTGGTGTGCACACTTCTCCCGTCTTGTCAGCCTAGATGGAGCTTTTCGAGACCAACCCGTACTTCTTCCCTGACCAGCGCTTTTATGAAACCGGTGAGAACTTCTTCCCTTCCAGGCTTACAGGGGGATTTGATCAAGGAGGATACCAAGACAGGAGCTCCATGGTGGGAATGTGTGGGGATGGAAGACTGCTTTCTGGCACTGTAGGACTGGAAGACAAGCCATCTCCAACCTCCACACTCTCGCTGTCACTCTCACCCAACCAGGAGCAAGAGCACTGCCCAGGTCAGTGCCTGCCGTGTGCCTGCAAGGTGTGCAAGCGTAAGTCAGTAAGCATGGACCGACGTTGAGTGGCCACGCTGCGTGAGAAGCGCAGGCTCAAGAAGGTGAATGAGGCTTTTGAGGCACTCAAGCGCAGCACACTGACCAACCCCAACCAGAGGCTACCCAAGGTTATGAGGTGACCTCTGCACATCTTCTGATGATCAATTAACCAAGGGCTGGTAATTAAATCCTGTGGAAGCAGTAAGGGGGTACTTAGTATTGCCCACATGTTTTTTTTTTTTTTTTTCATTTTATTTCATTTTTGTCAAATATATAGCATGGTAAAAAAAGGTAAATGCCTAAAACTAAAACCACTTTTATTTTTTACACAAAAACATACAAAATAAAAGAGTGTGTACAAACTTTTGAACATGTCCATATTCTTGCTTAAATATTTGTTACAAAACCATTAATACTGGTAATTGCATACTAACAAGGATAGAATTATGAGGGGTGTTCAAGTCAAACTAGGATTTGTGATGAAATTTCTTGTGAATGAAGGTGTACAATTTATTGACATTTACGAGACTTCAGGTGGTGAAACTCATAGCCGCAGTTGAATGGTGAAAACAGATGGAAAGAAAAACAGATAACTTGTCAGCAACTTGTGGAAAAGACTCATTTGTCAGTAGAAACTGTACACATGATCATTCACTGACACCACTTGAACATCACAAGGACTTGGCTGGGAGTCTCATGTCCCATACAGTACTGACCTCGCTCCAAGTCATTTCCGTATGTTTGGGCAATAAAAGGAGTTCCTGGGAGGCCTGTATTATACTGTATTGTTGTTACTCTGCTGTGGCGACCCCTTGTTGGGAGCATCCAGTCCGCACTACAACTTGGCACAGGTTTTACACCGGATGTCCTTCCTGACGCAATCCTCCCATTTTATCCGGGCTTGGGACACGCACTGCATCCAGTGGCTGGGGTTCTGGGCACTGGCTGGGAATCGAACCCAGGCCTTCCGCATGACAGGCGAAACACCTACCACTGAGCCACCAGTGCCTGGATATTATACTGTATGACCAATTAATATTGTTAAGATCAGACCGGACCATCTGATCCGCATATAACTTGGCACAGGTTTTACACCGCATGCCTAAAAAAAATAAATAATAAATAAATTGGACCTTCTGCATCGAAGACGAAAAACCTACCACTGAACAACAAATGCCCAACATTAATATTATTTAGTATTATGAATCTTATATTTCAAACATCTGATTTATTTTCAATTGTATAAATATCAGCATGTATATTCAGTATAACTACACTAATTTGCTTATGTATACAGTAACAGCACTAGAAACAAGAAACTAAAATCCAGTAACTGAAATATGCTTAAATGTTTAATACATTTTTGCTCCTCTAGTGGAAATAAAACAAAGACTGTGAGTCAAACTTACTTAATAGCTAGTTAGCTCGCATTGATTTGTTTATGCGGCACGGTGGTGTAGTGGTTAGCACTGTCGCCTTGCACCTCCAGGGTCCAGGTTCGATTCCTGGCCAGGCTCGATTGCCGTCTCTGTGTGCATGGAGTTTGTATGTTCTCCCCGTGCTTGGTGGGTTTCCTCCGGGTACTCCGGTTTCCTCCCACATATTTCCTCCCAAAGATATGCAGGTTAGGCTAATTGGCGTTCCCAAATTGCCCGTAGTGTGTGATTGGGTGTGTGAGTGTGTGTATGTGTGTGTGCCCTGCGATGGATTGGCACCCTGTTCAGGGTGTACCCCGCCTAGTGCCCGAAGTCTCCTGGGATAGGCTCCAGGTCCCCCGCGACCCTGAACACAGGATTAAGCGGTATAGAAAATGAATGAATGAATGAATGATTTGTTTATTGATGCTTAAATTGGATTCCTTTCTTCCATTTCATCTTTATCTGATAAGCTGTCATATTTAAAGGTTAAAAGTTGTATTCCTGAAAATATCCGTCTTCTGTTGATGTTGCCAACACTACTGTAGCAACTGAAACTAGCAAGTGAACATGGATGGGTGGTATAACTTAAATAGTGACAATTTCTTCATGGAATGCCACTCGATCAATCAATTAATTATATATTTCATTAGAATGTACATATCTTAGTACATCAGTTAATTCCAGGCCATTAAATAATAAACATAATTTGAAATTATTATGAAGAGAAATTGAACAGAAAGCTTAAGAATCATATATGAACCTGTTGTTGAGGCAAGAACTAAATCAAGCAATAAATAAACACACAAGACAGATTGTATATAAGTAATGACAAAGCTAATTTGTGGAAAATCCCCTTCGATGTGTGTCACATAGCTGCTGCTGCTGCATAAGTAACCATAAATACACCAGTGTGTTACATTAAGAGCCAAAAGAAAGCTCAACAGAATTAGCATTCAGGTTATGAGACCACACATACACATGAGAGATATTCAGCCTCGGGAGATCCTAACTTGCTAATTGAGGTCAAGGACACTGAAGGGCTAATTCACTGTGTAGTACCAGCACTGTATTAAGATACCAAGATGGAATAGTCTAGATACAGTATGTGTGACTGGACTGTTTATTGTTGTGGCTGAGGGTTCTACATAAAGGTTCTCCTGCAAGGGTGCTTCCAGCCTTATGATCCTTGGCATGTTTCATCACACAAAAGATTTAAGACACAAACATTTGTTACCTTTGCAAGAACGACAAAAAGAACATCTTTAAGCATTTATATAAATCAAATTTTAGATCCTGTGAAATTTGAGACAAACTTGTGTGTAGTTGTTGGCTAATTAAAGGAGTCACTCTGAACTGCTTCTTCAAATCTCCTGTGATTTGTTAGATTTCCTTGGCACCAAGATCATATTTCACAGACTTCAACAGTGCCCTGCCGCCCGTTCTTTAAACAAAAATTAACCCCAAAAACATCCCAGAGAGACTTGGGGCAATGGACAGAGATGCAAAGTATAGATTTGTGGCAACAGCTTAACATGGGATCGGGTTTCTCAGGGCCCTGGCTATATTTAACCTAGTGATCTAACACCAGGCAGAGGGTTTAAATGCCACCCCTACAGTTGGTGTGGAACAGTTGTCGCCCACAGATCTTGTTCGGCACAAGCTTGGGGATACACACGTGCAGTGCACACACACCACGCAGGACCTAGTACGTGGAAAGAGCAAGTGAGAAAAGAAGAGAGCCAGTGGAGTGCACACTTCTCCCGTCTTGTCAGCCTAGATGGAGCTTTTCGAGACCAACCCGTACTTCTTCCCTGACCAGCGCTTTTATGAAACCGGTGAGAACTTCTTCCCTTCCAGGCTTACAGGGGGATTTGATCAAGGAGGATACCAAGACAGGAGCTCCATGGTAGGAATGTGTGGGGATGGAAGACTGCTTTCTGGCACTGTAGGACTGGAAGACAAGCCATCTCCAACCTCCACACTCTCGCTGTCACTCTCACCCAACCAGGAGCAAGAGCACTGCCCAGGTCAGTGCCTGCCATGGGCCTGCAAGGTGTGCAAGCGCAAGTCAGTAAGCATGGACCGACGTCGAGCAGCCACACTGCGTGAGAAGCGCAGGCTCAAGAAGGTGAATGAGGCTTTTGAGGCACTCAAGCGCAGCACACTGACCAACCCCAACCAGAGGCTACCCAAGGTGGAGATCCTCAGAAGCGCTATCCAATACATTGAGCGGCTACAGGCACTTGTCAGTTCACTTAATCAGCAGGATCACGAGCAGGCTGGCCTGCATTACAGGGCCTCAGCTGCTCAGAGGGTAAGTGTTATTAGAGAACAAAGTATATTGTGGGCAAAGAAATGCCAGGGGTCTGGTTGCTTATAGAGACTGTCATGTCAATTACTGTATGTCACATGCAAAGCAAAACATTTGATCAACATGGGGTCTTGTTCTTAGCAACACATCTCCAAAATAATAGACACTAACATGTTAAGGACACTTGACTTGACGAAATAATAATTTAATTTCTAACAAATGGTGTTATCATACAATACTTTTATATACTTACTGTACTCAGGCATGTTTGCTCTCGGCCACACCTAAAATGCTCTTCCCCGTCAAGTAGAGTCAGTTTTACATGAGTGGGTCAGTGTTGTGACTGATGGTTGTTTGTGTGTGTAACAGGTGTCGTCCTCCAGTGACCAGGGTTCAGGCAGCACATGCTGCAGCAGCCCGGAGTGGAGCACTGCATCAGACCACTGCACCCCAGTCTACGGCTCCACCCATGAAGGTAAACTTTCACCAAACCAAACATCACTTAGCTGCTTCATAAGCAATACATCAAATCTATAATTTACTTATATTATTAAGGAATTGTTTCAGGTTACCGAGAAACAAAGTTCTTATCCCCTTATTTAATTCCACAGATCTGCTGAACGAAGATTCTTCGGAACAAGCCAATCTAAGATCTTTGACATCAATCGTCGACAGCATCACAGGCACAGAGGGAGCGCCGGTCGTTTACTCAGTGGACATTACGAAGTGAGCAACAGCATGATTAAAGGGTGAAGGAGTGGTCCAAGCAATACCAATCTAACATCCAGTTCCAGAATACCTATAAATACAGCACTACCTGTTACATCAAAAGCATGAAAACCCAAAGAAATCGATGAAAAGCCCCCGGGGTACAATTTCCAATCACATTTAGTGGTCCATTTCAAATATTTCCATTTTTTTTATGTTCGGAAGATGTTAAAGCTAGCAAGTCTAGACTATTTTGTCCTTTGAAACTTTCCTCAGTCATTTTGTTTTTGCATTCTGCTTTTTTTTTTTTTTTTTTTTTGCATGTGTGTTATGCCTACCAACAAATATTCATTTATGGGGCCAATGTTTTATGACTGTTTTGACCAATATTCGCTTAATTTAATTAGTTCCATAATACCATGTAAATACGTTCCTATTTTCTACTGAGTGAATGTTAGTTTATTTTATATATATTTTTTGTTTGGAATAATTTATTTGGACTTTTTTTAAAATAAAGATTGTTGTGTATTTCTACATGTGTTTGGACAGAAGGAACTCATACTTTTTCTCGCTTGCATTCATAAACATGTCAAGAAACCCCCCAAAAGCTGTTACATAGTTAAATATTTATTTCACATATATATTGTACATATATATGCATATAGATTTACAGTGAAAGAAAAAAAAAATACAGAACATAATCTCCTTCTGAAAATGAGTCAAGGAGAATTTTTCACTTTAATAGACTTCACCCACATGCCTCATGTGGAATCTGATATAACTACTGTATACATATTTCTGTACACAAATAGACTATTTACAGACACTGAAACCTAAGCACATGCACACTGATTGAAATATGAAAAAGAGAGGGATAGAAAGAGAGAGAGAGAGAGAGAGAGAGAGAGAGAGAGAGAGAGAGACTCAAACACAGAAATGCACGTGTTTAAGAAAGAGATTGAAAGATGGGGGAAACACAGAGGGAGAGAGATGTGGATAAAGAGAGAGAGGTGAGAGTTCAAGGGAGAGAAAGACAGGGGATAGAAAGAAAGAGAGTGCTGCACCTGTCTTACATTTCACATTACTGTCATGAACTAGAGGAACGGCAGGGTAATAAATGCTACCAACAATCACGGGAGAACACAGTGCAAAAGCAGATGGCTTCACTTACTGTCAGTTCAAAATTTACACGCGTCATTTATCTGCTGGATTAAGGAGATGTCATCAGCGAGATGACAATCACGCTGGGGATTGGTCCAGGTCAAGATTCAAAAAGGACAATTCAAAATATCAAATAAGTTACTGTGAGTGTATGGTCTGATAAAACGGCAGACAGAGAGACAGACAAAGAAGGAGAAAGGGGAGACCAAAAAATATACAAAAATACATTTGGGCCATGAATCTGTGATTCTGTGAACTGATCAGGCACACTTGGCAGATACAGAAAAAGAAAAAAAATTAATAAAAATTAAAAAGAAAACCAAACCAAAAATAAAAAAAGAGCAGCACACAACAGGGTTTCAAGTTTAAGTGCTCAGCTGATGGATTTCCTCAGCTGGATATAGAGAAACAAAGATAATGGGAAAGAATAAGAGAGAGAGAGAGAGAGAGAGAGAGAGAGAGATTGTCAGGTTTGTGGCATGCATGCTCCAACATGTCCCTCTCCTGCCAATAGTACCCCATAGGAACACAGGAAAATCAATATTCCAGTGTTACATCACATACACATTATAATACTCGCCATCGAGTGGGAATTTGGATTCAGTTATTTCTCGGTACGCTATTTCTTTTCAGTAAACAGGCAAAAATGGCTTGATTCATTACTTGGCATAAAATACACAATAAAATACATATACAAATACTTACAGACATACATAAATTAGCAAAATAGCTGCCTGAGTGGCACATGTGTTTGAAATAGAATCACTGTTACAAATAAAAAAATAAATTAATTAATAAAACAAAAAGACACCAAAAGGGCATTATGCAACATTTCAACATTTTGGTTAATTGGTTAATGCAATAGGAAATTCTAGGAAATAGTTTGCTCTCAAATCATTTGAGACTCTTGTATTGATAAGGTTCTGTGTGACTAAGAGTTATAGATCCATGTTTTAACCGACAAATATACTGATACAGCTTTATCCTTTTACATGCATTGCCTAGCTTAAAAAGTCACACACAATGTAGTGGCCAGTTGTTTGAAAATTATTCCTCATGCTCCCAAAACCACTCTTTCACAAATTTAGCATCAGCTGACTTCATTTTATTGCCACATAATGTTGCTGAGCCTGGACCTGACCAACTAAAGCAGCTCCAGATCATCACACCTCACCCAGAGGCTTGTACAGTGGGCAAACACACAGCTGGTAAAATGTCTAAAAATAAAAATGAAAATAGATGAAAAAGGTATTAGCTGGTACGCTGTCTTCTCCACTACAATCATACATGATCCAAACTAACTAATGTGGCTAGATAAGTGCCCTTTTTGGCCACTATACAGTACAAACTGGTTAATCCCTGAATCACACTGTTGTAGTGGAATCACACTTTTGCGATTTTAGCTAAGAATTGATGTGAATGCATAAACTCTAAGGAGTTGTGAGTACTCTACAAGATCATGCCTTGCCTGGGTGACCTGTAGTGATTCGTAGTTTGCCAGCATGGGCTATGTCCTTTTTGAGCAGCCTTCAAAAATTCCTAGGGGAGTTGACTATTTATGACTGGCAGGCTTGCCGTAGGTCCACCCAATGATTCGGTATGCTTCCTGACACTGATCATGGCCTTCCGTAGTTAGAGTTGGTAACCCTGTCTTAAATAAAGTAAAAATCCTGCCATTTATTGGTTCCATTCATTTAGTATACCAGCTTAATCTAATTAGCACAATACTTCAGCCAGATACTGTAGGCTCAAACTAATGAGTGAAATTGCCTGTTTTGTGCTGGTTTAGTTAATGGACGAAAGAAACAAATTTTGTACGTGGCAGAACATTTATTTTCTGAAGCCGTGGTTGCCACCTGTGGCCATAGTCAATCACAGGCGGTCGTGGCCAGCCAATGAACCATGAAGACCTAGGGCATGGGGTAATTAGTGTAGCACCTAAGAGGGGCTTTGGCAGGCTACCATGAGTTACTCTAGCACCCTTAGCATACTACGATTAGCTATGACAAGATACAGCAAAAGCTACGGCATGCTACGATTCCTACAACCGTGCTATGAAGAAGGCCCCTTGACAACCAAGCACCAGAATTGGTGCTCCGTATAGCACATCTGAGAGCAATTCATAATTACTCACTGCTAAGCTATAGCTATGACATCAGAGCTTGTTGGAGCCACAGAAAGCCAAGAATTTGAAAACATGATAATTCGTACTGTAGCAAAATCGTGAAAGCGGGAACTGGGTGTAATTTTGTTATCAGTAGTCAATTTTCTTTCAAACGTTTTTGATTCAAGTGCTATTTTGTGTAAAATGTGTCATCTTTTTATGTTCGTAATATCTAATAATAATATAATAAATATAATATCTCTCATTTTTATGTTAATAATATTCAGTAGAAAGTCAGACAGAACCTTATTTATTACCAGGTCTCCAACTGAGTTTTCAAGTATGCATCAAGTAGAAAGTCATGGCTGGCTATTGCTTTTGGTGTTGCCCTGCTAACATTAGCGTCTAGTTATGCACATTTCTGTCTATGGTAAAGAGTTGCATTATCTTTAAGTCCTGGATGTGGGTTGTTTTGTTATTTAGGGTTTTTTTTAGGGGGGGGGGTGAACTGACATAGATGTGCACTGTTCATGTGACTGCAAAAAAAAAAAAAAAAAAAACTTCCTTAAATAACACCACAGATGCTACTGATATAATAAGCTCCTTTCTTCTGACCTGGAATCAGCTTGGCCCCCCTTCTAGATCCCAGTGTTAACCATTTTTTAGCCAAAATTGGTCTCAGATCAACAGAAAAAGGGCAGCTTAATCCAAAAGGTACACTGTCCAAAACAGTAGCTACAAGTTTAACACTGGTCAAAGAGTTTCAAACAAACAGAAACAGTCACAATTGAGACATATCGTCAGTATTCATATCATATTGATATAATATTTTTCATATACAATTCCAATATATGTTATTTATATGCATTTTTTAAATATATATATATATATAAAAAAAAAACAATTATAATCAATTGTATATACAAACACACTGATTAATACCTTGCATAACCAGAGAGGGGGAAGCCTAATAATTTGCCATCAACACACCCTGGGGAATAGACTAAAACCGACACACACCAGCTGAAAATTACCATCACAAGGACTAAATAACTTCTGGCTACTAGAAAGTGATTCACACAACAATATATCTCCTCTAAGAGCAGCTACGCAGAAAAATGCGTTCAAAAGTTCACATTTCAGCTTTTTCTTTAGTTTTTTTTTGTTTGTTTGTTCATTTGTTAGTTTTTTTCTGCTACCCCCCCTAATCCCACTTCCAATTGCACGGTGTCCATAAAAGCACTGGTTTCATTTGGCAGGAGGACATCTGCCCCAGAAATTTGGCATATCACTCTCGAAAGGCCGCGAGCATGTGTCCATACAGGTAGTGAGAATGTACTGGCATGACAGAAGAGAAAACAGAGGAATTAGGAAGCAGATTTTATTCAAACAAATATAACATGATGAGAAATATCTGGAAGTTAGGAATATGTTAGCGAAATGTCCTTTGGAAAAATAAAATGATAGGGTCAATGAAGTACCTCAAATATTGAGTTTTTGGCTTAAAATTTAAACTCACTCCCCATTGGATGCATATAAAACATCCATCTTTAATCATAATGTTTGTATTCATTCAAGGATGATGAATTAATTAGATTGCCTATGACTAGGCCAGTGAAAGTGTCAGTCCAGCATGTCTGAAAATCTAACCAACTGTACTAAAAACTAATTAGTTAATGTAGAATTAAAGGTAGTTAGTGTGCTGCGGTTTCTGGCATCAGGATATTAGCAGTGGATGCTTTACGTGCTATAACCTGCAAGGTGAGGCCTCCATGGATCAGAATTCTGCTTATCTAGCACATTCAATGGATACTCAACCACACTGAGCTATGAGGAATATGGGGGACAGATAAACAACCTTGAAGTCTTTGTTCTACATTGCATCATGAGATAAAGATGCAATTATTTGTCACATGTAGCCTGCAGCACAATACAATTACTACATTTATTACTATTATAATATATATGTTTTTTTTTTTTTTTGCATATCCAAGTAAGGAAGCCTGGGTTAGAGTACAGGGGCAGCCAGGATACACTGACTCTGGAGCAGTGGCTAAACAGTGGCAACCTGGCGGTTGAACTCCAACCTTATCATCAATAATCGAGAGCCTTAACCGCTTGAGACACCACTGTGTCTTCAATGGTCCTGTACGACAAACACTTTCCTTTGAGATAAGCCTCTTACGTAAGCTAGAACCACTATTCCTTTGGGAAATACAGGCTTACATCTTCCCTGACAGGAGCACATACTGTATGATTGTGGCAAAGCTTCCCAGCGCTGCTTACCTGATAACATGAGAGTTGTTAGTAAAGCAGAGTTAGCAAGAGTAAGTCCTGATGGCAGAGGGATCAAGTCTCTGGGGTGCTTGGGGTCCAGCTATAGTTACATAGGGACAGAAGGAATACAACATGCAAAAAAAAAAAAAAAAAAAAAAGCACGCTTATGAGTGAATGTAGCGTTAGTACTTTCACTTAAATACCTAAAAAAAAAAGACTGGTGATAAGATTAGCTTAATGCATGCTATTTCATTTGCACAAGGTTATACAAATAGGATCAGCAGCCAAGCCATTATCTTAATTATATTTGCAGGAATATATGTTAGTGATGCTAGCATCGTAAGATGAGTGCAGTAAGCCAGTGAGAAAGATGAACTTGTTTACCCCTGAAGCCCCCCCCCCCCCCCTTTTTTAATTTTAATTTTTTACCTTCGGGCTGCAGATGTTTCTTGGGATTGATACTCATGGAGGAGGGAATGGACATGGTGGAGAGGCGGAAGCCAGCGGGGAGTGTTTCAATGGAGCCGGGCATCATGCCCAAGCCTTGGCCATCTCGTGGTCTGAAACGTTTCCTCCATGATGGGGACCGGCGAAAAGACTTATCATCACACTGTTAGCAAGAAATTGTGCGAAAAAACAATCTTATTCATATAATGACCAATAGACATGTCATGGTAAAGATAATAAAGATCCATATGCCTGTATTAAAGATGTGGTCTAGCATGTTAATTACAAACTGGCCAAGTGTATTAAACATTCCTGCTAATGACAGTTAAACAAACTTTGCTATAAACAGTCAGTGGAATTTAAACCTAATGATTATACCTCCTCTAGACGCCTGTCAGTCCCCAAGGCCAAGACATTGTTAAACTCCCGCTCAAGGATCTGCCTGGCCTGAGATCGGGAACAGATACGAGGTGTTAGAAAAGTAATAAATCCAAGTTAACCTGTACTGTAGTTGATCTTTCCATGTTGAGCTGTATAACTGTGTTAGATTTACATAGTTTTACCTTTTACCGTAGATTGTATAATATGAGAGGCCTTCAAGTCAAACCGAGACTTCTCATCTCATCAACAACCTCATACAATGTACTGCCCACCGCACCATTTGCACATTACAGAAACAGCACTGGGAGTTATTGCCACATCTGCCTTACAGACCTGACTCCGCTTTAAGTGATTTTCAAGTTTGCGTCATTAAAGGAGAGGATAGTGTTTCAGACGTGAAGCAGACAGTTTGATCATGGCATACTGAGACATCTTACTACCTTGATGGTACGCAAGCACTAGTGAAATTCTGGGATAACTGCATTAGTGTAGCAGTGTATTGTATAGAGAAATAGAAGGAGGTTTTACTCTCATAACTGTGTTCTGGTATTCCGCACCATCAAAAGACCCAGTTTGACTTGAATACCTAACATATATTTAATAGAAGGTGCATACTGTACATGTAGTTTAAATTTACACACATTCTGTCTTGTAAAATATGTATTCATAAGTGTTAAAAAAAAAAACTGGCAGAACAACTGGCTTGATAACATGCAGCTTAAAAGAAAGTTCATAGAACCACAACTAATCATTGGTAAACAGGTGTGGCATTAAAGAGGGAAGATAGTGGTCATTAAAAAAAAAGAGCTGCAGCCAAACCTGGAAGCATCACGAACGTGGAGAACAATAAGAAACAAGAAGTGATTGGTCCCTAATGAACTTTACTATAACCACCTCCATTTCTATACGCCATGGAAAACACTCTTATAAAAGCAAGAAAATGTTTATATACTATCGGAAAAAAAGGACTTAGTTTCTTTTTTGTATCTTTCGTCTGCCCATGTCTCGTCCATATTTTTTTCTTCTCCCATGTTCTATTGGGAATCAACAATCAATGCAATGGAGAGACCTTTCCATATTGACTTTTAGCTACACTTAACTACACTACAGTACTGTACATATCCAGGCATCCTTCTCTCTGAAAAAGTAGGTCCTTCTCTTACCTTCAGGAGGTTTGGAGCTGATTTTACAAATAACTTTCAGTAATACATGAAAGCATTCTGTGAGTTTCGAGTAAATGCGTTTTCCATTTTTCCTCTCTGGAGGAAAATGTGCCCGTTTCAGTAAACTGAATTACTTGCTGTGACGAGAAACCAAACGGGATGATGCATTTCCCCCCGTTTCTATTTAAAAGCTACTAGCCAGACATATGGAGGTCAGAACCAGTAACACAGCCTGCTGGAATTTACTGCAAAAGAAAAGCAGATCAGGAATTATAATATGACGTGTAATTTTTCCATGTAATTTTTCAGTGGAACTCTCTACCATACTGTATGTTCAGATTTTTTGGTGATGCTTTAAATCCTTTAACAGATATCCAACATGGCGGCTTCTATTACTGCCTAACGTGTAGGTCAATCACACAGAAGAGCTACAGTACTGTAGCTGAAATTGCTGAAAAAGATAATGTTGGTTCTGATAGAAAGGAGTCAGAACGCACAGTGCATTACTGTTTCCATGGCAAAATTGAGGAGCGACTCAATATTAGGTGGGTCATAATGTTGTGGCTGATTGGTACAGTATATACTGTACCGTACATGGTGTTTGGATATTTAAAGAAAAAATGGAGAAATCTACCACAGGTTTAATTAGTCTGTGTGAAATATGTTCGACACATGTAAAGTAAAGGTAAATAAGTAGTGGTGGCCATAAGTATTAAGACTCAGTGAAATCCAATGTTTTTCAGAAATTAAATGTCCTGCCACTTATTTTAATTTAGATTTTGCAGTTTTGCTTGTTGCAATGTGATAAACCACTATTTTAATGTAAATCACAACATTATGGCTTTTACTGTATGTGAATGTTCGTCACCTGTGTGTTCTGCATGGGAATTTGTAGGATGAGGGCCAGGCTGCTGAAGTCGAACATCTCATCCAAGGCGATGAGGGCACCATGTACTCCGCTCTCCAGAAGGTTATTGCTATACTCCTTTAGCCCGATGGTCTGCACCCAGTTCATCACATGCTCATTTGTCCACACCAGGGTGTCTGTAAAGTGTCAGATAAATACTCTATTAACTAGTATGACTACTTCTGGTCTGTGTTTAACTCTTTATGCTTAATTTTATGCCTTTAAAAACAGCAATATAGGAGTTTTTGGCCCAGGAAATAAAGTTTCCTTCTTGTTTAGAGGGACACATATTTTTACAGTGTCTAGTCCTGTACATGGAAACTCTACAGGCCATTGCCTGGAATGAACTCATAGTAGCATCATGCCATTATGTCAACAGATGCATATTCCTGGTGATCCTTCCAAACAGCTGGCCAGTCTCCTTTAAAGGACAGCACACGTGTACGTTTACGAAATCTGCACGCGTTAGTGTGTCTTGTGGACGTTGCTAGTAAAGGACATGAAAGGCTGCAGCAGCTGGATCAAGTTCATATGTCACGCTCGAGTTCAACAAGGCACGGGGCTTTTAAATGGATTTGACACTGAGTCCCAGCTGTTGACTTTTCCATATGAAGCTACCACTAGATGATGCTGTTTGTCAGGGAAATTTATTTGTGCACAAACAGAAACAAAATAGTTATTTTAAAAAAAGAAACCCAAGAACGTGGTTCACTCAGGTTTGTTGATGTCGGAGAGTCCGCTGCTTTATGTCTCGGGGTGTCCTCATGTCTGTGTTGTTACCTCCTGTCTCTTCCTTTTAGATATGCTGTCTTAGCTGGTGTCTCTGCTTGCATTCTATCTGACAAGAGCATATCTAATAATATGTATTATGATCCCTTATGATGCCCTACGTCTTTATTCATTGCTTGTCACAATAAGCACCAAAATTAAACTGAATTAAAATTGCTTATTTAATTAATACCTGGCTATTGGCTAAAACACAGTATTGGTGCTGATTTAATTTTTTTATGTTATACATATAATAGCTACTTCTGAAGTTAATGCAACATGGACCAATCTTGCTTCTCTACAAATTTCAAGTTGCTAACTTTAGCCTTTTTTAGAGAGATAATTTGATATGTGCACCAAAAATAGCCATTTTGTAGTGCTACAGTATACTGCCTCGCTTCAAACAATAACAGTTTAAAATTCACATTATTTACATTTCTTTAGGAGTATTGATACTAACATTTGTATTTGTATGACCTGTAAAAATTATTGCTTAAATATTTTAGTTTTGTTAAAAAATTTTGTAGTGTTCATAACCATGTCAATTTCATGTTGCAATATTTTAACAATTTTGCATTTTAGAATGTTATCACGGTCGCCTTGCCTATTTAGAGTCCGGGTTTGATTCCCAGCCAGGCTCGATTCCCGTCTCTGTGTGCATGAAGTTTGCATGTTCTTCCCGAGCTTGATGGGTTTCCTCCGGGTACTCCGGCTTCCTCCCACATTCCAAAGACATGTAGGTAAGGTTAATTGACATTCCCAAATTTCCTGTAGTGTGTGTGTGTATGTGTGTGCCCTGCGATGGATTGGCACCCTGTCCAGGATGTACCTCGCCTCGTGCGCTAAGTCTCCTGGGATAGGCAACAGGCCCCCTGCATACAGGATAAAGCGGTATAGATGATGAGTGAGTGAGTGAGCATTTTAGGATAATAATCAGGTTTATGTCTTTTTATGTGAAATCTAAATTGGTCAAGTTTTATCTAAATGACAATTAAGATAATTGAAAGACTTGAATTGAAAAAAGTTACAGACACTACATATAGCAAATGTGTTTTTTTTCTGATAAAAATATAAATGTGTATGCATATTTATAAAAATAAAATGAAGCATGGATTAAGAGATAAGAAGTTTAAGTATTATGATAAATAGTGTTATATGATCCTATCTGAAAATTCACTTTTTCACCCAGATGAGATATATTGTGCTACTATTATGCAGAGGTGGAAAGAGTAATAAAATTTTGTACTCAAGTACAAGTACTGTTACTTCAGTGAAATTTTACTTAAGTACAAGTAAAGTTACCCTTATAAAAATCTACTCAAGTAAAAGTAAAAAGTAGCTCATTAAAAAATGTACTCAAAGTAAAAGTTACCGAGTTACTTTTTTATTTTAATTTTTTTAACAGCGGGGGTGGGTTGAGGCATTCTAGCGTAGTTCAAAAAAGATGAGTAGATATAAATCTCAAACTAGTTGTTTTTAACTGAAGGAACACCTTTGCATAATAAAGCTGTTGTCTTTCTTGTGCTTGAAAATCAAAGTGGTCACTTAAATATGGTGTTGCGTATCAGTCTAGGGCCATACAGCAAAAGAATGGTTCAGGGTTCTATTTTAAACTGTATGGAAATGGTGGTATATGGCAGAAAGAACTAGATCCAATCAATAACTGATGAAATAATGATGCTTGTATATACAAACACACACACACAACAGGAGGAGGAGGATCAGATTCAGGGTGGACCCAGGCCAAAATAATAAACAAAATGGTATTTATATTTAGTAGCTAGATTACCTGCAAAAAAAAAAAAAAAACACACAAACAAAAATACAGGTACCTTCCCGGACTCCCTAAACCAAAAACAATGAAATTATCTACAAATACAATACAAATTATCTACAAATATATACAAAGACCAACCAAACCAAAGGGACAAAGCAATAATCAAAGTCAATTGGAGGCAACAAGTCAAACCAGAATACACAACCAAATGTCAAAACGCCAAAATCACAACCTCTTTCATCTTTCCCGCGTCTCTCTCCGGTTTAAATATGGTCGCGCTAGTCGATGACGTCACTCAGGGCGGAAGCGAGCGTGTGGAAGGTCAGGTGATGCCGATGTCAGAAAACCTGGAGTGGAGTCTGGAGCGGCGCGCGACCAGGACATGATACACACGCGCCAGCGCAACGGAGCATTTACACAAAGCATAACATTTTTATTATTTTATATTTTCATTCATTTATTTTTTACTCAGTAGCGAATATGATTTAAAATGTAGCGAATTACAATACTTCAAACAAAACATACTTAAGTAAAAGTAAAATTACAGATTTTTAAAACTACTTTAAAAAGTAGAAATACACAAAAAAGCTACTCAATTACAGTAACGCGAGTAAATGTAACTCGTTACTTTCCACCTCTGCTATTATGCAGTGTTGGGTGTAAGGCGTTAGAGTACTTGGATTACTTTTTTTATGTTTTTTGGTCCGCCATTTAAGTACTCAGGTATTTAGTTATATTTTCAAAAGTGTAGTCCGTTATTCAGACAACTTAATTAATCCGTGAGCCAGACAGCAGTGATTCCATTAATGTGTGTGTGAAAGTCGTCTGACAAGCCCCGCCCCGAATAATTATAAAGGTCTTGACTAAAACAACATGCATGAGGAATCAAAGGAGTTTTCATTTTCTGCAATGGAAAAGTACTCGAACTGGTTACTTTTATCAAAAGGTAATGCTGTAATGTAACTGATTACTTTTTAATGACGGTAATTTTGTAATGTAATTAGTTACTTTAAAAAGTAACGTCCCCCAACACTGCTGTTATGTCACGGAGACTTTACCTTTGAGTTCATGGTGGCACTCCTCTCTTCTTCGATCCAGCTCCTTCCTGTCATAGTTCAGCCTCTTTAAGCACATGATGCCATACTGTAAACTGGCCCTGTTCCAATTTTAAAAAATAATAAAAAAATCATTATAGTTTATTTAAATGATAAAAACCTAAAATCTGTGAAATATCGTCAGTTCTCAGTTATGCACAGTTCTCACATTAGACTTTTTCTCTTGTGGAAGATGTTAAAGGAAATGTAGGTCACTGGAGGTGAGAATTATGATCATAATCAGTTCATTGCCTTACTGCATAGAAACTGGTGAGTGGAATTAGACTTTTGGAACCAGTAGTATGACCTACCTGTGAAAGCTGTCCACCATTTTTAGGTGCGTGCGCAAGTCCTTCTTGGTGAGGTGGTCCAGCATGCGAGCATCCACCAGACACTCCATGAAGTAGCTGCGGTACTGAGGCAGACCCAGACTAGGCAGCCACTCATTTCCTATCCATTCGTGGTTCATGTCTCCATATGCCAGGGTCTGCAAACAACATGGTCTGATTAGGACTTTGATGGATTGATGTAATAAGGGAAGTTCTTCATGATATTTAGAAAAGCAATGTGATAGATTGTAAAAATGTTGAAACATTGGGTATTCTTTTCATATTAAAAATGTCATCCTACTCTTTGAGCACCGCAAACCAAACAAAAAACCCCACCAATTATTAAGAATTCAACTTTCTTTTTGCTGTACACCCCACAGATTCATGTGACATGTTGAATTTAATGAGTGGAGGCACTGCAAGCCATTCACAGCTATTGATCTGCCGTGCCATCATCCGAGGAAAATACACTTCCATCTCTCTGTCTGTCTGTCTGTCTGTCTCACCTGTGCCCAGCTTCCTTCCTCGTTCTCCTGTCAGCCAAATCCCACAGTAGCAGCATGTTAATGCACAGCAGAGAGCGTGTCAGTTCATTTTCAGGGAAAGCTTAATTACTACAGTCATGAGATAGACAGGAAGGGTGCAGTAGCAGTAGCAAGCAACAATTTACAAGATAAGCCATATGAACAGATGACTTTTAGCTTTATGCATAGGGTTAAAAGACAACATGAACTCATATTTTCTGTATTGAGATGTTAATTATCATCTCTTGTTTTAACCATGCACACAGCACAAAAACTGATCAACAAAAGAAGAAACAAAAACTAAGCACAGATGGCTGGTTTTCAGATGCAGATTAAGTGTAAAGTTTTAAAGTAAAATCATTCTAAACTGCAAGTGATTCTCAGGTTATTATCAGACTTAACCTTTGTCTGAAAACCCAGCCTGAAGGATATGCAAAGGCAGCGTTGTTGCAGGTTTTGGGGTTTAGGGATGGTGTTAAACGGGCAGCAGGGAGAAAAGGAAATGTAGCATATGCTTGGCACTGCAGGAGCAGAGGTGCGACCCAGATGGACTAACTGCTTTGGTCGAGGTTGCCATGTTCTCCATCTCTTCGTGCGTCACCCAGACATTTCCGGAGGACTGCACAGAAAAGAGAAAAATCACTGTACACAGAGAGAGGAGAAAGTGTGAGAGGTTCTAAATAAGGAACATAGATACAGTATGTTTTTTTTTTTTACTTATTCATTCGTTTGTTCATCCTAGTTATGATTACGGTGGCCTGGGAAATACATGCTGTACCTGGCATGGGATCAGCATATAGTATCACTATATTTTATCTAGTCTTGTGTTGATTTTGCATTGCGACTTAAAACAAAAGAGGAGTGTTTAGATAGTTGGTGTGAAACTGCTATCAGGAATGGTTATATAAATGAGCAGTTTAATTAGAGATGAAGCAATTTTTTATATGTTATGTTATAATTGGGCAGATAATAATAATGAGTATCATGATTTTACACTGGCTTTAAAAGATCCGATACCTAGTTTATTTTGTAGTGTCTGAAATCTTAATACATGTCTATGCACTGTTAATTCATGGCCACTCTAAATGTACTGGAGCTTAACAAAGATTTTTTTTTTTATTATTGGGAAAAAAAAAAATGCAACTGAACGAATAACCAAGCTGTACAATCATCCTACATATTTGGTCAGAAATCGTGCTTGTTCATGGGAAATGCAGTGGAATCCTCTATTCTGAAACACAATATGATTGGTTAAATCTTGGTCTTGAGATCATAAACCTAAAGTAGGAGGAGTTTTATTTTGGGCAAATTTTTTAATGCGTGGGTTTCTTGGCATTTGTATTGAAGAACAATACAAAATATATATATATACTAATCAGAATTTAGATAAGTTAGGTTTAGTGTAGTCCAGGAATAACACATATTGCTTCCTTTGCTTGGTGTAAGCCAGTTGTGTCCATTTGCTATTTTCATGACCAGAAATAAACATGCGTGGGTGGTGCAGCAGGGGTCAAGCAATTTGTATTCTATATTCTGCCAGAACTCTGCTATATGAGAATATGCATTAATCCAAAATTATGCTAACCTTATGGCCTATATTGGGACCAACTCAGCTTGATTATGTTTTATGATTTTATGCACATTCCTGTTTGAGGATGGTCCTTTACTATTAACTTTGGTTGATTCATTTTAATTTCAATTGTATATCATTGTCACAGTTCTAATCCACCCTTTTTGGAGTTTATTTGAAGTTGACATGTGCAAACATTTCTAGATACATTTATTTCTGCCACACCCACACATGATGCTCTATTTGATCTACTGTACTGTATATGATCATAAACATGCTTACTGTAGATATAAGTATAGAGTAGTAAGTTGCTTTGAATAAAATCGTGAACCAAATGAAGTATCACTGGTTTCTAAGACAGCATGTAAGCTAACTGCTAATACACTGTATATACAGTAAATGATATAAAAATATTAGATATGATATTTATCTCAGTTGTAATACAGGTGTTTTTTTCCTAAGAAGGTGGAATTACGGGCATAGCTCTTACGGTGCGTGAAGTGAGTGGGGCGGAAGGACTGGTGAGTGACACCATCTCCTGGATGGCCAGTCTGAGCTTGAGCCTGTGCAGTGGGTTGCTAATGCCGATCTCCCTCTGGATCTCTGTATCAGATAGCGCAGACATGATGGCACCGCTCTTCACGTTGGCACGGCAAGCCGCTACGTACCACGCTGGCATTCCAACCCACAGCTGTGTGATGGGAAAGAGAAACACTCTTGTCAATGCCATGATCATTATCATCATCATCATCACTATCATCGTTATCACAGAGCAGTGAAGTGTTTTCATCATGTCTGTCATCCCCTCAGAGTGATTACTGTAATTATAAACATCACCACGGTGGCTGCATGGTGTGAGCATGTGCTTGTGTGAAATGCTCTACCTCAAGCCAAGAGACCACTGTCGGGCCATCCCAATGAGCGAACGGAAGGCCTTTCCTCCGTGCATCTTCCAAAAGCTCGTGTCTGACAAGGAGAGGAAGAAAAGAACTTAGGATTTCTGGAATATTAAATTCAACATATGAAAGGCCTAATGTCAATATAATACAGTAGATTCCAAAAGTCTGATTTCATCACTAACAACAGTTTTTACTAAATCGTTAATAAAACGCTAATTAAAGATTTACACTATACTATCCTTAAGTGACGAAAATATTCGTATTCTCTAAAATCAGGTGCAAAACCCATAGTGTAAAATCTACAGAACTATGAGATGTCAAGAACATAAAAGTTATTTGGTCATCTTTCCAACCTGCTTTAGTTCTTTATGAAGAAAGCCCTATGATGTTTTGTAGTTACAGAATGTTTGCTTTGCTTTTCCTAAAAGTCCATAAACGTTTAAAAATGTGGATTCCTGTTTCGGTTGCCAGAGCATGTCTCACATTTGGTAATCCTAAATGCCACTAGGATGTAAGCCAGGCCTGGCCTGGGGTCTGTTGGCACCATAGGCAAGTTGTTCCATTTGTGCCTGTTTATTTCATGTTCATGGGCCTATGACAATCAATGCCGTGCAAATCAATAATCCATCCATGTGGGAAAAAATAGTTAAGCCTGTGCTCTCACGGTCTGACAGGACAATAAAAGTAAATGTTGATGATGATTCTCTATTAGCAGCTTTCCTTTTGTCATTATTATGAATTATGATTCCTCACTATATATGAAATATAGTTATATAAATGATAATATTATATATATATATATATATACACATATATACACACATACACACATGTATATATATATATATATATATATATATATATATATATATATATATATATATATAAATGACACCAAATTTAAATCCTATGGCTTTGTTTTATTAGTGATTACTTTTCATAAATATTATAATATTGATAAATTAATCAGAGAGAGAATTTGGCACCCTGAGTGACTGCCTATTGGTCCTACTGTAAGTAAGTATTCATTCATTGATAACTTTGTTCAGAGTGTAATATACATGCAATTTCTCTCTGAAATTAAGAAAGTACTAGAGCGGTTTAATTAATTTCTATGATTATTTATTGTCTGAATAAAAGTTTATTAACAGTGTTTGTAGTACAGCTGAGAACTAATATTTGCCATAGCTCTTGTGTACCGTTTCGGCTTTCTCAGTATCACGGTCACATTGGGTTGAAATACAGTATGTTGGTGTGCTTTGTTCAAGCTTCCTGAATTCTAAACAAATCTACAGTATATTATGTTTTGGCTCAATTTAACCGCTAATAATGCACACTAAATATGAGCGGCTAAATCGAACCAAATATAATATAGATTTATTTATTGATTTATTAATACATAATTAAAATCAGGTCTTATGTATGATATAATTAGTTTTTTTATACACCTTGAAATCACAATTATGCATGTGTAGGGATGAGAAAGGAGATGGGTTTAGTTGTGACAAACATAATAAATATGTACTTCTTCTTCATCCTGCGGTCTCTCTCAGCCTGCTTGCCCAGGGTCATAGTATCTCCAATACTCATCTCAAAATCTGCAATCCATTCACAATGTACAAAGATCAGAATACAATTTATTTAAGCACAGTGCAATCCACCATCGAATAACTTTCTAGGAAACCATTTTAATGTGCCGACCAGGAATTACGGGTGGTGTCATCTGGCCGTCTTTGGTCATTGGTTGAGGCTTATCCTTCTTGCCAAACAAGCGGCCGATGGAGGACTTGATTCCCTTCTTTTTGTTGCCCCTGAAGAGAAAGAGAAGGAACAATCTAAGATTTCTTACCAGCTAAGGGATATTTATTACAGGTGCTTTATATTGCATCCTTTTATCATGTCTTACTGTAGGAACAGTCTCTGATGAGTAAGAGGGGAAAAACACAACAGAACAATCACTGCAAATATATTTGTGAATGCATGAATAAATGTTCTTCTAGTAACGAATGAAGCACGAAATCAACAGAAAAGTGCTTGGTTATTTTCCTAAACCAAGATTGCACATAACCTTTTTTGTAAGATATGCATACAGTGCCGATTGAAGATTTTCAGACCCTTTCAATTTTTCAAAAAAATTGTCTATTGCACCCATCTTAAAATCCTTTCAAAGTGAAACACAGTGAATTTAGTGTTTTGTTAATTTGTTTAAAAAATAAATGCCATTTAGATAAGAATTCAAACCCATCCCTTGGTTAAAGCACCTTTGGAAGCAATGACTGCTTCAAATCTGCTTGTGAATAATCTTGGTACACCTTTCTTTAGGTGAAAGTTTCTGCCATTTTTCTTGGCAGAATTCTTCAACCAGGTTGGATGATTTCCGCCATTTTCAGATCTAAATATATTTGTTTCAGCTTAAAACTCTGGCCAGGACTTTCACACAGTTGAAGCCAGTCCTGTGCAAAAGTTTTTTTTTTTTTCATAATAACTGAATATTTAAATTATGTAGATTAAATGTTTTAAGTTTAAAAGTGCCTAAAGATATAATTTAATTCAATTCAATTCAAATTCTTATAGCGCTTTTAACAATGGTCATTGTCTCAAAGCAGCTTCACAAAATGAAAAGAATATTTATGGAAGTGTGTATGAGTGAGAAAAAAACGTGTTTAGATAATAATGAGATTGTGAGGTTGTCTCTGATGAGCAAGCCAAGGGCGACGGTGGCAAGGAAAAACTTCCTGAGATGGCAATAGGATGGACAATATATTATTTATGTAACAACCTCATTTCCCCTCTCATCCGTTCCAACCATTCAGCATCACCGGTATACTACAGCAGCCTGATCATCACAGTCAGATTGTTTAGTACCCACCTTTCACTTCCTGTGAAGTAAGCCATTACGTATTAAAACGGGCACAATAATACAATCCTGTTATACTTTATACCCGTTATACTGTTATAGATAATTAATCAACACTTTTGTCTAATTAGATTCAATAATCATTCAGCCTTGTAGTATAATACCTGCTGATGATCAGTTGTCCAGCTGCATTGCCTCTTACTGGGTATAACAGATGTGAATAACTACTACCTGCTGTGATTATACATGGAATTATAATTGATTAACATTAATGCATTACTTCAGCCAGGAGGCTACAGTACGTCCAGACTAACATTATCTTCACTGAATAATTCTGTTATAATTAGTTAATAATTAATGACTAAATAATATGACTTTGAATAATTACAGTACCTGAATAACTGTTGGACTGGAGAGGTGAAGAATGTATATAAAGGGTACCATCCTATGCAACATGACTTCAGCATGAGACGCACCGGTATGCCTTTGCTCTAGAAGCCTCACCTCCTTTGAGAGTGATTAAAACAATTGCTACATCTATAAACATTTATGGACTTTATCCTTGGAAAATTGGAGTACTGAGAATCACCCACAGTAGCTCTAGTGTCAGCGCACCTGTCTGCCTCATTATATGATAAACAAGAAATAATCGGCAAGGTTAGATTATATATTGATAATATATCTGCTATATATTATCATCTATAAAATTATTTCATTGTTTTTAAGAAGTTCGATAGTAATGCACTGAATTGAAATGATTCTGGGGAGCTAAAGAAAACAGTGTGTAATGATGTAAATTGAGTGCATTTTTTTTGCTTTTTTTGCTTATACTCATCTTATTTGTCATATTTGCAATTTCTACCATTTTATCAATTTAACATATTTTTGCTCCCCTGTTGCCAGACTATTTGTTATTCACAAAATAATTTATTGCTTCAATCAGATTCGATGTCCGTTGAAATTAAATCTTTGAAATCATTTCCCCTCCATGAATATTTATAGATCACTGCCTCCCACAAGAGACACTCTGCTTTCAGAGGATATTAGGGAATGACTTCATTAGCACTGGGAGGTGTGTGTGTGAGAGTGTGTGTGTGAGTGAGAGAGAGAGAGAGACAGAGACAGAGAGTAAGGGCCTAAAAAAAGTTAGGAACTAAAAAGGAGACGTCTTTGTCCAGCTATTTCATCAGAACATTTATAATAATTGCATGCCATTGAAGCATGTGGGCGAAGAGTGTGAGGGGAATTTTAAGGGTGAGTGCAGCTTAAATACTCAGTAAGTGGTGTGTTACATCTGTGAAAGTCACACATAATTAGCCAGAGGACCGTTTTATGACAGACAGTGATTTGTATTCAACAGCTCAGGATTCTAGTAAAGACTAAGGAGGTGATAACATTGTTTTTTACAGCAGTCTTATTTATAGCTGTCTTAATGACCTTGGACAAGCAACAAAACATTGAGCAACAGGTCTTAAGGATAGTAGTAGTAGTAAATAAACATTTATGCCAAACACATCTATGTCTATTTGGACAATCAAGTCACATGTGAAATATTAATTATTATATTTACTTTAGGGCTGTAAATAGTAGCGAGTTAACACGTGATTAATCTAGAACTTTTAACGCATTACTTTTTGTAATGCAAATGAATCAGATGATTAACCCTAATTACTTTCCATAAGTTTGTGTGCTCAAATATTTTTATAACAATACATTAACTATTAGTACTTAGTATTTTAAAATTGTGGTTAATCTACAATTTCTTTTAAAAAAAGTAAAAAAAAAATAAAAAAAAGACTACTAAGCTTAAGATTATTTCTAGTAAAATTTGACAAAACATTTTAACTAAAAGTTCTTGGCAGATAATTCTTATAACTAGCAATAAGTATCTGCCAACAGAAAAATAAGCTTTGGTTTAGTGTAATCTTATATTAAGAAATTAAAGATAAATGTAACTATGTTATATATAATTTGATTTGCTAAAGTGTTGTTTTTTGTTTGTACATCAGAATGACCTGGTTTACCTTGGAATTACTGATTCGAAACAGAATTACCACAGAATTTGCCTCAGTTTAAACTCACAATTACCTCAGATAATTACATAAAATTTATCTCAGAATTAGCTCTGAATTAGTTCCAAAATAACTGATTTACCTCAGATTAATCTCATTATTATAATATTTACCTTACAATTACCTCAGGATTATCTCAAATTTACTTCAGATTTACTTTACTTCTGATTCCTTAGAATTACCCTAAAATGTACCACATAATAACGACAGGAATGTCTTACTTTTAGCTTAGAATTATACTCGATTTAAAATTATACCTTAAGAAACAATTTTTTTTTTCAATTTGTTTAGGTCATGAGGTTTACATGTTAGTTCTGTCAGTTTCCTTCTTCACCAAAATGTTTTCACTTTTTTTGAAAAGTTAACCATGCTGCATATAGCAAGTATTTATTTTCAATTATACCATTGTATATGCAGCCTAAATGTTCTCTCATTTTATGCCAACACAAGGCAGAGTAGGTGATCTACAGTAAGTATTTTTTTTTTTATTATCCAGAACCTCTCTATTCATTTTGGATTACATCGTGTGTGTGTGTGTGTGTGTGTGTGTGTGTGTGTGTGTGTGTGTGTGTGTGTGTGTGTGTGTGTGTGTGTGTGTGTGTGTGTGTGTGTTTGTACCCTCGTCCATCTTCAAGGCTTCCAGTCAGCTGAGCGAAGTTTATCTGATCGAGTTTAAGACTACGTGGGGAGGAAGGGGGCGACATTTCACACTTTATAGTGGCCTTATCCTCACGCGCTTCCACTGGAGACTAGAGCAATGAAACAAACAGACAGACACACACATAATGAAAGTAAACCTTACATATCTACACTATTAACATTAAACTCTTTTCCTAGAGTTCATGCTCTTTTTCATGTTCAAGTATTTTAATAATGACTTATACATATAAGATAAAAAGCAACTTTTTTGTGTTGTTCCATTTGAAAGAAACTTACAGAGACTTTTCTGCGGTGTTTCCGTAAATCACTAGGCTGACAGCATTAAAAAAAGAAAAGAGACAAACATGCAAACAGACAGGTTAAGTTCATTAAACACACAGCAAGATAAAGGGAAATAAATTAGTTGCTGAAGCCCCACTGAGATCCTGTCACACTTCCAGGCCAAAACCTGAGTATGACTTAAGAGTAAGCAAGTAAGTTTAGTAAAAAAGTAAGTTCAGCCTTTATTCATCAAATATACATTACTGCACAGAGAAATTCTGTATTCTTCGCATATCTCAGCTTTTTTGTTAGCAGGCAGGAGTCAGAGCACAGGGTCAGATATTTTTACTGCACCCCTGTAACAGATCAACTTGCTCAAGGGCCCAACAGTGGCAACCTGGCGGAACATGGCCTCGAACCATCAACCTTCTGACCAGTAACTCAGAGCGTTAACATACTAAGCGAACAATTGAAAAATACATCAGTTCTAATTGCAGGTTAAACGTTTACAAAAGGTTAGTGGTTGCGTCATTTGGATCTAATAAATAATATTTCTGACCATGAGATTATTATCAGTAATTTTGAATCTTAAATATGGCACAAACATGTTGATCAGTAGCCCGTCTTTAAGAATGCTTAGGTCAAGTTATCTTATTTACCTTCAGAAAAACCTGCACATTTTAGGCCTTTCTCAGCTTCCAGCACCTGATTTACCTAATCAACTCATTAACAGACTTTTCTTTATTGAGGGTGTGGTAGAGCTGGGAAAACACTAGAATATGCAGGACTGTGGTCCTCAAGGAGCGGAGCCGAGAACTGCTTTATCCTATTTCAATAAATACTATTTATATTGCTAATAACTAAAATAACTGCAAAATAAAAGGGACATTAAAGTCAAACCAGGACTTGGCAATGAAATTTCTAATAAATGAAGGCATAAAACTGATTTTACTACAAGCACAGTACAGTGATGAGATTCTGAAAAAGTAAAATATTTGAATAGTGCAAATGTTTTAAAGAAAGCTGTACAGTATGTCAGTGACAATCCCAGTGAAACACTGGGATAAGTGCATTAGTGTAGCAGGGGATATATATAAATAAATATAAATACATGACTTGAACGCCCCTCGTATTTTAGACTTGTTAAATTCCTATAAATTTTTTGTAGACAATTTAAACCATACATAAAAAATTAAAGAGCCTACTAAAGTGTGTAGTAAAGCATTTATTGCACACTAAATGCGCAAGTGTAGTGCTGTGATTTCCCATTTCTCACCAGGGTCATGACACCCAGCTCATGAGCAGTGGAGCGAGATGCCATCTTTGGAGTGGAGCGTCCACTGACAGGAGGTGAAGAGCTGGCGAGGGAGAGGGCAGTAACCGAAGTGGGGATAGTAGACCTTGGGCGCAGTGTCACATTCAGTCCATCCATGCTACCACTGTTCACACGGCTCTCGATCTCATCTGCCCGGAGCTCTGCTGATTCCCGCTCAACCTGGATCATCCTGCAGCAAGTGACAATGAAAAAAGCTTCAGTATGTATCCTGGAAACCCTTTAAAGATGTAAACATAAAGTACATGCACATGTACTTTGTTACCTCAGTTGAATTTATGCGCAAGTGTAGTGTTTTGTGTGTTCTGGCATGCTTTTCTGCTCAGCACGGTTGCCAAGAGTGGTTTGTTATGAACATTACCCCACACTCTTGACCTGTATCTGCATGATTTCAGCATGATCATCAGCAAGAATATGCAGGTATATGTATGTTTTAATTAAAAAAAATTGTTGGGTGTAAATAGTGACATGATAACATACATGAAGTAAAATGTGTACAGTAAATTAGTTTTCTTAAACATAAAGCCACTACATTTTTATCAAAATCCCTGTGAGTGACATGTTCCTATCTAAAGTAAACACAGACTTCTCATTGCTTCTAATCTGACCTGATTTCCTCATTGATGGCATCCAACTGCTCCTGCAACATCAAGGCAAGTGTCTGCGCGTCCGAGTGGCCACTAGGAGACAGCAAATCCCCTGAACTGAACACGGTCTCGCGGTCATCGTCGTCCAGCTCCGAGAGCTCTGTGTCGCTGCCCATCAGGTGTGAGCGGCTGCCTCGAAGGCTAGAAGGCTGTAATCTCTCCCAGTCCTGCTCCACCACCGGTATGATCTGAAACGAAGATTTTCGTCCTGGTTACATAAGTAGATTCCTTTATGTGCACCTAAACTATATGCCAAGATGTCATGAGATCATGGGATTTTTGTACTGCATGTTAAGTCTTAAATTATTTTCCAAAGAACTATCTCCTAAAGCTTTTTAAAAACAGAACTTACAGTTATGCAATATCCAGTGAAGCAGTAAGGGATGAGGGGGCAAAAAAACATTATGGCATATTATTATTTATGTTATTTTTTGTAGACTCTACAGCAATAGAATAATACAACCTGAGACAAACAACAACATAGTTTTTTTTCAACTTGCACTTATATATTTAACAAAAATTATGTATACAAAGTCTCAATTTCACTTAACTTGCCTCATAATATATTTCTAATTTTATTTAATTTATGTTGTCGATCCTATTGCATAATGATATTTCATTACTTATCTTGCTAGATGATTCCCTCTAGAACTTAACTTGACTTTGGAGAGAAGTGACCATTGTTTGGGTCTATATACAAAGTACAGTACCTTTGGGAGCATTTATGCAAGACAGCTAGCAAACTAATTCTCCTTTAAATTTAAGGGTGCTGCCTTGAAATGTTAGCCATACTGTATATCTTGGAAATTCAAAAGCTGTTTAGGTACAAGTGCTGCATCTTATTTTTAACAGCGCTGATCTGATGTGTAATAGCATTATTCATGCAGAGCTGTTAGGTTACAGTCATTTTATTACAACATTACCTCTGATCAACAGCCTGGTACGTACAAAAGAAGGTGCAATTCAGTGGCAGTAGTGGCTTAATTCTCGATGCAACGGCACTGAAAATTCTATGCATACAGCACATATAAAATGATCTTAATTCATCATCGACAGTTATAATGGTTTGCATCTTTCAAATATGCAAAATAGCACATATTGTGCATTTCCTTTAATGAGTATGCAAACGACAGAGCACCGTATATGAAAGATTAATTTAGTAGTCATTATATGATTCACTAAAGTTGAAATTGCTGATTGCGTGTTCAAATTAATACATCCAGTAACATTGTATTAAATTCTTCACAATGAGGTAAGACTATTGTATTCCAAAATGATCAGTGATCAGTTTATTAGATGACACTATTACAATGGCAGATATTGATTGATGTTATGTATTTAGTGCGTATTAGTAGCTCCAATGCCAAAAGAATACAAAATGAGTCCCTATTCTGCTGAAGATCTAAACTTGAAATGGATATTAAAAAAATGAATACAGTAATTTTCAAAAGTTAATACCACTATTTTAATTTTGTTTTTTTGTGTAAAAACATAATGAAAATCATCTGACCATAGTGAGTCTCAATATAATTCGTCTATAATACAACCTTAGACAAACAACAACGTAGTTTTTTTTTTAAGCTTGCAATTATGTACAGTATTTAGCAAAAATGATGCCATAAACAAAGTCTCAGTTTCACTTAACTCACCTCATAATATTATTAAAAATTTTATTTATGTTGTCGATCCTATTGCATAATGATATTTCATTACGTATCTTGCTAGATGATTCCCTCTAGAACTTGACTTTGGAGAGAAGTGAACGCATTGTTTGGGTCCATTTACAAAGTACAGTACCTTTGTTGGCTCGTCCCTGAGTGCTACCAGTCTTCCTTTTTGTGTTCGCCGAATGACTCCAGTAGAGGAAAAGTGCTCCCCCTGTCCTTCCACCACAGAAAAACGCAGGTCTGTGGCACTACCCAAATGAGACCTGGTAAGAGTTACACAGATCAAACAACAACAACAACAACAAATTACAAACCGGATTCCAAAAAAGTTGGGACACTAAACTAATTGTGAATAAAAACTGAATGCAATGATGTGGAGATGGCAAATGTCAATATTTTATTCAGAATAGAACATAGATGACAGATCAAAAGTTTAATCCGAGAAAATCTATAATTTTAAAGGAAAAATATGTTGATTCCAAATTTCACAGTGTCAACAAATCCCAAAAAAGTTGGGACAAGTAGCAATAAGAGGCTGGAAAAAGTAAATTTGAGCATAACGAAGAGCTGGAAGACCAATTAACAGTAATTAGGTTAATTGGCAACATGGTTGGGTATAAAATGAGCTTCTCAGAGTGGCAGTGTCTCTCAGAAGCCAAGATGGGTAGAGGATCACCAATTCCCACAATGTTGCGCAGAAAGATAGTGGAGCAATATCAGAAAGGTGTTACCCAGCGAAAAATTGCAAAGACTTTGCAGTTATCATCATCAACTGTGCATAATATCATCTGAAGATTCAGAGAATCTGGAACAATCTCTGTGTGTAAGGGTCAAGGGTGTAAAACCATACTGGATGCCCGTGATCTCCGGGCCCTTAAACGACACTGCACCACAAACAGGAATGCTACTGTAAAGGAAATCACAGAATGGGCTCAGGAATACTTCCAGAAACCATTGTCAGTGAAAACAATCCACCGTGCCATCCGCTGTTGCCAGATGAAACTCTACAGTGCAAAGAAGAAGCCATTTCTAAGCAACATCCACAAGCACAGGCGTTTTCATTGGGCCAGGGATCATTTAAAATGGAGTGTGGCAAAATGGAAGACTGTTCTGTGGTCAGACGAGTCACGATTCGAAGTTCTTGTTGGAAATGTGGGACGCCATGTCATCCAGACCAAAGAGGACAAGGACAACCCAAGTTGTTATCAACGCTCAGTTCAGAAGCCTGCATCTCTGATGGTATGGGGTTGCATGAGTGCGTGTGGCATGGGCAGCTTGCATGTCTGGAAAGGCAACATCAATGCAGAAAAATATATTCAGGTTCTAGAACAACATCTAGTCATCTCTTTCAGGGAAGACCCTGCATTTTTCAACAAGATAATGCCAGACCACATTCTGCATCAATGACAACATCATGGCTGCATAGGAGAAGGATCCGGGTACTGAAATGGCCAGTCTGCAGTCCAGATCTTTCCCCTATAGAGAACATTTGGCGCATCATAAAGGAAGGTGCGACAAAGAAGGCCCAAGATGATTGAACAGTTAGAGGCCTGTATTAGACAAGAATGGGAGAGCATTCCTATTTCTAAACTTGAGAAACTGGTCTCCTCAGTCCCCAGACGTCTGTTGAGTGTTGTAAGAAGAAGGGGAGATGCCACACAGTGGTGAAAATGGCCTTGTCCCAACTTTTTTGGGATTTGTTGACACCATGACATTTTGATTCACCATATTTTCCCCTTAAAATAACACATTTTCTCAGTTTAAACTTTTGTTCCGTGATTTATGTTCTATTCTGAATAAAATATTGACATTTGCCATCTCCACATCATTGCATTCAGTTTTTATTCACAATTTGTTTAGTGTCCCAACTATTTTGGAATCCGGTTTGTATTATATATACATACATACACATATATATATATATATATATATATATATATATATATATATATATATATATATACACACACACACAGTATATAATAATTTTAATGCTCTAAATAAGTGTTAACATCAAATAGCCTTCTTTAATTAGGTTTCTATTTTGTGTTGATTTTCAGAGACCCAGAATTAACAAGTTTTCCTTGAATTAGCATTATCAGTAAGACTCTGCTTAGTAACCTTAAAATATGTAAATGATATACAGTAGTACAGTAAGCATTACCGAGGGTGTGTTCCATCATTAAAAGCTCCGCTCCGTCTCTTTAGATGATCAAGCTCTGTGCGAAGCTTCTCAATTTCTCCTATCAGTCTCTCCTACAAAAGCAAGCGTTGTCATTAAACTTCAAATCAGTTTCAAGTTGTCCGAAGGAAAATGGGGGAAAAAATCATTAGGAGCATGTAAAAAAATGTAATATTGTTAACGTGAACAACCTTAATTTACTTATATTTTCAAGCTTTATAAATGTTTTTAATTCTGTCCTTCATTTGTGGTATTTTATGAGTTTATTGTGCCATTTCTGGAGTGAAGCAACGTTAGCGTTTTCAGTTTTCCTCATTTCCTTTGATAATACTCTCTGTGGTTCGCTGTGGAATGTATGTAGACTATGTGAATGGCTCATGCTCCTTGACATAAAGCTGCACGTATATATCGCATGCCCTCCTCATATACTGTAGCCCACATGGCGGTCAGTCATGGGACCACATATTAACTTTGAATTCATCCACCAAATTTGCTTAAGACCTACAGTTATGTGATAAAGGTATTACCCACCTTTTGATTCTATGTGACTTTGTGTAAAATCATAATAAGATAGATGGGTCCTAATATTAGGCAAATAGAACCTCAGACATATAACCTTTGGCATTGGCAATACTAAATACCCCTTAGTGCTTCCACAGGATTTAAGTTGTAACCAGGTGCTGCTAATCATCTGCTCTTAATTAGTTGATCATCTATAAAAGTAGAAGTTTTGGCAGCTTGCTGGTCTGGAGCATTCAGGTGTGTGATAAGACAATGCCCAAGAGGAAAAGACAAAAGCAGTCTTAGGGAAGCAACTGTTGCTGCACATCAATCTGAAAGGGTTATAAAAACCCATTTCCAAACAATTTGGAGTTCATTTTTCTACAGAGAGAAAAATTATTCACATTTAAAATAATCTACCCAGATTCCCAGCTTAGGGTTAGAATATTCACCCTAAGGTCAGACTATGAAATAGAGAAATACAAAACCAAAGAGCTACATCTCAAAGCCTGAAGTTCTCACTGAGCATGTTAAATGTTAAAGGCCATGACAGCACAATTAGAAGAAGACTGAGCAAGTATGGTTTGCTTGGAAGGGTTGCTAGGAGAAATCATCGCTTCCTCTTAAAAAGAACATTAAGCACGATTAAGGTTTGCAAAACTGCATCTAAACAGTGCCAAATGCCTCATAACCACTGAAACACAGCAATGTACAGTAAGCACACAGTCGGGTAAGTGATTATTTGGGGTTGTTTTAAAGGCCATCGGACTTGATTATGAAGTTGAAGCTTGGTCGCATTTGAGTCATGCAACATGGCAGTGATCCGAAGCAGACCAAAAAAAATCTACATCAGAAAGTAGACATTTTTTTAAAAAAAATAAAGAATCAAGGTTTTGGAATGGCCTAGTCAAAGTTCTGACCTTAACCCAATTTAAATGCTGTATAACTTTTACACATGACTGAATAAACCAGAGAACTTTTGGCACTCCAACATGTAAGTGTGTGCCAGCCTTAATATTTATAGTTAATAAATAATATACGTTCTTGCTCATAGAACTGTTGTATAAATGCAATGTCATATTTGCTATTGTGCAGTTTTACTGGGGCAGTGGAGGCTCAGGCGGTTGAAGCTCTGGGTTGATGGGTCAGCGCTGTGTGCCCCACCATTGATGGATCACCAGCAGTGTTGGGTGTTCCCAATCCCTTAGTGTGTGTGTGTGAGAAAGTCGGCGTACAAGCCCCGCCCCCGATAACCCGCACCCCTTTGTCATTACTGATATTATACCCCAATCTCACCTATGCAGTTTGACTATGCGAGGACCGATGCGCGGGAAGATGGAAACCTAATCACAGCGTCAAAACTCGCGGTGAATCATGACAAAACTACGGCCACCGCGCGAAACCGCGTACTGTATGTTAGATAGGGGTATTAGAAGTATTAGTATTAGTAACATTTTCTGTAATGGAAAAGTACTCTAACTAGTTACTTTTATCAGAAAGTAACGCTGTAATGTAACTAATTACTTTTTAAAGACTGTAATTTTGTAATGTAATTAGTTACTTTAAAAAGTAACGTCCCCCAACACTGGTCACCACTGGTGGACAATTAACCTTACAGTACACCCCATACAAAACCTGTGCCAGACCTTGCAGATCAAACAATCTGATGTGGCGACCCTTAGGATAAAAGGTTTAAAACCTAAGAAAAAGTTGTACTAAAAAGTTGTCACTTTAGCTTTCAGTGCTTAATCAATTTTATTGCAGTGTAATATGTTTAGAGATAAATAAATAAAAAAGGTTCATTTTATATTCCACCAAGGATTCAGAATTATTTCCAGAATTACTATCAAATTCCAGAAGAAAAAGAAAAAAATGCATGCATTGCATTTATGTTACCTTGGTATGGTGAAACTCTTCTAACTGTTTCTGTGAATTCTCCAGATCCTGGATGAGGGCATTCTATTAAAAAAAATTAAAAAAAAAGGAAAAAAAACCCAACAACAACAAAAAAAAACAGATGGCAGGTGGGGTATCATTCTTAAATCTTGTGCCAACAATATCAAAGCTGCATTGTTACAATAGTAGAAGTCGTAAAAGCTATATTACATCACATTCTTTCTACTCAACGTATTTCTTCTGTCGACTCAGCTGAACTCTGACATAAACACAATTACAGGAAGCTAAGCGCTATGGATAGCGTGTTCATGTTTCTGCTGTGTGGGTCAGGAATCAGCAATAACATGCTCTGTGTGCTCACAGAGAGATAATAAATCATAAAAAGCTATGATTTGAAACTTTGTTACGTTCAAATTCCACCCCTGGTGACAACCTTTTATGAGCGATAAAAGATTTTATGGATCGTTTGGTGTCGGTGCAAAAACAAGCTTTTTTTTTTCTTCAATTCATGTAAGATACAACTGAGCTGAAGACGTCATTCTCATCGACCCAACTATGGCAAGTGGATGAGAATTGACCACAGGACCTTCTGATGAGCAAATCAAAGCCAATTTAACTAACCTGCATAGAGTCAACTACTTCTTCCAATAAATGAATCCATATATTACTGATTCAGTGTAGGCTGGTTGAGATACTTATAATGGCTTAGTGTTTAGGGCTTTGAGTTTTAGGTCAGAAGGGTATGGGTTTAAATCTCAGCACAGTCAAATCGCCATGGTTGGCTCATTTTCCTCAACCTTCAGCTCAATTCTACCCTGCATTGGTTGTCTTCATTTTTTCGTTTATTAATCCATTAGCCAAGTCAGCAAATATATTGGATTATGTGTTATTTAATACTACGAAAGAAATCACTGTACTTTATATGTTTATAGTTGTTGATTATAAAGTGCACCTTGTTGCCAGTAAATTACTGTAAAATTTACAGCCAATGATTTATAGTGTATTAGGCAACAAAATAAATGTTCACTAAGCAATACATGTTTAATTATCTGATACTTTGAAATCTAACAATCTCAGTTCTGACTCATTAGATAAAAAAAAAATGCTGTTCTCTCATATTTGATTGCACAATGTGTTGTATATATGAGTGAACATACTGTACAGTATACACCTGCCTGTTTCAATATACAGGACAGAAATAGTGTATAGGGGTGTCTCTACCTTATCCTCCAGGGCAGCCATTCGTTCTTTCAAGTGGAGCTGCAGGCGTTCATTAGATTCAGTGAGCAGGCGGTCCACTGTATCCGACAGACGCCTGTTGTGTTCCTCGTTCATTTTCTCCCTTTGACGAGCCTAACAGAAACATTTAAGCGAATACACAGAAGGCATGTTATGAGAAGATAAGATATACAGTATAATGCAACCAGTAGATGGCAGGCCTTTTCACTCACTCATCGTTTATACCACTTATCCTATATACAGGCTGACGCGGGTTGAAGTCTTACCCAGGAGACTTATGGCTCGAGGTGGGGTACACCCTGGATGGAGTGCCATCTTTTACAAGGCACATATGCACACACTAACATGCTCATGCACACACTATGGGCAATTTGGGAACGCCAATTAGACTAATCTGCATGTCTTTGGGCTGTGGGAGGAAACCTACCAAGTATGTGGAGAACATGCAAACTCCATGCACACAGACCCGAGGCGGGAATCAATCTCGGACCCTGGCGGTACTTTTTGGCATGAAGTGCAGTAAGTACACAGGTATAAGAGCACATGCCACTTACGCGGCTCAGCTCCTGGTTCTTCTCTTCCAGCTGTGACTCTAATTGCCGAAGGCGCTCTTCAATGTTCCCGTGTCGTTCCTCTGCCTGCAAAATTGAAGATCACTTGTAAAAACAAGCATCATTAATCCTAGTAATAGTCATGATGTATTTTTCTTTTCCCTTAAGTTTTTTTATTGATTCCAGATTTCTATGTTAACATGAAAAGCTCAAATTTAAAGAGTTTTTGACATGTAAGTAACAAACAATATACTTGCTGTTCCAATCCTCAAAATCACTCTCAGCAACTGGGAAATATGGCCACAGAAAGAACAAATAATGGCCACGGCTACCCATCACTGTTTCCATATCTACTGTAGCCAGCATTTATATACAAATACTCACTCACTCACTCATCATTTACAGTATATCGCTTTATCCTGTATACAGGGTCATGGGAGGGCCTGGAGCCTAGTCCAGAAGACACAAGGTGGGGTACACCTGGGGTACACGGATGGATGCCAATCCATCGCAGGGCACACACATACAGTACACACACTTGCATGCTCATTCACACACTACAGGCAATTTGGGAACACCAATTAGCATAATTACTTTTACTGTGGGGCGCAAAACAGAGCACCCGATGGAACCCATCAAGCACAGGGAGACCATGCAAATTCCATGCACACAGACCTAAGACGGGAATCAAATCCAGAACCTGGATGTGCAAGGCGACAAGACTAAGTCACTTTACTGACATATATTTTATACTCTCACTCACTCACCCTCTACTGTATACCACTTTATCCTGTATTCAGGGTTGCGGGGGCCTGGAGCCTAACCCAGGAGACTTAGGGCACAAGGCGGGGTACACCCTGGACGGGGTGTCAATCCATCGCAGGGCGCACACACATACACACATTCATTCACACACTACGGGCAATTTGGGAACGCCAATTAGCCTAATCAGCAGGTCTTCGGACTGTGCAAGGAAACCAGAGTAACCAGGGGAAACCCATCAAGGATGGGGAGAACATGCACAATGCACCAATCACAGGGAGAGCAGATTGCAAATTTAATTTCTGTATTGAAATTTGGTTCACACTTTGAACAGAAATGTAAAATTATGCAAAACATTGAATTTCATATTTCATATAATTAGATTGTTTGAATTCCTTTGAAAAAATATAGACAAATTACAAAAAATAAAAAGAGAGAGAGAGAGAGAGGAGGCTCAGTAAATTAGGTTATAAATATCAATATTGAGACTGTGTACAAATGTTTTTGAGACGGCATGTGAAGTTGATCTGATTCTAGCCTGGCTGCCTGGTGCTGAACAGTGATGTGCAAGCCACAGCTCTGAAAGCACTCTTCCTCACGCGCTCCTGTGCCATAGTGAACTCGATTTCCATTTTATTTAGCTTGGATATGACTTGCCTTGGTGAGAGCAGCCACTCTCTGAGCCAGTTCAGCCTCCACCTCTGGCAGTGTCTCAGCCTTCCTCATCGTCTGCTGTAGCCTCTGTTCAGCCAGCTCCAACAACTCCTGCAAATGACGCACCTTCTCCTCGCTCTGAAAAACACACAGATTTAAACTTGAATTACAAATTTTGCATTCGATCCAATAATGATTTTAGATACTTACTGTACATTCTTGTCTTATATCTAAAATCATTTGGAAGTTTTAAAATAAAAGCAAAAGTATTTATTTATGGTATTATTATATCCAAAATTCAGGGTTATATGAAAATCTGTTGGACTGGACCTGTCGATGAAGCGAGTCCTTGGTGGCCAGTTCATTCTCCAGCTTGTCATTCAGGTCATGGATGGATGTTGTTTCACGTTGGGCAGCCAGGTAGCGCTTCTCCAGCGTTGTGATCCTCTCCTCCATGTCCTCCTTCTGTGCCATCGCCTGTTGAATTGGTCATGTAGCCAGAGCAAATCACAGTCTGATTCGTCAGGTCTTGACTTGTTTACTGTAACACCAGCTCTAATAGCAGTTCTGACAGCAAGAAATTAAATAATTTTATTGTTGTACTGTAAGAACGTGAAAGACTGAGCAGTTCTTCTACACCATCTAAGCCTAATACAGGATAGTTTAATACAGTAGAGGACATTCTGTTTTTAGTGTCTCTGTTCCCAGAAACATAACATGCTTCTTTTTTTTGTTTTTAAAGCTTTATAAATTCGCAGGGGAAAAAATTAACACCGTTTAGAAGTGTTATAAGGATATAATATGTGGATCTACCTTGTCTCTTAGATACTCCACAACATAAAATGAAGGCATAAATGAGGAAAAAGTATGAGATGCTGTTTATTAATACAATACATTAATATATACTGTACACACTGCATGGGCAAAAATTTGTTTTCAAAGGGTCTAATTATTGGGCTGCATCAAGCAAAGACAACAACTAAGGAGATTTTAAATAATTGGAAATGGGTTAAAAAAAATAAGAACTGTTTAATGCATTATTATTAAAACCTGAAAGTATTTTCATTATCATAAAAGAAATGTTGATCATTTGAAGTTCTATCACAAAAATGGACAGGAGAAATCACAATTATGTGTAATAGTGATGCAATGGCGGTACAATGTGTTGATTGGAACAACAGGATTGGGACTGAACAGCTGTGCAGATATAAGAAAACCAATTGTTAGTGAGACTTGGAAAAAAGACTTCAGTTTGTTAATGAGCATAAAGATTGGACCTTGGAGCAATCTTTCCCCATTCCAGTGTGATGGGCATGTCTGGGTAAGAAGATAAGTGCATGAAGGTATAAACCCATCATGCATAGTATCCAATGTACAAGCCTCCAGAGGCAGTTGTTCAGGGCCACTCTCAGATTACGTGGCACATCACATTATGTGGCAATAGAATGAAATCAGCTGATGACCTTCGTGTCAGAATGACCAGATTATCCAATCAATGTTTTTCCCCTGGTCAGACAGGCACAGGCATATTCCAAGACTTGAAACTGTGGGTTTGGGAGCATGAGGAGTTTTACCACATAAACTGGCCCCCCATTGTACACTGTAATCAAAATTAAAGTGTGAGGACAGTCACACAAAATGGGAGGACAGTTTATAACCTTTGGTAAATAGGTGTTTTAGCTGAGGAGGAACACACTTTAGATATATTATTATTTATAATAATGCAACTTTGGGTTGCTTACAGTAACTCGATGTCGACTTAGGACACATTACATACCCCGTAAAGATATTGAAGTGAGCCAAGCGAAAATGAAAAAAAATCCTACATTCTCAGGGTATCTTACGGTTCCAGACTCTATGCTATCTGCAATATGTGTGTTTGGAAACATGAACATAATGGACATTTGAAATGATTTATGGTGCTTTGATACACCTTTAATTAGGTTTTTTAAATTTTTTTATTTTTCGGAAAAAGCCTACTGCTCAGTACTGTGCACAACATGGACCTTCCAAGATAAGCAATGTACATTATAGATGTACTCTTCAGGTTTCCAATACAGCTTCAAATTGCCTAGCAGCAACGTACCATTGCCATTAAACCTAAAGTAGGATATTTTGATAAATGCAGCCTGTGTGTGTGTGCGCGTGTGTTTGTTTGAGTGGTATCTCACACTAACCTCACGTATGTCTCGCTGATGTTTGGCACTGAACTCCTCACTTTTTAGCAGCTCCTTGCGCACATTGGCGAGTTCGCTCTCGAGCTCAGCCACGCGGGTATTCAACGTGTTAGCACGCTCACGACTCGTCGACAGATCTTTATTAGCTTTGTCTAGCAGTTCCTGCAGCTCCACAGCCCGAGTGGAATCATCATGGACATCTATAGAGCCATTTGGCAGCCTCTGTATTAAATGAAAACAAGTACAGAGATAGGAAAGTCACATCACTGCCATACTATAGTCTTTGTGGATTTCTCTTACAACACAGACGTGTGTGTGATCTGAGTCAAAGTTGTTGGATAGTTTCAACGTTAAGCCAGGAGTAAGTAATGTGGAATATTACATGGTGGAAAGGATAATTTGTCTAAAGTGATTTTGTTGATGGTAATTGGTTAGGAATTACTGTAGCACAAAACCTGCTAGCAACTTCATTACCTAACTTGCTAAGTAGTTAGCAAAGTATGTTCATAATGTTTTGTCAGACACTCTTGAGTTAATGTATATTTTAAATAGAGATAAGGAAAAATTGATTTAGTTTTGAATCGCAGTTTTGTGTGGCAATTTATTTTGTGTGGCGTTACATTATCAAAAATTATGTACATTAAAATTCTCCAATTCTCAAACCAACTCATTACACACACTTGCCCAAGTCTCAAAAAATGGAGAGCGCAAATTATTCGAAAACTGTTTGTTAAAAAGGCCAGCGGGTCTGCGTTAGAAGCAACACATACAGTACTCGTGCGCTCACTGTCAAGACTTTGGAGGCATTTCAGGAGGTAAATGTTTCTTTATAATCCTACAGGTGTTACTCTCTGAACTATTTACAGTATACATTTTCATACCTTATGGTACTGTAGGAGTGGAGGATTATTTGCTAAGTTTCATTTAGAAATAACAAGTCTGGTGAATGCTAGAGATATGTGCCACTCAGTATTTTTTTTTTTTTGCAAAATGTAATTCTAAGTTTTTTATTCTTTTAATTGTAGTTAATTTGTATTGTTTCAACGCTAAGCTGAGAAAACTAATGTTATAGAGAACGGGCTACATTTAATTACTAAAGAACCTTTTTTTGAAGGTTGACAATTGTAAAAAAAAATAATAAAATCTAGAAGAAATGTAATATTGATTTGGGATATTTATATAATCATGATGCAGAATCGCAATATTAATCAAATCGGTACCCAGGTATCGTGATAATATTTTAACATGTGGTGACTGGTGATTCCCATGTCTACTTTTAAACCTGTCAGCTCACCTTCTTGGTTCACATTGTTTTTTATAAGCAAAATTTCCACCCGTGATCAATTGACTTAACATAAAAAATATGCCTGACTACAATCAGCAAGTAAGCAAATATTCAAGCATTTCCAAAGCATTTCCATATAAATCAGGGCCCGGTTTCTCGAAAGCTTCTTATCGCTAAGTACTGTAGTTCTTAAGTTGTACCTTAACCTCTCTCTTAACTTTATGGCGCATTTCCCGAAACGTTCTTACGCTAAGTATCTCTTAGCTAAGTCACACGTTCGTAAGGTTGGTCTGGACCAACCTTAACTCATACTTAGCGTAGTTTCAGCTCAAGACTATGAGGCGCCGTATAGGGCTTAAATCAAACTTCACTCATGCACACACATATGAAACACTCACACATACATATATACTACTAACTGCTCACACAACTACATATGAAATGCGCACTCACACACACATACATACTACTAACTGCTCACACAACTACCTATGAAATGCGCACTCACACACACATACATACTCTCCGCGCGCGCACATACATACATACTTTCAGCGTGCGCACATACATACATACTTTGCATACTCACACACACATACATACTTTGCGCACTCACACACACATACATACTCTCCGCGCGCGCACATTCATACATACTTTGCGCGCGCGCACATACATATCCCCCATCATTTTAATTTAATTAAGAAGCCCTTAGTATTATATAGGCTATTAATCTGTAAAAATAAATACATAAATAATACGTTATATATTTTTAATGGTATCAGTTTTTGTTTCAATAAATTTTCTATATTTAATGCCCGTAGCGTCAAATTTCCACAGCAGCAGCGACAGGTATCCGAGGTGCTTGTGTTACCATGGTAACGCTAGGAGGAAGTGACGTTGCATGGTGTTCTGAATGGTGGAATTTTGTAGAGGGAAGTTCCCTTATCAGACATTTCCTGCGCAGGGAGTAGGGTGTAGGGAGTAGTAATTTCAATGTATATGAACTTCATTCTCCCTGATTAGTAGTAGCGTTTCTTAAATAGACCGTTAATGGACAGTTTAGAAGACAACGAGTGATTTATTTATCACAACAAAAGTGGGTCATATGGAGGGTCGGAACAATGTTTGAATTTCCAATTCAGAGTCTCGTGGGATTCCGATGAATTAGTTATTCCCCGCGAAGGCGAAGAAACACATTTCACAAAACAGTAATTTTCATATTAGCCACAGATTCCGTGCTTCAATTTTCTTTTTGCAAATAATCACCTGCGTTTTCTGCGGCTGCAATATTGAGTCATTATGTGGACAGTTCTAAATAAGCCTTGTGATTGAGCAGTGATGATCATTATACTGTCCTACTCCGTCTTCTAAACTGTCCAACAGCTGGCTGTTTACAAACCAGTTACTACCATTCAGGGAGAATGAAGCGAAAAGTCCGTCTACACTGAAACGCCTTCCGGTTACACTGAAACGCCTTCCGGTTACACTGAAACGCCTTCCGGTTACACTGAGAATCTCATAGGTGTATGTGCGTGCGCGGAGAGAATGTATGTGTGTGTGATTGCGCAAAGTATGTATGAATGTGTGCGCGCTGAAAGTATGTATGTGTGTGTGAGTGCGCATTTCATATGTAGTTGTGTGAGCAGTTAGTAGTATACAGTGGTGTGAAAAACTATTTGCCCCCTTGCTGATTTCTTATTCTTTTGCATGTTTGTCACACTTAAATGTTTCTGCTCATCAAAAACCGTTAACTATTAGTCAAAGATAACATAATTGAACACAAAATGCAGTTTTTAAATGAAGGTTTACGTTATTAAGGGAGAAACAAACCTCCAAATCTACATGGCCCTGTGTGAAAAAGTGATTGCCCCCCCTTGTTAAAAAATAACTTAACTGTGGTTTATCACACCTGAGTTCAATTTCTGTAGTCACCCCCAGGCCTGATTACTGCCACACCTGTTTCAATCAAGAAATCACTTAAATAGGAGCTACCTGACACAGAGAAGTAGACCAAAAGCACCTCAAAAGCTAGACATCATGCCAAGATCCAAAGAAATTCAGGAACAAATGAGAACAAAAGTAATTGAGATCTATCAGTCTGGTAAAGGTTATAAAGCCATTTCTAAAGCTTTGGGACTCCAGTGAACCACAGTGAGAGCCATTATCCACAAATGGCAAAAACATGGAACAGTGGTGAACCTTCCCAGGAGTGGCCGGCCGACCGAAATTACCCCAAGAGCGCAGAGACAACTCATCCGAGAGGCCACAAAAGACCCCAGGACAACATCTAAAGAACTGCAGGCCTCACTTGCCTCAATTAAGGTCAGTGTTCACGACTCCACCATAAGAAAGAGACTGGGCAAAAACGGCCTGCATGGCAGATTTCCAAGGCGCAAACCACTTTTAAGCAAAAAGAACATTAAGGCTCATCTCAATTTTGCTAAAAAACACCTCAATGATTGCCAAGACTTTTGGGAAAATACCTTGTGGACCGACGAGACAAAAGTTGAACTTTTTGGAAGGTGCGTGTCCCGTTACATCTGGCGTAAAAATAACACAGCATTTCAGAAAAAGAACATCATACCAACAGTAAAATATGGTGGTGGTAGTGTGATGGTCTGGGGTTGTTTTGCTGCTTCAGGACCTGGAAGGCTTGCTGTGATAGATGGAACCATGAATTCTACTGTCTACCAAAAAATCCTGAAGGAGAATGTCCGGCCATCTGTTCGTCAACTCAAGCTGAAGCGATCTTGGGTGCTGCAGCAGGACAATGACCCAAAACACACCAGCAAATCCACCTCTGAATGGCTGAAGAAAAACAAAATGAAGACTTTGGAGTGGCCTAGTCAAAGTCCTGACCTGAATCCTATTGAGATGTTGTGGCATGACCTTAAAAAGGCGGTTCATGCTAGAAAACCCTCAAATAAAGCTGAATTACAACAATTCTGCAAAGATGAGTGGGCCAAAATTCCTCCAGAGCGCTGTAAAAGACTCGTTGCAAGTTATCGCAAACACTTGATTGCAGTTATTGCTGCTAAGGGTGGCCCAACCAGTTATTAGGTTCAGGGGGCAATTACTTTTTCACACAGGGCCATGTAGGTTTGGATTTTTTTTCTCCCTAAATAATAAAACCCCTCATTTAAAAACTGCATTTTGTGTTTACTTGTGTTATCTTTGACTAATAGTTAAATGTATTTGATGATCAGAAACATTTTGTGTGACAAACATGCAAAAGAATAAGAAATCAGGAGGGGGGCAAATAGTTTTTCACACCACTGTATATGTATGTGTGAGTGTTTCATGTGTGTGTGCATGAGTGAAGTTTGATTTAAGCCCTATACGGCGCCTCATACATTAAAATTGCCAATCACTATTAATATTAAACAGGTGGTGAACAATTAGGCAGCGATACAGCGTGGTGTTGTGTTAAACTGAAGACGGTGCGGTCCGTGGAGCCGTGTGGGTCATGTACATTTATCCTTTAGACAAAACTTCAGCCCTTTTCATATTTTCCCCGTGGCCGTTATTAAAAAAAATCTAAATAAAAGTTTTGCGTTCCAAGGCAACAGATTATGGAGCTTCTTGAGCTGCTCAGACCTGCGCGTGCCAGACCAACGCGTCGTACTTACTGTACACTCCCCGTGCCGATGTCCAGCTGCTCGCTGCATTTTAAAAAAAAATATGTTTCATTGATCATTATCCATGACTTTATGGGTTTTTCTTTTGACACGTTTTATTTTTATGAAATTTGATTTAGTTAAATGAGAAAATAACCATGGGAGTTTCAAACCCCGCATCCATTCATTTTTCTGGTAGTAATTGTTTAATACCCCTATTACACATTATACAGTACTATTCACCTATGTGGTTTGACTCGCTGTGAGATGCGGTGTGTTATACCCCTATCTCCTGCATGCACGGTCTCGCGCTGTGGCCGTAGGCTTGATCATGATTCACCCCGAGTTTTTGCGCTGTGATTACGTTTCCATGTTTCCGTGTGAAAAATTCAACGTTTAATTTTTTTTGCTGGTCCCCGCGGAAGCTTGCAGAACTTCGCGGAATGTTAAAGGAACGTCGTGGGCAATCGCGGCAGCTCACGGAGATGAGTCCGGCCAGACAGGTGAGAGAGGGGTATTAGGCACCGTGATTCGCCTCGAGTGACCGGCGCCCGACGGTCCGCGAAGATCTACAAGGTCCGCGAGCTTCCACATGTTAAACATGTTTATTTTTTTGCGTGGTAAAATGGAAACGTAATAACAGCACCAAAACTCGCGCCGAATCATAATGAACCGCACTTACGGCCCCGCGTGTGAGATAGGGGTATTAAACCTGGCACTCTGTCATCTCATCGTATTCATTCCATAGTGTGCTACAGTATACAGTACAACCCCAACAACTGACACTTCACATTGTTTCTGAAGCTGGTGAAGAGTGTTATCAGCTGTTTGTCCATCAACTATGATTGTAAACCCGGTTCGTTTCACGGCCACATGTTACATGAAAATATTATATATTATATTAATTAATATTAATTTATATATTTGTCTATTATGGCATGTTATTGTTAAGTTAACCCATGTCGAAATAAACGCTATTAAAATAATTTAGTGCAATGTTTAATTTGCATAGAAAGTGCCGTCTTTCTTAACCCTGTCATGCAAAAGGAGTGAAAAATCGATTCCTGAGCCACCGATGTCCGCTAATTCAGGACCTTCACTGTAGACAGCGCCGCGTAACGTCGGACGTAAGAGGCAGCGACTTAAGAAGACTAGTAAGAGACAGTTCGAGAAATACTCTTAGAAAAGTTATCACTTAACGTAAGGTATATCTTAAGAGTCTACTTAGCGCGCAAATAGTGTGCGTTATCGAGAAACCGGGCCCTGATCATTAACAGTGTTCCAAAACAGCATCATGTCAATTAGCAAACATCTTCACAATTAGCAAACAAGCTGCATGAGACATCGTTAAGACATCATTTGAGCATGTGGGTAAATATGTAGAAATATGGTTAATATTTAGCATTTTTTAATTCTCATTAATCAGTCTAGTTTGCCATTTTTCTCTACACTGAAAAGAATGTAAGAGAGGAAATGAACACAAAATTAAAGAATTGTGAACAAACATGTTTACCTAAAGAAATGTTTTAACTCATTGAAATATCCCTTTCATACTTATCCGCGTTAACTTTAAAAAATCAGATAGGATTTTTTTTAAATCTCTTACACATTTACATGAGTTAAATGCTGATGTTTTATCCCAGCATGCACTTCATGAGTCACATGGTTCTGATTGTAATTCAGCTGCATCTTGTTAAAAGGATGGTTCGGATTTCTTCAAAACTGTCTTAAATCTTGGCTCTATCAGTAAACAGTAGAACAATGAAACAGACTTTGTTTTTAAGCTGTCATGCAAGTCCTGGTTACAAACTTTTACTATGACTATAAAGCGCACACTTATAGAAGGGATTGATGAAAAATCAACTATCTGGTTTCTCCCAGATGAGGATGAGGGTTCCATTTTCAGTCTGGGTCCTCATAAGATTTGTTCCTCATGTTTTTCCTTCCTACTATCACCTCTGGCTTGCTCATTAGGAAAAAGCATTGGTAACAAAAGCGCTATACAAATAAAATAGAATAAAATAGAATATAAGTAAGCTGAAATGCACTTTTTTTCTGCATTTATATGTAAAAATGTAGAAATTACCTGCTGGAACAGTACGAGGTTTTAAAGCCTAGAAGACTTTAAAGACTTTTGTTTTCTATTTTTATGTGTCCAATTAAACCATATAGATTTTTTTCACACAATGTTTCAGGTCATTTGTGGGGGAGAATAACAACCAGCAAGCCATGCAGTTTGCCTCTCACTGTGATTTCTTTTAAGCAGAAGATTGTTTACCTCCCTAGGCACTTTATTCAGCAGTATGGTTTTAATAAACTTGACCTACAGCTTGGGAGTGTCTGTGAATCACAGTCTCAAGCAGAAACTCAATGCAAGTAGGCGGGTGTTTCATCTAAAACTAAATTAATTGCTGGAGATTAATTAAAGAAACCTTGGGGGGGGGGGGAGGGGGGGCACACCAGATGTTGAGCAGCCCATCGATTCCCATGTTTTCTCTTGTCGTTGGAAATGCTAATGCCTTATTCTGTATTATACAACTGTTATTTCTGACTAAGTAATGTGATTGGAGGCATTCCATAAGTGTTGATAGTACAGTAGAGGGTAACAGCGCTGTAATGTTTAACTGTATGTATCACTCTGCATAACAGATGTCCTACCGTTCATTCACACACTATGGGCAATTTGGGAAACCCCACTTTGCCTAATCTGCATGTCTTTGGACTGTGGGAGGAAACCCACCAAGCACGTTGAGAACATGCAAACTCCATGCACACAGACCCGAGGCAGGAATCGAACCCGGGACCTGGGGGTACAAGGCGACAGTGTTGACTGCTAAGCCACTGTGCCACCTAGCTCATATGCTACCATCACCATGGTTTATTGTTCTCACTTTGATAATAAGTGGTCTTTGTGGAACTGTTGTATAAAAGCAATATTACTGTACATCCAGGTCAAATATTCTGCTGAATATCAGCACTCCCTCAGGTGTGATATTTCTTTATAGAGAATATTACAAATGCTATTGCATATTGTGTAAATCATGTACTCCCATCAGCCACAACACTAGCACCACTGCCAGTGAACTGAATAACATTGATCATCAATTTAATACCAATAAACGGGTAATAGGATCATGGGCACTCAAGATTCATCTAATGCCGGTAAGCACAGCCTGCTATGTTTATGTGGCTTAGCAGAGCAGACAAAGAGTGCAAGCTTACTGTTCTGGGCTCCAGTTTTCCCAGAACTTGGATGCTTCGACCAAGCATCCAAGGAATATGACTGACAATTCTGATCATTGGATACCCCACACCGCAACCCACGGCACCAAAGGATCCCCCACTAAGGTCCTGGTGCCAGAAACCACATCCCCAGAAACCCCATGAAGTCATGCCCAGAGCATCCCAGGCAGAACAAGGGCAACCTACACGGCTGGGTTTTTAATGTCATGGCTGATGAGTGTATGTTCCAAAACAATTGACATTTCTTACAAAAGATACTAAAATGCCACTTTGTAACATTATTTAATAACCTTCCAGGCTGGTTTAGAGCTGTCCATTTTGTTCCCATCTGCCTTTCCATCTCTTCCCTGTCTCACCATGGCAAGCTGTGGATATAAAGCATAAACATTCTTCAATACAAAACCTGTTTTGTTAGCAAAAAACAAAAAAAAAATCTAAAATAAAATAAAATCCTGGAATTGCTGGAGAGCCGCCAGTGAACATTTAATTAAAAACTAAAATTAGACTAAAACTAGCAAAGGTTACTGTTTAATGTGGCTCTCTACAATAAAAATGTATCATCATCAACATACAGACAACATCCTGATCTTGGATTGTTTCGTTCTTCTATGCGCTTCTCGTACTTGTTGTCATAGCAACATGTCCGTAAGCTTGAACCTGCTCGGTAGCAGGTTTATTTCATGTTAAACAGGATTAAGGCTGCGCTCCTGCCGCGTTATGATTGGTTGAAATGTTGAGGTCACATCTGATTGGTTAAAGAGTGCTGACGTAGACTGACTCACGTGGGAAAAGAAAAGTATCTTGCATATATGCCCCCCTGCCATGGATAATCGCTATCAAATATTATATTAGAACATAAATTCCTAGGTTTATTATTATAAAATATGATATTAATATTATAATAAACCATAGGCACGAGACAGCCATCAAGACCATTAATACAAATTCTTGTATAATGTTTATTTTGTAACATTTATTTTTCAGGGGTTTGTCATGAATATGCAAATAAATATTTATATATGATAAAAATAAATATTTTTATAATTAAAAATTGGACGAAATTATTTTTATTATAAAATAATCAATATAAAAGTATACATGTATTTGAAAAAATATATATAAATATAATTATATTATTATACATTATAAATTATAATTATAAATATTTATATTATATTATAATATATTCATATTGCATATTTTATTGTCTCATGTAATTTGGAAACCATTAACCTATGAATTTAAGTTCTAATATAATCTTTAATAGTGATTATGTAGGGGGGGCATTGGGGCAATCCATGAGAGGGGGCATTTCAGCGCATAACACGTTACAAAATAAATTGAGCCGGTCTTTTGCCATTTCTTCAACCAATCGAAGGGCTTGTGATCAGTGTTTCTACTGTCGATGCACATCGCCTTTTAAACCAATGCACGAACGCGCAATAATCCTAGACAACTCAATCCGGCCATACTAATCATCAACAACAGGTGTGCTCGAAGAACCAATTTAGCCAGAGCGTAATTAGCACGATGATCTCATCTTAGATGTGTCAGTTCATCTCGGATGTATCAAGCGACGTACGAAGAACGGACCCCTGTTTATAGTATGCTCCACGTTTTTAGCCAACTTCCTTTGTTTGCATTGTTTATTAAAGACTCTTTTTTTTTTTTTTAAACACCTTATTCCCCTCTGCGTCTATGACTCCACACCAAGCCCACAGTCCAACATCTAGCAGAACGTGACAGTACATTTCAGACGTAAAGCAGGCAGTCCGATTATACGTAGCTCCAGTGTACTGAGAACTTTCTACCTTGATATTTTTATTTTTTTTAGTAAAATAAGTCAGATGTCAACAGTAAGCTGAACACCATCAACCCTAAACAGCTTATTAACAACCATCAAGAGCATTAAGTGCAGTGTAATAAAGTGTGGGGCTTATTTTAATGCTGATGTACTGACTGGATCTTTGAGAGAGAGAGCAGAAGACAGAAAGAAAGGACTAGGATGAGAGAAGAAGAGGAAAAAAAAAGAGAGTGAGATATGAGATATTAAACACATGGGAGGGTAGCGAAGGAGAAAATAATGAAAGAAAGCAAGAGAGGATAATATTGAGGACAATATAGAGTACTGTAAGCAGGCATGTGAAAAAAGAAGAAAAAGGTTAAGAGACAGTATGACACAAAAAGAAGATAAAACATGAGACAAAGGATTGTGCACAAAGCATGAAAGAAAAAAGATTAAGGAGAGAGGAAGCAAAAAAAATTAGAGATGGAGTACAGGAAATAAACGAGCAGAGGGCAATGAGTGACAGCAGGCAGAGATCAAGAGATAAGGATGAGAAGTGCAAGAGGAATCACAGGAGAAGGGGAAAGAAGGTGAAATTAAAAAGGAAAAGCTACAGTAGTAAAGAAAGACGGAAGGAATGAGAGAGAAAGTGACAAGTATAAAAGAAAGAAGAAAAGAAAGAAAATGCTTGGCCGAGGGAGAGCAAAGTACAGAGACATTATGTAAATTTATACATACACGGTGGCTTGCAAAATTATTTGGCCCCCTTGAACTTTTCCACATTTTGTTTTACAGCCACAAACATCAATCAATTTTATTGGAATTCCACGTGAAAGACCAATACAAAGTGGTGTACACGTGAGAAGTGGAACGAAAATCAAACATGATTCCAAACATTTTTTTTTACAAATAAATAGCTGAAAAGTGGGGTGTACGTAATTATTCAGCCCCCTGAGTCAATACTTTGTAGAACCACATTTTGCTGCAATTACAGCTGCCAGTCTTTTAGGGTACAGTATGTCTCTACCAGCTTTGCACATCTAGAGACTGAAATCCTCGCCCATTCTTCTTTGCAAAACAGCTCCAGCTCAGTCAGATTAGATGGACAGCATTTGTGAACAGCAGTTTTCAGATCTTGCCACAGATTCTCGATTGGATTTAGATCTGGACTTTGACTGGGCCATTCTAACACATGGATATGTTTTGTTTTAAACCATTCCATTGTTGCCCTGGCTTTATGTTTAGGGTCGTTGTCCTGTTGGAAGGCGAACCTCAGTCTCAAGTCTTTTGCAGACTCCAAGAGGTTTTCTTCCAAGATTGCCCTGTATTTGGCTCCATCCATCTTCCCATCAACTCTGACCAGCTTCCCTGTCCCTGCTGAAGAGAAGCACCCCAGAGCATGATGCTGCCACCACCATATTTGACAGTGGGGATGGTGTGTTCAGAGTGATGTGCAGTGGTAGTTTTCCGCCACACATAGCGTTTTGCATTTTGGCCAAAAAGTTCCATTTTGGTCTCATCTGACCAGAGCACCTTCTTCCACATGTTTGCTGTGTCCCCCACATGGCTTGTGGCAAACTGCAAACGGGACTTCTTATGGTTTTCTGTTAACATGGGCTTTCTTCTTGCCACTCTTCCATAAAGGCCAACTTTGTGCAGTGCACGACTAATAGTTGTCCTATGAACAGATTCCCCCACCTGAGCTGTAGATCTCTGCAGCTCGTCCAGAGTCACCATGAGCCTCTTGGCTGCATTTCTGATCAGCGCTCTCCTTGTTTGGACTGTGAGTTTAGGTGGACGGCCTTGTCTTGGTAGGTTTACAGTTGTGCCATACTCCTTCCATTTCTGAATGATCGCTTGAACAGTGGCTCCGTGGGATGTTCAAGGCTTTGGAAATCTTTTTGTAGCCAAAGCCTGCTTTAAATTTCTCAATAACTTTATCCCTGACCTGTCTGGTGTGTTCTTTGGACTTCATGGTGTTGTTGCTCCCAATATTCTCTTAGACAACCTCTGAGGCCGTCACAGAGCAGCTGTATTTGTACTGACATTAGATTACACACAGGTGCACTCTATTTAGTCATTAGCACTCATCAGGCAATGTATATGGGCAACTGACTGCACTCAGACCAAAGGGGGGTGAATAATTACAGTACGCACACCCCACTTTGCAGTTATTTATCTGTAAAAAATTTTTTGGAATCGTATATGATTTTCGTTCCACTTCTCACGTGTACACCACTTTGTATTGGTCTTTCACGAGGAATTCCAATAAAGTTTATTCAAGTTTGTGGCTGTAATGTGTAAAAAAGGCCTGCAAACGCTTCTTGTACTGTAGCTCTCCACAAGATTTTTACACGTCTTCTGCGGAATGTTTCCCCTCTTTTTCTTTGCAAAAGCCTCAAGTTGTTGGAGATCGGAAGGCTTCCTAGCCTTGACCCAGATCTTCAACTCTTTCTACAAATTCTCAATCGGGTTGTGGTCAGAGCTCTGACTTAGCCAGTCCAGAACATTTATGTTGTTGTCCCTGAACCATTCCTCTACCACTTGTGCAGTACTGTATGCTTTGGGTCATTATCCTCTGGCAGGTTAAACTTGTATTCTGATGCCGCCTGGTTTTCATCAATAATCTTGACATAGCCCTCTTTTTTCATGATACCATCTATCTGTACTGTACCACTGGCAGAGAAGCATCCCCATAGAGCTCCAGTTAGACCAGAAGTTTGGATCTCTATCTAGGTGAACCCTCGCAAAGGCCAGTGTCTTTGGGTAGGGAGTAGTGCCTTTCTGGGGCAATGTCCACAGAGACCAACTTGATGTAGAATTCGGTGAAACAGTGGATCTTGATACTGTACCATCTCCCCTGCTTGGTTGAGGGTTCAATTAGAGCTTTGGTGGTGATACGAGTGTTGTTTGCATCATGGCAGATCTTTTAGGAACTCTCAACAGAGGATAATTTGCTCCTCCTGCCACGCCAGACATCTTGAACTTTTTTTAAATTATATTTTTCTTGGATTTTCTCGTTAATTTTAGTCGTATCCAATTCCTCACTAGGGGCTCCACATTAAGGCTACTACGAGCACTCAGTTGGGAGGGCAACAAACCATCACATGTTTCCTCTGAACCACGTGACGTCGCAGATCGCATCTATTCAAACTGCTCGCTCACGCATTGGTATGGGAGTTTCCAAAGGCAGTGTAACACACTTGGAGGACAGCGCTATCTGCTCCTTCTGCTTATGTGAGCTCACAGATGCCCCTCACTGACCGTAGAGTTGTAATTAATGTGAACAAAGCCAATATGCTCTCTCTAGACCCTCGGCTGCGTGAGGCTACAGCATCACCAGCATCATCAAACCAGTGATCTCCAGATGATAGGTCGAGCACTTGGGGGACTTCTTGATGATACTCTGTACTTTTGATACAGGGACAGCCAGTTCTTTCGAACTTGCCTTGTACAGTAGCTCTTGCCTCCAATCTGGGCAGTGACAACACGCATATGAAGATCATGACTGAGTTCTTTCTTCTGGGCCATGGTGACACTGACTGAGAATAATGAAAGCTTTAATTATACAGTGGTGTGAAAAACTATTTGCCCCCTTCCTGATTTCTTTTTCTTTTGCACATTTGTCACACTTAAATGTTTCTGCTCATCAAAAACCGTTAACTATTAACTATTTAACTATTTACTTGTGTTAACTATTTACTTGTGTTATCTTTGACTAATAGTCAAAGATAACATACAGTAATTGAACACAAAATGCAGTTTTTAAATGAAGGTTTATGTTATTAAGGGAGAAATAAAACTCAAAAAAAACTACAGTACATGGCCCTGTGTGAAAAAGTGATTGCCCCCCTTGTTAAAAAATAACTTAACTGTGGTTTATCACACCTGAGTTCAATTTCTGTAGTCACCCCCCCCAGGCCTGATTACTGCCACACCTGTTTCAATCATGAAATCACTTAAACAGGAGCTACCTGACAGAGAAGTAGACCAAAAGCACCTCAAAAGCTAGACATCATGCCAAGATCCAAAGAAATTCAGGAACAAATGAGATCTATCAGTCTGGTAAAGGTTATAAAGCCATTTCTAAAGCTTTGGGACTCCAGCGAACCACAGTGAGAGCCATTATCCACAAATGGCAAAAACATGGAACAGTGGTGAACCTTCCCAGGAGTGGCCGGCCGACCAAAATTACCCCAAGAGCGCAGAGACAACTCATCCGAGAGGCCACAAAAGACCCCAGGACAACATCTAAAGAACTGCAGGCCTCACTTGCCTCAATTAAGGTCAGTGTTCACGACTCCACCATAAGAAAGAGACTGGGCAAAAAACAGCCTGCATGGCAGATTTCCAAGGCACAAACCACTTTTTACGCAAAAAGAACATTAAGGCTCATCTCAATTTTGCTAAAAAAAAATTTCAATGATTGCCAAGACTTTTGGGAAAATACCTTGTGGACCAACGAGACAAAAGTTGAACTTTTTGGAAGGTGCGTGTCCCGTTACATCTGGCGTAAAAGTAACAGCATTTCAGAAAAAGAACATCATACCAACAGTAAAATATGGTGGTGCTAGTGTGATGGTCTGGGGTTGTTTTGCTGCTTCAGGACCTGGAAGGCTTGCTGTGATAGATGGAACCATGAATTCTACTGTCTACCAAAAAATCCTGAAGGAGAATGTCCGGCCATCTGTTCGTCAACTCAAGCTGAAGCGATCTTGGGTGCTGCAGCAGGACAATGACCCAAAACACACCAGCAAATCCACCTCTGAATGGCTGAAGAAAAACAAAAAGAAGACTTTGGAGTGGCCTAGTCAAAGTCCTGACCTGAATTCTATTGAGATGTTGTGGCAGGACCTTAAAAAGGCGGTTCATGCTAGAAAACCCTCAAATAAAGCTGAATTACATCAATTCTGCAAAGATGAGTGGGCCAAAATTCCTCCAGAGAGCTGTAAAAGACTCGTTGCAAGTTATCGCAAATGCTTGATTGCAGTTATTGCTGCTAAGGGTGGCCCAACCAGTTATTAGGTTCAGGGGGAAATTACTTTTTCACACAGGGCCATGTAGGTTTGGATTTTTTTTCTCCCTAAATAATAAAACCCCTCATTTAAAAACTGCATTTTGTGTTTACTTGTGTTATCTTTGACTAATAGTTAAATGTGTTTGATGAGCAGAAACATTTTGTGTCAGAAACATGCAAAAGAATAAGAAATCAGGAGGGGGCAAATAGTTTTTCACACCACTGTACTTACAAAGCAGGTGTTACCATTTAACATTATGAGGCATTAATTGAATATAGACAGACAGACAGATAGATAGAGTTTTAGACATTACAAAGCAGTATGTAAGACACCTCTACTGAGAGACATAAGCTGTAGGGACATTTTTAACTACAAAGTGAATCATATTATGAGTCCCCAGAAGCCTGGAGCATCAAGAATAGTTGAGCGAACTGGTGGTGAAATGTTACATAAACTCAATCCTGCTCAGAGAGGGGGTGGGGGGGACCCAGATGTTCTGCACAGAACGAAGACGTTTTTATAGATTTCCTTAAAAGTAGCACACTTCTCAAAATAGGTTGTTTCAATTTTAACCTGAAAGTGAAAGTGACTGGAGTTTCCAAAGAGACACACACACACTGAATGCTTAATGACTCAGCTGAATTGTGACCCAGATACTCAATCACATGCATACCCGAAGCATGTCATTGAATGTCATTCAAAAAAGTTTTTGTCTGTTTTTGAAAATTACCTTAAATTCTTACCCTTTGTGTGTCTGAAACATTTCAATGATTTAGAAGCACAACTGTCAATCTATTTAAAAAAACGCCATTAAATTAAAAATTGCCTTATTAGAGAAAAAAAAACACAAGATAATTTTGTCAAGAAACATAGAACTAAATACAATGTTTTCTATATTTTATTTTTTACATTGCAGACTTGTGCTTTTTTAAGAGTGAAGAAAAAAACTTTGCATAGTGCAATTGATTAAAATTACATAGTTTCTCTGTGTTCCCAGTTTAGTACTTGAAGACAATGGTACAGAAATAAAACCACAAATTAGATGGGAGTACAAGAATGCACCTTTTAAGTATTCTATAGGTTCCCATCAAAGACAGACGGTTTTGTTTTCCAACCCACACTTTATTGCACATACTAGTTGCTATACTGAGCCTTGAGGCACAAACTGAGCCAAATGATAAAGCTGGAGAACGTGTTCTAGAAATCTGGTTCAAATACTGTGTGTCATGTGGAACGCCAGATCCTCAAGAGCTGACAGATTCCCTGTTGCCAACTAGCAGAAGTGACACATCTGGTCTGTACACATCATCATTCGCAAACACCACTCGCAAATTACAGTACAGGAACTCTGCTGTTAAACTATGAGGGGGGTTCAAACCGTGATTTTGCTCCTGAATGGAAGGCATAAAACCGACTGATACAGAAGACTTTAAGCACAGTACAACGATGAGACTCTGAGCCGCAATAAAAGGTGAATGGTGCAAAGGATAAATTGGAAGAGATGCATCTGTCCGTGGGAAGTGGACAAACATACATGAACACCACATGCACATAACATGAACTAGGGTGGAAGTTATTGCCACATCTCCCGGATGGTCATGACCTCACTACAAGCCGTTTCACATGTTTGGGTCATTAAAGGAGTTCATGGGAGGCCAGCATTTAAAATGTGAAGCAGGCAGCCTGATCATGGGGTCCTGAGAAAACTTGATTGTATCGAAGCACTAGTGATACAATTATATAAAGAAATTATATAAAGATTATATAAAGAAATAAAGTGAATTTTTCTCTTATTCTGGACAATCAAAAAGTTTGACCTAACAAGAAAGTATTGACTGATAAACCTAAAAAAATACATATACATATTTATCAAATATATAGAGAAAAATATTTAGACACTACAGTATTTTCATCCTAATTGCAGCAAGGGATTGCACCTTGGTAAGATAGTAGAAATCATAGTGGTGAAAGAGTTTCCTAAAATACTTAGACATAACATTCAATTGCATAATATTTTTGAGTGAAGCTACAGCAAGTTGCCATTTTAAAGAACCTAAATGCACCTGTCAGTACAATTGTGAATGATAAACGTTCTGTCACATTACACAAAAATTCTGCCTAAATGCACTAATCCTTCCTTTACTAACACCACCATTTCTCATACTGACAAATTACCTGCTACAGCTTAATATATAAATCACGATCAGTAAAGGCTGTTTCTGTTGCCTGCTTCAGCAAACATTACACGTCAGTACAATTATGTCTCTTGAAATGTGTTTGCCTCATTTTATACCATTTTCTTTGGTTGGGTGTGTGTGATTTGTCATATCCTACATGGTGCTTTGCTAAATTCAGTGAGTGCAATAAGCGCTTAAATGACAAAGTTTAAATATTTTAATAAAACAAGTCTTTGATATTTATATAAAATATTATTATTATTATTAATAATAATAATAATAAACACTTTGTTCTGGGAAAATTTCTCTCCGAGAAACTGGCCGACGTAATCGATGACGTCATCATCACTGTGTCTTTCTTCAATGGAGGTAGACACGACTGCTGTAATTACATTAGTAGTACTACAGTACTACTGATATTTTTCATCACACTGTGTGTGTTGTTTGATGTTGTCAAGCTTAACATGTCCACCTTGAAATAATTCACAATATATGTAATCAATGATACATACAAACCGGATTCCAAAAAAGTTGGGACACTAAACAAATTGTGAATAAAAACTGAATGCAATGATGTGGAGATGGCAAATGTCAATATTTTATTCAGAATAGAACATAGATGACAGATCAAAAGTTTAATCCCAGAAAATTTTTCATTTTAAAGGAAAAATATGTTGATTCCAAATTTCACTGTGTCAACAAATCCCAAAAAAGTTGGGACAAGTAGCAATAAGATGCTGGAAAAAGTAAATTTGAGCATAACGAAGAGCTGGAAGACCAATTAACAGTAATTAGGTTAATTGGCAACATGATTGGGTATAAAAAGAGCTTCTCAGAGTGGCAGTGTCTCTCAGAAGCCAAGATGGGTAGAGGATCTCCAATTCCCACAATGTTGCGCAGAAAGATAGTGGAGCAATATCAGAAAGGTGTTACACAGCGAAAAATTGCAAAGACTTTGCAGTTATCATCATCCGAAGATTCAGAGAATCTGGAACAATCTCTGTGCGTAAGGGTCAAGGGAGTAAAACCATACTGGATGCCCGTGATCTCCGGGCCCTTAAACGACACTGCACCACAAACAGGAATGCTACTGTAAAGGAAATCACAGAATGGTCTCAGGAATACTTCCAGAAACCATTGTCAGTGAACACAATCCACCGTGCCATCCGCCGTTGCCAGCTGAAACTCTACAGTGCAAAGAAGAAGCCATTTCTAAGCAAGATCCACAAGCACAGGCGTTTTCATTGGGCCAGGGATCATTTAAAATGGAGTGTGGCAAAATGGAAGACTGTTCTGTGGTCAGACGAGTCACGATTCAAAGTTCTTGTTGGAAATGTGGGACGCCATGTCATCCGGACCAAAGAGGACAAGGACAACCCAAGTTGTTATCAACGCTCAGTTCAGAAGCCTGCATCTCTGATGGTATGGGGTTGCATGAGTGCGTGTGGCATGGGCAGCTTGCATGTCTGGAAAGGCACCATCAATGCAGAAAAATATATTCAGGTTCTAGAACAACATCTAGTCATCTCTTTCAGGGAAGACCCTGCATTTTTCAACAAGATAATGCCAGACCACATTCTGCATCAATCACAACATCATGGCTGCATACTGTAGGAGAAGGATCCGGGTACTGAAATGGCCAGTATGCAGTCCAGATCTTTCCCCTATAGAGAACATTTGGCGCATCATAAAGAGGAAGGTGCGACAAAGACGGCCCAAGACGATTGAACAGTTAGAGGCCTGTATTAGACAAGAATGGGAGAGCATTCCTATTTCTAAACTTGAGAAACTGGTCTCCTCGGTCCCCAGACGGCTGTTGAGTGTTGTAAGAAGAAGGGGAGATGCCACAAAGTGGTGAAAATGGCCTTGTCCCAACTTTTTTGGGATTTGTTGACACCATGACATTTTGATTCACCATATTTTTCCCTTAAAATGATACATTTTCTCAGTTTAAACTTTTGTTCCGTGATTTATGTTCTATTCTGAATAAAATATTGACATTTGCCATCTCCACATCATTGCATTCAGTTTTTATTCACAATTTGTTTAGTGCGCCAACTTTTTTGGAATCCGGTTTGTAAATAGTACAAAGTACCATACATAGTAGATCACTTTAACTGATGGTCCACCATGTGCTCTTTAAATGATAATTTTAGCACAAAAAAAGTCTTTATAATGACTGTAATGAAATGTTTATTCTACTTTCAATTTGTCCATGATGAGCAGGACATATTTTGTGATTTGCTTATACATTGTCCTCATGCAACTAATTTATTATAAAAAGTGCTGGAGCTTAACCAAAATGCATTTAAGTTCTACTCAATCAAATTAATGTGAGAGTAAATGGGAAATCTCTTAAATTATGAACTCACAGGTCTCAAAGGCACTTTATTGACACAGATATTTTTGCAGCACAATGCATAAAAATACAGATCAAGAGCTCCAGTTAATGTTCACATAGAACAGCATATAAAGAAAAAGTGCCATCTTTAACCATAACTTTAATCATGGCATGTTTGTTGGTACTGGTTTCAGTTTTTCGGAAACTGATGACCTTCTTGGAATTTCACATGAAAGATCACACCGACAACCTGGAGTCAATCCTCATTTCAGGTAAGAGTGTAGAGTTCGGTTTTATTAATGGACTATTGTAAGTAACCGTCGTTGTTGACTAAAGAGTTTGTAGAAATATCACTAAGATATCATTGCAAGAGTGATTTGTGACCAATGTACAACCAACACCTTTCTTTTACTGTATTTATACAGATGGTCGTGTTGATGATCATGTATGAAAACCCACTGTGTAACTCAACTCGTTCCCATGGTGTCTCGTGGTGATTGTAGATGTTGGATGTTATACTGTACTATATGATGATTTCAGCAAAGATATACTGTACAGCATTTACATACATACCTCCTGACTGGTGGCTGTCAGTTGGCCCTCTAACGTGGTCACTCTCTCCAGAGCCACACGCAGTCGCTCTCGCACCTACAGCAACACAACATGCCAAGATCACCCAATTCAAAACAGATAGAAACATAAATCAACCCAGTATCTTAATGTACAATCACACATTATATCAACAGCATTTTTAATAGTGAAAAACATGTACTTTAAGTAGTTCTCTGAAGTAGTTCTAAAGTTCCTGTCCACTTCCTGTGATTAGCAGAAGTTGTTCCACAGCTCCACATTTTTGCTACAACAGGGCTTGAACCGACCAGCAGTCCAACAACTTTCAATTACATTTCACTAGCAACAAACTAAATAAATCATTGTAATCAACGTGAAAACCAATTAATGTGTATATTTTATTAAATGATGTAGGAATACTTAAACTGCTTTCATGTGGACAAGCTGGCATCACAGCCAAAATCATCTATCAAGATAACAATTCTCTACACCCCACTCATCCTCTTTTGGGTTCGAACATCCCAAAGAACCTACTGTAGGGCACCTAGATGGGCTGCCAACACAATCACACACCCAAATCGCACACTATGGGCAATATGGAAGCAGTTCCAATATGGAAGCACCAATCTTCCTACACAGCATGTCTTTCAACTGTGAGATGAAAGCAGAGTACCTGGAGGAGACCCATCAAGCACAGGGAAAACACACATACAAAGTGGAGGTGAAATTCAAACGCCAAACCCTTGTACTAAAATCAATTACTGATTTCAAAAGTAAAAAACACTAAAACCGCTTACAGCTAAATGACTGAAGGAGCGTATGATGTCAGAAGTCTTTTAAAGAGAGCCTGGAACAGAATTTTTGAGCTGGCGAGAGTTGATCTGAATCTAAACTAGCTAGAGCGCGCCTGGACTGAAAGTGCACTGTCACAATGAAATTCAGCATGGTCCATTGGGAGGATTTTATTTAAAGTACAACTAAAGGCTACGTTCACATTACAAATTGTTCACGCATTGTTCAATTTAGATTTTTTATTTTTTTTGGTCCAATCTGATTTGCATGTCATGACAGTAAACATTCATAAATATATGTGGCTTTTATCTGACTCTAATATGAATACAGTACGTCTGTCCCCTGAAACAGCTTGCTTACGCACATCGATCCGTCTTTGCTCACGCCATCTGGGATAAAACACTTCATATTTGTGTGACCGCTCATTCATTTCAATCAAAGGATGTGATTTTATCAAAAATATGCTTGGGGGATGCTTTTTCTCTGGAGGATGACAAGAAGGAAGAAAGCCAGACCCCGCAGCTGTTTTATCACGATTGCTAGCACTGCTCAGAAATCCCTGTGATAAATTCCGATCTAATCAAGTGGCATCACAACATATGAGATAAACAGTATACGCTATATGGATGAAAGTATTTGGCCAAACCTGTTTACTATTGAATTCAGGTGTTTCTATCAGGCCCCTTATCCCCAGTGAAGGGCATCTTAAATGCTTCAGCGTAAAAAGAAGTCTTGGACAAAGTTTGTGCCGATAGTTTGGGGAAGACCATTTTCTATTCCAACATGACTATACACCAGTGCACAAAGGAAGGACTATAAAAGACATGGAAGAACTTAACTGGCCCACAGAGCCCTGACCTCAACCCCATAGAGCACTTTTGGGATGAACTGGAACAGAGATTGTGAGCCTCGTCCAACATCAGTCCCTGACCTCATAAGTGATCTACAGAATGATTTGGCATGAATTCCCACAGAAACGCTCCACAATCTTGTGGATGGCATTCCAAGAAGAGTGGAACCTGTTAAAGCTGCAAAAAGGGGACCAACACCATACCATGAAGCATGTGTATTTGGCAGTGGTGTCAAAAGTATTCACATTCATTACTTGAGTAGAAGTATAGATACTAGGGTTTAAAAATACTTCTTTAGAAGTTTAAGTATCAACCCAAGCTTTTTACTTAAGTTTAAAAGTACTGGTTTCAAAACTACTTAAAGTATAAAAGTAAAAGTACCGTGAAGGGCGACAAATGCATTAAGGTCTCGCGTTCTTATCATGCGACAGGTGGGGGGGGGGGGGGGCATTGTGCACGTTCTTAACATGCGACCGGGGGGGTTGCGCATTCTGATCATAAAAATAGAGTAACGAGGCTATTTTTAAAATGTAAGGAGTAGAAAGTACAGATAATTGCTTAAAAATGTAAGGAGTAGAAGTCAAAAGTCAGCTGAAAAATAATTACTCCAGTAAAGTATAGCTACCCAAAATTTCTACTTAAGTAAGGTAACAAAGTATTTGTACTTCGTTACTTGACACCTCTGGTATTTGGATACACTGTCATTGCAGGTTTGGCCAAATACTTATTTCCATATATTGTAGTGTAACCGATGTAGGACCACATACTAAAGTGACCCAGATCCATCTGAAAAATGTCAAATTAGAGCATGAAATCACTAAAACAGTACATTTAGCCTTGCTTTCTTGATTGCCTGCATCTTTTACCTCTCTAACACTGTTATTTCTACTTCCCCTCCCTACAGGGGCAACTAGCTAATCACTAGTGTGAATCAGTCTGACACAAGGGTCTTTATAGTTTTCCCAAGAGGAGAATGAAACCAAAGCTTTCCTTTTTATCCAGTCTTCCAATTAGGCCTGCTTTATGAAGATCAAAATCTTTAACTATCTCAATAATTCACAGGGGAGGGACTGTAGCGGTGTCCTACTGTACCTTTTCATCCAGAGCTTTGTGGTGCTCAAACAGAGATTTGAGAGCCTTGAGCACCTCCACTTCGCTGGAGACTCCTGAGGGTGGAGGAGCCTGTCGCTTCACCACCGTCATCCTCAAAGAGCGCTCGTGACGGGACACCAGACACTCCAAATGCTCCAGGAGGAGCTACACACACACACATGAACATACACACACAATTTTAATGAACAGCGTTCCGTATTCATGCATTGTGAATTAAGCTCTGAGGAAACTGTTTATTCATTTATCAGAATGAATTTCATTTCAACAAATGAAAAGCAGAAGTATGATGAGTAATACATTCTAGTTTATTACTCTAGTCTAGTTTAATTCTAGTTTAACAAACAGTTGGGTGCCAGACCTACAGACTAATTGTGCCTAAGACAGAGTGTCGTTCTGAAGTGCGAAAACCACGACCATATAATTTAATCGACTCGGATACTGACTGACATACAGTATGATGGTTTGGTCTGACTGCTTCTTCTAACCAAGGCCTTAATCTTGAGCTCAAGTAGATAAATTATACATTTCATCTCTCTCTCACACACACTCACACACACCCACCCTGGTGTTGTTCCTTTCTGCTTTAAGCTCTGAGATTGCTTCCTCTTTCTCCAGAAGCTGCTCCCGGCATCCACTCAGCTCCTTTGTTAGTGATGTAAACTCCTGCACAGGAAGAGAGAGAGAGAGAGAGAGAGAGAGAGAGAGAGAGAGAGTGTGTGTGTGTGTAAGATTATGCTCATAAACACCCATAAAGTACTTCTTATGTGTGATAAACCTTTTTTTAAACCCCCATCTGATTACTCTGATTCAACGCCAGGCACGGTTGTTTGCTCATTAAACCGTTCTTGACTCTGATAAATGTTTGATAGTGTTTGATAGTGATATTATTTATTTAATTCATAATCATTACATTTTTCCTCATTAAAACACAATTAATTAAAAAACAAAAACATCTCAGGACGATGCAACTAAGATCTCAGTTTCGGTATCATTAGACGTAACTGGAAAGTTACCACAGTGAGTATGTTCACAAGCAGACAGTGTTAAGGTACATTTATTATCGTATAATTAGGAAATTCAGCATAAATATGTGACAAACATTTTACAACAAAATACATCATCTATTCTGTTCTAAGAAAAAAATATATTTTGAATCCCTTTACTTTTTTTGTTGTTGTTACCAGGAATTATCACTCAAAACTTTCTTTTACAAGGGTGATCTTGTACTGTAGCTGCCATACAAATTCTTGTTCAAATTTGTTATACTTAAGATTCACAAAATGTACCCATTCTGCTCCTAAAAGCCATAAAAGTGAACCAACATATCGGTCCACAGCATCCTGTACCTGTAATATTGACAGAACCACACAGGCCTTATTTCCTTTGAAAAAATTTGAAAACCCTGCTGGATGCTGTGCCAGTCTCCCATTGCCATTTCCCATTTTTATTAAAAAAATGTTTGCGCAAAACAGTTTGAAAAGAAGAGGAGGGCCCAACTGGATCACAGTAACTGAAATAACCACTTGTTACAACCATGCTGAGCAGAAAAGTCCTTCTACACTAATAGACTTAGTTTCACTAATGCTTGGAAACCATCAAAAGTAGGATGCCTGCCTGCTTCAGGTCTGAAACGCCGGCCTCTCAGGAACCCCTTTATGAACCAAACATGTAGAAAATTCTTGGAGCAAAGTCAGGACCATACGAGGGATGTGTCTGAGTTTATGTAATGTGCAAGTGGTGTTTGTGAATGATTGTGTGTACAGTTCCCACAGATAGATGCGTCTCTTCTGCAAGTTGACAACAAGTTATCTGTCGGACATCCCACTCGCTGAACATTCACGGGAATGACTGCAGTGGGCTCTGAACCACTTTGACCGGGATCATCATACAGCCTTCAAAAAAAAGTTTATCACCTCAAATATTTTACTTGAGCTAAGAGTCTCATCTCTGCACTGAACTTGAAGACTTCTGTACTGTAAATGTCAATCCGTTTTTTGTCTTCATTCAGGTCCCGGTCTGATTTGAACACTGTACCTCCGTGCCTAAAACCGGATCACAGCCATGCTGATAGCCATGTGTTATTGCTTAATTAACAAGAATATTGAAACCTATTGGTTTTAATGGGTGACATTTATTTCACCATTAATTTCATTCTGCATTGACATTCACTGTCCCACACTGGGCAATTACTGCTCTCACAGCTTAGTAATGCTTGTTTCAATGACTGGGGTTCTCATTACTTATTTAAACCATTACAGTTGTAAATCTACTTCAAAATAGCTAATACCTGTATATCTTAACATTCTCTCAATTCTATGTTTTATTAACATATTAATGAAAACAGGCACATGCTGTAAAATGGCGTCTGGTTCTCCTGATGGCATGTTTGCACACACAGATACAAAAAAAGAAATAGAAAATGATGGAATGCACACAAAACCACTCAAAAATCAGTTACAACAAATGGTACTGTTGATTAATCTTTGCATATGCTAAAATATATGATTATATTTATTGATGTGATAATTTTGCTTGTGCAGTACTCATGAAAAAAACATTGCAGGTTTTAATAATAAAGAGGAAATTTCATGACAGATTCACTCTGAGAACCAAAAACTGGCAGTGATATTTTTAGAAAGTGTTCAGATCAGTTTATGCTGCAAGCTATTATAAAAAAAAAAAAAAAATGTAAAAAAAAAAAAAAAAAGGCACCTACCTAAAGTAATGGTATTGTGTTAATTTGACCTCCCGAGGTGAAAGAAAAGGAAGAAACATGCAAAGTACGAGTTGCATCCTGTGTAAAATAAAAACTCCGATGCCTAGGGGTAAACACACACAAGTACATTTTGTATGCTTTTATGCCCCTGTCTGGTAATTTTCCATGTAGACGGCACTGTGTTGTGTCAAAATATATCTGTCCCTCTATAATTAACTCTAAAGCAACAATCTGAGGTCAACGTTTCTGCCACATTAGCGACGGTTCAACACACTCCACAGTTAAAGCAGATAAAAGGCTGTGGAATGGATTTTACATTGTTGTGTTAGATAGCCGACCTTATGATGGGAGGAAAAAAAGTCAGCAAGGAAGGAGAAAAATGGAAAATAGGTTGGCACATTTGTTTGTTGTCAAGGGAATGGAGCCTGTTTGAGCACAAGAGCAGATGTTGACACTTATTGTCTTTTTCCATATGTGCTTTAAAAAAAATGCTACAATGTGTGCTAAGAGCATTTAGAAATAAATTAGAACTTTAGTTTGAACCAAAAATATAATAGTTATATAATTTGGTCTAAATATACTGTAAGTATCTAAAGTCTATACATTATGTTAAAATTTCCAAAAAAAAGTAGGGGAGTTTATGCCCCTGCTACCCTTCACAGGGCAATTAGAATGGATGGATGAATGAATGAATATAAAGAGAGAGAGAAAGAGAGAAAGGCAAAAGTTAAATTTTATCTGGAAATGCGAAATCCAATTCGAAAAAGTAGTCTGATCTATTTAAAGTCTTTATGTAATGTCCAACCTGCCAAATTTTGACATGCAGGACACTGATCAGTCATAACAATAACACCACCACCAGGTAAACTGAAAGACATTGATCACAAACTATGTACCTGTAAACTGGTGACAGAATTATGGACACCCGAGGGTCACCCATGCCCGCAGGAGACAAAGTCCAGCGCATCCAGTCCGATCCCACAGAAAAGCCAATGCAGCACAAAAGTCAATGCAGCCCACCAGAACACCCAGTGCACCACAGCCCACCGCATACAGGGTCTGACAGGCAAAGAGCCCAAGACCGCCAACCCAGTCTCCAAACTCCCCATATCCCAATCTGATCAAGCAACCAGACAATCCTTAGCAGGTCATACCATGTGACCCACAGCAAGCAAAGGATCCACTGTTAATGTCCTGGTGCCAGACACCACCTCACAACTTGTGTGGCCAGAGCTGCCCAGGAGGCACAATGAACATTATTTTGATAATGGTTTTAATGTTAGGCTGGATCAGTATACATCAAAACTATAAATAAGAAGGCTGAATTGAACATATATACTATTAAAGTAAACAATGTGTTTACTTGTGTACTGTATTTATTCAGCCTTTATAATTATATAATCAATTATATAATTATAAGCAATTATATTCTAATAAAGACATGACGTAACAATTAAATATTTTTTATATTAAGAATACATTTTTAAACATTCATAGCTAAAAGTACTATTACATTTACAATAAGAAAAATATATTATAAATGTTGTAAAATCTACAAAACAAGTCAGTTTCTTGTCATTTAAGCTACAAATTGTTGTTCCCTCACTAGCTTCTTTTATGTCAGTTTTTTTTTTAAGTTATTATAAAAAATACAGTTCGTCATGTTCCCGAGAAACCAGAATGAGCTGATAACTTTATGTCCTGAGGACTTTCCTGTCGAGGAAACTGTTAGAAAATGCAGACAGGCATTACACCTGTGGGAACTGTTCCCCACACACACACACACACACTGTATATATAAAATCTGTTTATTTTCAGGTTTAGGTTATCTGGCATGTCCACCTTAAAGTCCCTGTGAGTGAGCCGTTGCTATAGAAACACCTACAAATAAAATGTAACAGTACAATGAAACGTAACTGTGTAATTTATTAGCATTATCAGAGGTGTCAAGTAACGAAATACAAATACTTCGTTACCTTACTTAAGTAGAAATTTTGGGTATCTATACTTTACTGGAGTAATTATTTTTCAGCCGACTTTTTACTTCTACTCCTTAAATTTTTAAGCAATTATCTGTACTTTCTACTCCTTACATTTTAAAAATAGCCTCGTTACTCTATTTTTATGATCAGAACGCGCAACCCCCCCGGTCGCATGATAAGTACGCGCACAACGCCCCCCCCCCCCCCCCGGTCACATGATCTGAAAGCGAGACCTTAATGCTTTTGTCGCCCCTCACGGTACTTTTACTTTTATACTTTAAGTAGTTTTGAAACCAGTACTTTTAAACTTTTACTTAAGTAAAAAGCTTGGGTTGATACTTCAACTTCTAAAGAAGTATTTTTGAACCGTAGTATCTATACTTCTACTCAAGTAATGAATGTGAATACTTTTGACACCACTGAGCATTATACTGTACATATTCTAAAGTATTACATCAACTATAATTGATAATTATTATAAAGTTGAATGACTTGTTTATCATTTAAAAAATTATGCATTTCAGAGAAGTTTCCTGCAGCTGAGATTTACAAAGGCCAAAAAAAGAATAGATATTGCTGTAAGCAGAGTGATAGATAAACTATTATTAATTACTTTCTTTTTTTTTTTTTTACATTACTCCATGCACAAGTGAGGGTTAGCTAAGTAATGAGTAAGCTATCTGAGTTGTAAGCTTGGTATCAGGATGTATCAAAGTATCAAAGATGATTTATATATTACAATAATTGTTTACATTTTGACTTAAATCAGGATCATTTTGCTGGATAATCTGTTAACCATTACAGTCAAGAACTGAAAAGGGATTTCTTTTGTGCAATATATATAAGTTTTTAGTTTTTTTTTTACTTTTTCTGAAAGTAAGTACCCTCCAGAGTAATTTATTTCCCCATTCTCCACTATCAGGCTCTATTGTATCCGAAGACAGCAACACTTTCTCCTTCACAAAGAAAAGTTTCATCACTTATAAGCCAGATATCACTTCAAAGCAACTCAGAAGTGTTTTCCAGTTCGCGGTGGATTTTATATGCAGCACCTCCAAGAGATAAAAATTGGTGACGGGAAATTCTGAGGTGGTATTATGCAGCTTTGCGGCTCAGCCTGAGCTTCAACAACTTGAGGGATTTCTCTCAGTGTGTTCTCTAAAAGCTGTGGGATTAAGGAACGAAGGGAGTATAAATCAACGAAAAAGGAGTGCAGGCTAAGGGTAGGAGATTTGGTCACACTCTGTGTCTGCAAAACCACTCGACATAAAAAAAGGGAACATAAATTATTTTTTATAAAATACACAAAATAAGAATTTTATCCTTGTATTGTCAACTCATTTCATACCATAAAATGGTAATAGAGGAATGTACTGTAGATTATAGGTATAGTTACTAATTAGTTATAAGTAAATAAATACATTTAATATTGCAATTACTGCTTAAAAAATAGACACACATCCATTAAACAAAGGAAATAAAAGCAGATTTAATATTAAGCAACAATATACAGTACACTCACATGACTCTTCATTAGGTACACCTGTTTAAGATGATAGAAAGGCAACCGTAGCTCAAAAAATGACATCTCGTTAAACTCGAGGTCTACCGAAGAGAACCTCTGACCCCTTAAGATGTCAAACCAGAAGCAGAAGGACTACAGGAGCAGAAGACCACACCCAAGAGTTTTCCTATTATCTAAGAGCAGAAAAGTTAAGCTGCAATTCGCATGGACTCACCTAAATTAGACAACAGATTTTCGGAAAAATCTTGCCTAAAACGTTGATAAAGTTAAACCTTGGATTGCGAGCATAATAATTTGTTCCAGAAGAGTGCTTGTACAGTATATCAAAACCTGAATTGAATTTCCCCAGAAGAAATAATGGAAACTCCGCTGATTTGTTCCACAACCCAAAAATATTCTTACAAAATATAAAAGTACAAATAAAACAAATTAACCTGCGTTTTACCTTTGAAAGGAACTGGTGTTTGATGAGAGACGTAGCAGAAGCAGGGGGGCTACTGTGTAGAACAACTTTCATACACAAACATACACACTAACGGAATCACTCCTACGGATTCATCGCCCGCACTGCTACAATGTTTTTTTTTCTTCACGGGGGCCGTTACTAAAGAACAGTCACTACACATGGACACAAAAAAATGCTCTACGTGCGCACACACACATGGCCACAATATTATGTTAAACAGTACATGCGCATGCACTGATGTTGACTATACGAGTGACGCACACACACACACACTAAGACTGAGTATGGGAGACGATTATCCACAATCCCACAGCACGAGAGAGAAGAATAAGTGGCTCAGTTGTGATTACTGTATGTGACGCTCGGCAGGCAAAGTGTATACATACTATACTACAGCACTTGTATTTCAATACCTCGTTTAAACAAGTTAAAATTTATTTAAAAAATTTTACTCATCTTGAATGAAGAATGAGTCTGTTTCACTGAATGATTTCACTTCATTGATAAATAGTATGCGCTTTCATTTCCATTTAACTGACAGTTCTTTTCTATTCTAGAGTTTCAGACAGTGAGAAGGAATAATTAGTCAATAATGTGTCTATAATAATAGGTTCACAGTGATGACTGGATGCTGTTAGAACAGAAGAATACTCTAGTTTTGAAAACTCAATTAGATCTACTCACAAACCCATGAAGGGAATGAAACAGCCTGAAGGGTATTCTAATTACATATTTTCTATTATATTTTAAGCACTTTCTTTACAAATGAGGTGCACTTTAAAGCTGAGGGCTACACTCTTGATTTTATAAAATAAAATTTATAAAATTTTATAATTTTGGATTGAGTATATGTTTATCATGATGACATAGATTATGGAAAATGCTTTAAATGATTACAGAGCACGGTCAGCATTATGCTAACAAAGGTTTCTTCCATTATTTATTTTTAAATAAATGTGCATAATATATGGATTTTTCTCTAAGGCAACTCTTTAATGGTATTGGACTTGGTTCCTGTGACCAGTGACCGTGATGACTTCATTGAAAACAATGAAGTATACTTAATAACCAGTTATACTGTACAGTTATGCAGTCAGCCAATAACGGGAAAAATCATGCAGATAACGGTCAAGAGCTTTTAATGCAAAAAAAATAATGGGGTAGCATATATGATCAGTTGTTTTAATTGCATGGTTGGTGGTGCCAGACAATTTTGGTTTGAGTATTTCAGTAACTGCTCATCTCCTGGGCTTTTCACACCAACCATTCTCTACGGCAGTGGTTCTCAAACTTTTTCTGTCATTCCCCACTTAAGGGGGTGAGCGAATTTTCAAGCCCCACTTGTCAACAAAATAATAACGAAATCGGCCAAGTTTACTGTTTATTGAAATATCAATTCCTAAACCAATAAGATCAAACAACACCAAGTTAAAAAAAGATAAAATACACGTGCAATTGTTACAAGGCTTACGTTGTCACTTATCTTTGCATAACTGACCCCATGTTTATTAGCTGCTCAGCAATCGTTTGTAGTTTTTTTTGCACTGGCCAATTCTGTATGGAAACTTTGAATGAAGCCATTTGTGCTTTGCTGTCCACTGATTCAGATGTTACCATGTGATTATCCTGCTGTCTGTATTCTACCAGCTTTCTTTCAAAGACGTCCAGTGGCTTATTAACGTGACTGGAGTGTGTTGTCTCTAAGTGTCTTCCTAATTTGTTGGGTCTCATGCGGTCTGCTGCCAGCAGTTTAAGACACAAAACACACACGGGTCTCTCTTCTGCCCCCACCACCCCCACCATGAATCCAAGCTCAAGATAGACTTCATTAGTGGTGGGCGATATAACCAAAATCTTCTATCACGGTAGAAGCGATTTTCTAACTCAATAATGATATATATCACAATATAGCAATTTGTATCTGAAAATACATAAATAAAAATGAAAACACAAAGAAACTGTTTTACATAATGTAATTTTTTAATGTAATTTTATTTAAACTGTGAATTGCTGAGGTTTGCCGCATTTTTTTTACTTTGGCCATATTCGATTTGTATTTCAGATGATAGAAAAGGTTTGACGTGTTTCCACCACTTGTTAAAACAGTGCACTTGCGTACCTTCCAAATCACGTTCATCTCATGCGTATCACTTTTCTTATACCCAAACCAATTCCACACCACAGACGAGGCAGCTTTTCTCTTTACAATCTCCTCTTTGTTGGCTTCGTCACATGTAAGCAAACTCACTGCTGCTGCACCGTCTTCATCCATTGTCGAAGTGTATGTGAAGCCAAACACATCAAAAGTGGGACGAAACCGTGGCACCCGATTGAACCGAATATCTGCGCAAATACAGCGCAGCGCGACTATCTGAATAGCGCAGAGATGATCTGGTTTATTTGCGCAGCCCGGTGGATCGCGCAGCGCCGCTCGATTCACAAACCTGCGCGACCCACTGTGTTTTATTTAAAAACAATTTATTTAAAATGTCAGGACTGTTTAGTATTGTTTCCGCCTTGCCATGCCTGGATTGTACGTGCGTATCCCAGCGGGGTAAAATGTATTTTGATGGTCGGCGCGGTTTATTTCTGTCAGAGTTGCGCAGCGCTGCCCAGTGGCTCGCGCAGGTTTGTGATTCGAGCAGCTGCTCAAGTTTGTCCGACGTTAAACCGTTATTGTTCCACTATGGTTCCACTTTTTCTCCCGGCCCCGAACTGATGTTATTTTAAATTTACTTGTATTAATGATCCATTTATTTGTGTGTGATTGTTTAGTTTTGAGCGTACGCTCTTCATTATCAATAAAGAAAAGTATGAATTAGAATAGGTACTTTCCTGTTTTTCCTCCGGTTCATTGTGCCCCACCTGTCATGTCTGTATTCCCCACTAGTGGGGCGCGCCCCACACTTTGAGAACCACTGCTCTACGGTATAACAGGATTATAAGAAGCAAAAAATATATACTGTATATTCCATCAGTTCAATGGCTAGAAAAGCCTTCCTGATGAGATGGGCCAGAGGAGACACTGGTTTATACTGAAATAACTAGTGTTTACAATCGTGTTGAACAGGAATTGATCTCAAACACACAGCACACAAAAGTACCACAAGATGGATGAGCTACAACAGAAGAAGAAATCAAGTTCCAGAACACGGATCTGAGGTTACTATACAGTACATTGGTAAACTCTCAAGATCAGCAGTTTCCGAAATACTCAAACCTGCCTGTCCGGCACCAACAGTAAATCACTGAGCTCACTTTTTTTTCTCCCCTTTGTAATGTTGATGTATCCCAGCGTATCCCAATGTTAGCTGCTGCTCTTCACCTATATCTGTATGATCCTATGCATTGTGCTGCCACATGACTGGCTTAAAATGTTCCTATTAAAAGTGGCCTGTGAGTGTGCATACCATTTTATCTAGCAAATTCTATATTTTCCTTTTAATTAATAAATAAACTTTAACTTAAATTTTTGTTAAAGCTAATTTTCTCCCAAATGTCTATTACATTTTGATTGGTATCCAAGGGGCTAGACAATCAGACAACAAAATAAATCAGAATTAATATTAATCAGAATTTCTCACCGGCGGCACCGTGGTGTAGTGGTTAGCACTGTCGCCTTGTACCTCCAGGGTCTGGGTTCGATTCCCCAGCCAGGCTCGATTCCCGTCTCTGTGTGCATGGAGTTTGCATGTTCTCCCCGTGCTTGGTGGGTTTCCTCCGGGTACTCCGGTTTCCTCCCACAGTCCAAAGATATGCAGGTTAGGCTAATTGGCGTTCCTAAATTGCCCGTAGTGTGTGATTGGGTGTGTGAGTGTGTGTATGTGTGTGTGCCCTGCGATGGATTGGCACCCTGTCCAGGGTGTACCCCGCCTAGTGCCTGAAGTCTCCTGGGATAGGCTCCAGGTCCCCCTCGACCCTGAACACAGGATTAAGCGGTATAGAAGAAGAAGATGAAGAATTTCTCACGAGAAACTCTTCAAAGCTTAGTCAGAACATTTAAATTTTACATCACATGTTACAATAAAATACAAGTACAGTGGAACCTCGGATTACAAGCATAATTCGTTCTGGAAGAGGGCTTGTACTCCAAAACCAAATTTCATTTCCCATAAGAAATAATGGAAACTCAAATTATTCGTTCTACAGCTCAAAAAAATAAATACATAAAAATAATTAATACAAAATATAAAGTAAAAATAAAACAAATTAACCAGCAGATAAGTGTTTCTGTTTGTGCACGCAGGCGCTGTGTGTGTGTGTGTGTGTGTGTGTGCGCGCGCGCGTGTAATGTGCGTGCACACACATACACACATTAAAGGAGAGACTGTTTTATCGGAAAAATTTGCAAGGAATCACTGCTGTAAAGTAAAACAAACAAACAAAATAAATGAACTGGCACTGTACCTTTGAAAAGAATCACGACAGAGCAGAGTTTCTGTGTAAGGCAGAGAGTGTGTGTGTTTGTGTATGTGAAGCCGAGAGGAGGTGGGGGTGGGAGGGGGGGATGTAAAGGCGAGAGAGAGAGAGAGAGAGAGAGAGAATCGTTACAGAGCAGAGTTTGTGTGTAAGGCAGAGAGAGAGAGAGTGTGTGTGTGTGTGTGTGTGTGTGTGTGTGTGTGTGTGTGTGTGTGTGTGTGTGTGTGTGAGATCAAGACAATGCTTGTTTTTCAAGTCAAGATTTATTTTAAATTTTTCCTCATCTTGCGGAACATTCATAAACCGCGTTACTCGTAATCCAAGGTTCTACTGTATTAGTGTTGTTAGAAGGAAAATAATCAATGACTAGGTGGTGTGATGGGTTACGATGAAAAGTGGAGTCACTCACTCATCTACTGTACGCTTCATCCTGTTTCTCAGGAAGACAGGAGCCAATTCCAGGAGAGGTAGGACAACGCGGCGCACACCCGGGACAGGGTGCCAACACACACAAACATACGTACACTACAGTGTACCCAAAGGAAACCCACCAAGCTCTGAAAGAACATGCAAACTCCATGCACGCAGGCCCGAGGTAGGAATCGAACTCAGTACGTGGAGGTGCAAGTCACCGTGCCGCCTAGTAGAGTCAAAATATTTACCAAAATGTTTGTTATCCCAAAAAATGTATCTCAAAGCGTTTTATTCGACTTATACCACCATAAAGTGCACCATCATCTGTCCTGATGACTCTCCTGTGGTGAAAACAGACAAATTTCTGATTAAAACACCTACTTAAAAAATTGAGAATTTAACAGCCCTGTAGTACATAGAACATTGTCTATTGCAGTTTTATATCAGACATAACCAACTGGAGCAGTGGCGGCTCAGAGCGTTAAAGCTCTGAGTTACTGAATGGAAGGTCGGCAGTTAGAGCCCCTGTGCCACTGTTGAGCTCTTGAGCCAGGCCCTTAACCCTCTTTAGGGGTGCCATATAATGGCGGTCCCTGTTCTCCAAACCCCTGACTTAAAAGAATAAAAAAAAGAAAAGAAAAAAAAAAGGGGGGGGAGAAAAGGCGGAAAAAAAATTCTCACTGGGCAGTAATTTACAGTATATGTGACAAATTAAAGCTGAACTTAACTTAAATGAACATTAAACTTTTTAAGTACTTGTGCACCCCTGTACTAAATAGCAGATAATGGATGACCCTGTCTGGAAGCTTCTCTCTTGGTACCAGAGGGGATTCGAGTCACATGATCAAATGGGCAAAGAAGGGCAAGCCAGTCTAAGAAAGCTTTGCTCACAAAAATGGAAAGACACAAGGGCAGCGATGAACAAGCATAAGGCAGAACTAGAGCCAAAGATTATCTTAACTTAAAAACTTTTCCTGCTGTGAAAATGTTCCATTAGTCAAGTTAACATTAGCAGTATCAACTTTGTGAGCTGCCCTGAACATTAACTTAAACAATGGAGCAGTTGTACGTTAAGGCCGTCTGTTTTCTGCAATGCAGTTTCCTCCTTATGTGAAAACACTCATATGATTTGCCTTTCTCTTCAAAAAAACAATTGTTAAGAGACCCAGTAGTAAAGTTGGTCACAATCTCTGTCTCATAGCTCCAGGTTACTGTATAAGATTTGAGCCCGAGCTTAGATCAAAGTCTGTGTGCAGTGTCTCATTGTCTGTGGATTTGCTATGGTAAATTACCCCTAGTGAATGTGTGCGTGCGTGCGAGTCAAACAAATTCTAATATTATACAAAGAGAACCTGAGTAAATACAAAATGCAGTTTTTAAATGATTATTTCATTTATTAAGGAAAAAAAGCTATCCAAACCTACCTGGCCCTATTTGAATAAGTAATGGCCCCCCTCACTTGCCTTAGTTAGGCTCAGTGCTCATGATCTAACTATAAGAAAGAAATTGGACATAAATAGCATCCATGGGAGAATTCAAAAGTGAAATCCACTGCTGACAAAAAAACATCTTGGGCAAATGGACTGATGAGAAAAGTTGAACTCTTTGGAATGTGTACTGTATGTCTACATCTACAGTAGGCATTTGGCAGACACCCTTATCCAAAGCAACTTACAGTACATTTGTATTTTCATAAAAAGAACATCATATCAACAGTTAAACATACATAGCGTGATGGTCTTGGGCTGTTTTGGAGCTTTAGCACCTGGCATATTGCCATAATTGCTGGAACCATGAATTCTGTGCTGTACCAGAAATTTCTGAAGGAAAATGTCCAGCCATCAATTTGGAACCTCAAGCGCACTTGGGTTATGCAGCAGGACAATGATCCGTAAACATACTAGCAAGTTCACCTCAAGGTGATGCTGGGCACAACCTTAAGACCATTCATGCTCGAAAACCCTCCAATGTGGTTGAATTAAAACAATTCTGCAAAGAAGAGTAGGCCAATATTCCTCGACAGCAGTATAAAAGATTAACTGGCATTTATCACAAACATTGGAATGGAGTTGTTGCCCCCTTGGGTGGCACAACCTGTTATAGGATTTAGGGACAATTACTTTTTCACATAAGGCCAGCCAGGTTTGGATAGCTTTTTTCCTTTTATAAATGAAATCATTTAAAAACTGCATTATGTATTTGTATTTTGCATTTTGAATCATTTACAGTAAGTGTGACAAATATAGTAAATGTAAAAAAATTTATACAAAAAAAAAGCAAAATATCAAATACTTTTTCATAGCACTGAATATTGTACATATTTTGTCTGTATATACTGGTTGTTTACATACAGTAATAGGTCCTCGCTGACCATCATTGCATTAGAAATTCCAAAATAATGTTGCAAAATATGTTGATGATGTTAGTGCTAAATGACACCAGTGACAGGGTTAAATGTTGAGCACTTTTGAGTAAAGGACTCAATTGCTAACTTGCTATGAAGTATCAGAAATAATAAGTTGTTCTTTGTCTATGGTAAAACTGTTAAGCAGGCATTTGAGAGAATGCTCTCAAATCTGACAGCAGTCTCAGCAACCAGGAGGTATTTCTTGCATCAGGAGAGCTATTACTGTATTTCATCATGTCAGCTCAACCCAGAAGCAGTCACACTGCAAGTGAATAAACACACAGCATTTCAGCATTGTCAAGAAGATACCAGCTGCTGTGTCACAGATGCTGACTCAATTCATAGAGTGCTAGCACAGTTGTGTGTGATCACATATGATACGAATAACACTTGCGTTGGATGAAACCCATGTTCAAGTGTTCTTTTTGGCCTGCTCATGGGAATGTGCTATGGTATCCATTTGATAATGTGCTCAAGCTCATGACGCCTTCAAAGTTTGACATCACGACATATAGTAGTTCAGAAAGACATATGGGCTAGGATTTCTGGGCATTGGTGACTCAATGGTAGTTTGCTCACCTGCAATGCAGAAGGCCCAGTTCAATTCCCACCCAATGCCCAAAGCCCAGCCACTGGTGCCAGTCCCAGGCCCAGATAAAATGGGATAGTTGTGTCAAGAAGGGCATCCTCTGCCAAGATGCCCACGATGTGTGGACCAGATGGTCCACTGTGGCAACCCCTTGGTGTCACGTTCTGCTAGGTGTTGGACTGTGGGCATGATGGTGAGGCATAGGCGCAGAGGGGATGCAGTGAAACAAAGGAGTCTTTAATAACAAAAACAAACAGCAGTTGGCTAAAAAAACATGGAGCATACTATAAACAGAACTCAAACACTTAAACATACACAGACTAGGGATTACAAACACTGATACAATACAGACTGGACAAGACAAGACACACTAAACAGACTAGCGGACTATGCATGTAAGGGATGCAAAGACAGGCTTGGCTAGGTCTACTAGTTGTTACGCCCATTGGCTGCTAAGCTAGCTAGTAGCCAAACAGACCAGGGGCCTGTTTCAGAAAGCAGGTTAAGTGAAAACTCAGAGTTTGGTAACCCTGAGATAAGAGAAAGTCAGAGTTTTCCGTTTCAAAAAGGCAGGTTTGTCAAACCCGAGAAAGCAGGGTAACTCAAGCCTGTTTCTGAAAGAGAGGTAACTATTACTCAGAGTCAGTTACCGTGGCAACTTACTCTGTGAACCTAACCTGGTCGGGAGCAGGTTTTATTCTCTGAACTCAGAGTTTCTGCCGGTCTCCTCCCCTTTTTTAAAGACGCAGCAGTATTTCTTGCCGTAGCCTTAGTCATTCATTGGCCACATTTCGGACACAAACAGAAGACAGTTAGGAGAATGGCTTGTCCTTTGGAGGATCCCATAGATGAGGAGGCTGCATTAATTCAAAGAGAATTACATTTACGTCGGGCAAGGATTTTTTTTTGTCTTTTCCCCGTACATTTTTGTTTGAGCGTTACCGTTTTTCATTGCTATCAATTACATATACAGTGGTGTGAAAAACTATTTGCCCCCCTCCTGATTTCTTATTCTTTTGCATGTTTGTCACACAAAATGTTTCTGATCATCAAACACATTTAACTATTAGTCAAAGATAACACAAGTAAACACAAAATGCAGTTTTTAAATGAAGGGTTTTATTATTTAGGGAGAAAAAAAATCCAAACCTACATGGCCCTGTGTGAAAAAGTAATTGCCCCCTGAACCTAATAACTGGTTGGGCCACCCTTAGCAGCAATAACTGCAATCAAGCGTTTGCGATAACTTGCAACGAGTCTTTTACAGCGCTCTGGAGGAATTTTGGCCCACTCATCTTTGCAGAATTGTTGTAATTCAGCTTTATTTGAGGGTTTTCTAGCATGAAGCGCCTTTTTAAGGTCATGCCACAACATCTCAATAGGATTCAGGTCAGGACTTTGACTAGGCCACTCCAAAGTCTTCATTTTGTTTTTCTTCAGCCATTCAGAGGTGGATTTGCTGGTGTGTTTTGGGTCATTGTCCTGCTGCAGCACCCAAGATCGCTTCAGCTTGAGTTGACGAACAGATGGCTGGACATTCTCCTTCAGGATTTTTTGGTAGACAGTAGAATTCATGGTTCCATCTATCACAGCAAGCCTTCCAGGTCCTGAAGCAGCAAAACAACCCCAGACCATCACACTACCACCACCTTATTTTACTGTTGGTATGATGTTCTTTTTCTGAAATGCTGTGTTACTTTTACGCCAGATGTAATGGGACACGCACCTTCCAAAAAGTTCAACTTTTGTCTCGTCGGTCCACAAGGTATTTTCCCAAAAGTCTTGGCAATCATTGAGATGTTTTTTAGCAAAATTGAGACGAGCCTTAATGTTCTTTTTGCTTAAAAGTGGTTTGCGCCTTGGAAATCTGCCATGCAGGCCGTTTTTGCCCAGTCTCTTTCTTATGGTGGAGTCGTGAACACTGACATTAATTGAGGCAAGTGAGGCCTGCAGTTCTTTATATGTTGTCCTGGGGTCTTTTGTGGCCTCTCGGATGAGTCGTCTCTGCGCTCTTGGGGTAATTTTGGTCGGCCGGCCACTCCTGGGAAGGTTCACCACTGTTCCATGTTTTTGCCATTTGTGGATAATGGCTCTCACTGTGGTTCGCTGGAGTCCCAAAGCTTTAGAAATGGCTTTATAACCTTTACCAGACTGATAGATCTCAATTACTTTTGTTCTCATTTGTTCCTGAATTGCTTTGGATCTTGGCATGATGTCTAGCTTTTGAGGTGCTTTTGGTCTACTTCTCTGTGTCAGGTAGCTCCTATTTAAGTGATTTCTTGATTGAAACAGGTGTGGCAGTAATCAGGCCTGGGGGTGACTACAGAAATTGAACTCAGGTGTGATAAACCACAGTTAAGTTATTTTTTTAACAAGGGGGGCAATCACTTTTTCACACAGGGCCATGTAGATTTGTAGTTTTTTTTCTCCCTTAATAACGTAAACCTTCATTTAAGAACTGCATTTTGTGTTCAATTATGTTATCTTTGACTAATAGTTAACGGTTTTTGATGAGCAGAAACATTTATGTGTGACAAACATGCAAAAGAATAAGAAATCAGGAAGGGGGCAAATAGTTTTTCACACCACTGTATCCATAATCTAATCCGTCTTTACATCACTAATATCACCCATCGTGGCCGTGCTCTTACATCCGAGCAGATACTATGTGCAACTTTACGTTTCTTTGCTAATGTAAGCTTTCTGTACAATATCGGGGATGCGGAGTATATTAGTAAGACCACTGTATGCAGAGCTGTACGGAAAGTGTGCCTCGCTCTGAGATGCTTTCTGCACACTCACCACCACCACAAAAAATAAAATGAATGAAATGAACACAAGTCACAACACTTTATTTGGTCTTCTTTATTTCCTAAAAATTAAAACGTCACACATTACTTATCTATTATACTGAAATATTTAAATACTTTAAATGTAAGCTTGCGCATTAACTTGAGCAGCTATGTTTTCCCACGCTACCTGTCTCTGTTTCGCCGATGCAGTGGTGTTACTTTTTTTTTTTTTTTTAATATGTGCTCATATTTGCTGTAAGTTTGCATGAGCATATAAAGTTTAGCTGCTGTTGCCATGGTGACTCGTAATATCTGCGCTCCATTGATAATGGCTTTTTAGAGTCGCGGTGTACACGCTTAACTCTGTGTTAGTCCACTCAGAGTTGATTGAACTTATTCAGATCAGCTGTTCTGAAACAGTTTTTAATCTCTGGGTCAATCAACTCAGAGTTCAAGTTTAAACTCTGAGTTGTTTGAACCTCCTTTCTGAAACAGGCCCCAGTAGCCTGAGACCCAAGGGATGCACAGACAAGGTACACAGCAGACTAGGTATGAAACAGACTAAGAACTCTAAAGGTAAGTTGCTCAACGGGTTAGTACCTAAACAGACTAAGAGCTAATCAGACGATGAGACTAGACAGACTCAAAGACTTGACACACTAAGATCTAAACATGTTAGTAGTGCCCTCATTAGTATTTATACAGACTAATAACTAAACATGCAATGGGGGTTACTTACACATGAGGGTAAACACAAAAGGCTAATTCTCCTAGAGGCTAATCCTGCTAGGAGACACAGAGACAAAGGCATCTTAATATAAACAAACTTAAAGCTCCATAAACAAAAAGGCCAACTATCATCAAAACAAACTCAAACAAAACCCACATTATAGAACAGAAATTAATGCTCGACCCAGTTTCCCAGAACAAACAGGTATTTATACTAATGCTAATGAGCTTCCTCGGTTCAGCTGGGCATCCGTGTCAGCTGACCGAGGTGCCTTCTGTGAAACTGGGTCTACAACCAAAAACTACAACACTTAACACTGCCCTCTAGTGGGCAACCCTCACACTTGGCAATTTTTAGAGTTTAATATTGTGTGCTGAATGCTAGTTTTATTTAAAATAAGATTACAACAAGGTATTTTTCTTCACAGTACCATATGGTGTACACTTTACAAGTGATTGTTTTTTAACTGATGACCATATGGATAAATCTAATTGTGGCTTTTAAGAATTTAGCATTTAAAGGACTTCCATCTCTTAATTCTCCATCTATTTCTAAATTTGTACCCTTTTGCTAGTGTCATTCATTGAGAAACTGAAATTTATTTTTAATTATGACCATCTCCTGCTTCCTTTCTGACAGTAAAAGTGAGTTAGCCTGTATCAAGGGGCTTATATTGGTCCTCCAACCACTAGCAAAGATTTATTTATTTTTTGCTCCATCTCGTAACTGTTCCACCTGGATCTCAGTGGCTGTGCATGAAAACAGACTTGCTCTTCCCCTTTATGAGTCCCACGATGATGCCACTAGTTTGGGGCTGTCCAACTTCTTTGCTCCTCTGGCTGATTTACCAACTTCACCTTCCATGCTGCTGAGTGGAAGTTGTTGAAGAAAGTATCTGCAAGGGACAGGTCTCTGTGCAGCAACATTATCTCCCAACCTGTTTCTTTTTTTGGCGAGCACCTTAAATGTGTACTTAATCCCTACAGGGAGCATCGGCATCTCTCATGCTGGTCTTCATTATCTGCCTGGCCGTGAATCCCTTGGCCAGGGAGCTGAATTGCCGGATAAACCAGGCACGGCTGATGCTGATTCAGCTAGTCTGATAAGGACCATGGACCAGCTTCACTTAATTTTTCTGTCGCATACTACTGTATAGGGAAATATTAATTATACTGTAGGTGATAATATCATTAGGCTATTAACTCTCCCGGTTACTATCATCTACTTGAATTGAACTCCATCAAACTCTCGTTGACTGGCATCCCAGTGTTATAATTGTTTCAAGACACATGGGAATGAATGACATCATAACTTGAAATTCCAACAAAGTACTAAGTAAGGACTAAACCTAATTTAACCGCTTTGAAGTCACGAAAATTGTGTTCCTATGTTGTATCACCAATAGCGCATTATAGCACATTTGAAAGTTACTGTCGGAGCCTGTCGGAGGTCGGAGCTTATACAACCTCCAAGTGTCTCTGATGATATCCTTTGGGTCAAGTGACCAGAGGTGGAAAGTAACGAATTACATTTACTCGCGTTACTGTAATTGAGTAGCTTTTTTGTGTATTTCTACTTTTTAAAGTAGTTTTAAAAATCTGTAATTTTACTTTTACTCAAGTACGTTTTGTTTGAAGTATTGTAATTTGCTACATTTTAAATCATATTCGCTACTGAGTAAAAAATAAATGAATGAAAATGATAAAATAATAAAAATATTATGCTTTGTATAAATGCTCCGTTGCGCCGCGTGTGTGTATCATGTCCTGGTCGCGCGCCGCGTGTGTGTATCATGTCCTGGTCGCGCGCCGCTCCAGACTCCACTCCAGGTTTTCTGACATCGACATCTACCTGACCTTCCACACGGTCGCTTCCGCCCTGAGTGACGTCATCGACTAGCACAAACATATATAAACCGGAGAGAGACGCGGGAAAGATGAAAGAGGTTGTGATTTTGGCGTTTTGATATTTGGTTGTGTATTCCGGTTTTGACTTTTTGCCTCCAATTGATTTTGATTATTGCTTTGTCCCTTTGGTTTGGTTGGTCTTTGTATATATTTGTAGATAATTCCATTGTTTTTGGTTTAGGGAGTCCGGGAAGGTACCTGTATTTTTGTTTGTGTTTTTTTTTTTGGCAGGTAATCTAGCTACTAAATATAAATACCATTTTGTTTATTATTTTGGCCTGGGTCCACCCTGAATCTGATCCTCCTCCTGGTGTGTGTGTGTGTGTGTGTGTGTGTGTGTGTGTGTGTGTGTGTGTGTGTGTGTGTGTGTGTGTGTGTGTATACAAACCTCATTATTTCATCAGTTAATGATTGGATCTAGTTCTTTCTGCCATATACCACCATTTCCATACAGTTATATATATTATAAATAGAACCCTGAACCATTCTTTTGCTGTATGGCCCTAGACTGGGACGTAACACCATATTTAAGTGACCACTTTGATTTTCAAGCACAAGAAAGACAACAGCTTTATTATGCAAAGGTGTTCCTTCAGTTAAAAACAACTCGTTTGAGATTTATATCTGCTCATCTTTTTTGCACTATCCTAGAATGCCTCATCCCACCCCCGCTGTTAAATTAAAAAGTAACTCGGTAACTTTTACTCTGAGTACATTTTTTAATGAGCTACTTTTTACTTTTACTTGAGTAGATTTTTATAAGGGTAACTTTACTTGTACTTAAGTAAAATTTCACTGAAGTAACAGTACTTGTACTTGAGTACAAAATTATTACTCTTTCCACCTCTGCAAGTGACTCATCAGTCCTGACTTTTACACAGGAAAATTGGCAGTAAGCGAGAATGGCTTCCCTTTGGGTGGGTCTAGACAGATATTCCAGGTTTCTCGCCTAAAACAAATAAACCAATCAGCAAAGCAGACAAGGGTGTTTAAAATCTAATCAGAGATTACTGAGGCAGACCAACTCCAGCAAGGATCAAAAGGGACTATAATTTGTCATTCCAAAAAATTAGTGTGCAAGTAACTGACAAAGCTAAACTGAAAACAGAGGACACTTGTCATTATCAGAGTTGTCATTTACAAAAGTCAGCAATGTTTCCTGGTTTATCTAATACAATCATCCCAAAAATATCCAAAATGATAACACGTTTACAGTAGTTAAATTAGATTTAATTCATAGAAACGTCATGCAAGAAGTAGACGTACTATAGCTCCTTCTTACCATGGAGACTGATGAAACCTCAGACATAAGCTTTCATTAAAAACGGTGCGTCATGTCGTAATTCAAGACTGTCATGGCATGATTCAGGAATGTTTTCTCAGCTTTTTCAATGTGTCAAGCAGGCAAGATACGCAAATGTTGTTCGAGTTCTTGCAGACGGAGGTGTCAGTGTATTATTTTACAGCGAATCTTGCTGCCCAAACACATGACGGTGCTGCAGCAATGACTTAAGATCCTAGGTGTTTAATGATCTAAGTGGGATTAAATGCTTCGGAATGCTTCAACATTTCAAATGTCTGACTTGGAATTTCTCATCCAGGGCAGTGCATACAGTCGCCTCTAATGAGTGAATTGTCACTTTCAGTCACATCGTCGAGCATCCTTCCACTGATGACTAAAACTGCACATTTAACAAAAGGTCTGAGGGCAAAATGTTGTGTTTTTACTTTTCATTTTTGAGGAACTGGTTTTATATACAGTACTGATATTATGTTTGAGATATTGCAGCACAAATCGATGGGTGTTGCATCATGCAAATTTTAAATGGGCTAAAAATAGAAAGTGCCTCCAATAGCATCTACATTAAAGCTGCCACACTAACAGAAGACCCAGAAGCGGGTTCAGAAAGCATGGACTATAAAACACTGGCATTGGTCAGCTTGTCAGAGACATATGGTCATCTCCTTGACCCAGTTAAATTGAAAGCAGAGCTGTAGCATTTCTATAGTGATGCAGAGCTCTATGCATCCTGAAAATTGTGTAATGCAGTCAGCAATCCATGAAACAAACTGGGGTAAAATTGAAACTGTTTAGTTTTAAATATATCTGGACTTACCACCACTACTTCCAGCCTCACGTTAGAAGCTGCCTCATGCTCATACAGTAACTGCTTGACAGGCACTCATTTTCAAGTTTTGCGACTTTAGAAATAACATCTATGTCTGATACGTGCTGATACATGAGATGCATGCTGCTCAGTAAACCTTTAGTTTTTTTGTTTAATTTAGTTTTAAAATTTACTTAAAACATTTAGTTAAATGTTAAACTTTCGTATCTGCTGTTATTTTGTGTTTTTTGTGCCCTTGGTTTTTAAGCAAGAAAACTAATGTCAGCCCAAGGGATGGGCTATATTTACTTACTCATGATCAATTCACTTGTATAAAGCCAAGAATAAAACTTTCAAACTCAATATTTTTAGATTTAGTTTTTAGGTCTTAAAATTGTAACCAAATTGGAAAGAAGGACGTTTAAAAAATTTAATCTGGATATTTATAAAAATGTGATGATGCTTACAGAATCGCAATAATAAATTGAATCAGCAAGTGGTATCATGATAATATTGTATTGGGGGGGGGGTCACTGGCGAGTCCCATGTCCATAGTAATAAAATGTAGTTACAAAGAAAATAACTTCAGCAGGTTCAAGGTGAGCTTTTGGGTGCGATGTATTACACAAACACTAACATGGTATTTGCTGGCTGTGGCATGTTGCTCTGAAATTTAAGAATTACATCTTTTGAATGAGCCAAAAAAAGTTGAGAACTTTGGGTAACATTAGCAGCTGTTTTGCTATACATATATTTTACAGTACAGTAAATATCAAATAACCCAACTTGCAAAACCTCGTTTCAGTAAGATCCCACTTGAATTCCACATTTCAGCCACCACAAGTGGGGAGCTAGGGAAAAGGAAGGAGCCAGATATAAGCCACTTCTTTTCAAAACAGCCTAAAAGATGAGTTCCACAGACAGACTGTCAGCACTCTTCAGAGTGATATGCAGATCACACTGCAATGGCAAATAGGGAAACTGTGATGAAGCTTTAAGGCTTCATCACATAACTAAAATATATTAATCAAGTCATGTACAGTATAGTATCCTACATACACATAAATGCACCCCAAAAGCCTTTGCATCAAGCCGGTGAGCATCAGCATATTTCTTTAGTCCTTTCTGACACATTCTCAGCCTTGTGCACCAACACATGGGCTGAATTTGAATGCCAGCTCATTTGTAATACAGTGTGATCCTGAAATGTGGGTGAAAATGCAGCTAAACAGAACAAAAATAAATAAATATATAAATTAAATAAGTAAGCAATGTTCAGTCAACCGACACAAGCACCAGATGGTTCAGCTAAATGACCGATGTGGTGCAAAGTACTAAAGTAATAGAAAACATTCCTGTTTGTGCTGTTATATGCAGTACAGTATGTATAGTGTGACCATATGCCATTAATTGTCACAGCCTGTATAGCATGCTTACTGTCTTATACAAACACTTATGCTACATTTATATTCAAAATATGAGTCATTCTACGAAACTGGTGGAAAGTGCTGTCACTTAGTTCACTGATGCCAAAACCATTTAAAATTGATGTAACAGACACATTACTTGTCCGATGTCAGATGTCTCTCTTTAATTCTTTAGTAATTTCAAAAAGTTATTTAGCATTTTTAAGCTTCTAAGTCCATCATTGGTGTTACGTATTTTATATAATTATAACTGTCAAAAATTGAACATAAAACTGATTACATATAATAATTATTAGATTTGTACGTAATTTAAAACCATATGGTCTCACACATTGAAGCCATTTTGTAAAAAGTTTTTTCTCAATATTGTCATTAGTTTTACTGCCATTAATGTTACCAGACAGGTAATTAAAACCAGTTATTAAATGTTACGTGGCGCGGTATGGAGAGCCGCACCACGAGATGTTATAATGGTTATAAGAGCCCTGACGCAGGGCTTTAGAGGTGTCACCGGGTCACATGACCTAGAAGCTATTGAAGAAATAGCATTTTTTTCACATAAAAAATAAAATAAAAATGAATGAAGACATATCTTGGGATAAAATCAGGTGTACCTTTTGGGGGTCTCAGATCTGATTATTTTGGTACCAGTTTGGTGTCACCAGGTCACATGACCTAGAAGCTATTGAAGAAATAGCATTATTTAAAAAAAATAATAATTAATAAAAATGAATGAAGACATATCTTGGGATAAAATCAGGTGTACCTTGTGTGGAACTTTAACTGGATTATTTTGGTACCGGTTTGGGGTCACGTGGTTACACGACCAAAAAGCTATTGAAGAAATATGTATTTTATTTTTATTAAATCACAATTTGCAAATTAATTCACAAAACTGAATTAATCTATTAATTCAACAAATTAATAATAATAAAAGCAGCATCCATGGAATAATAAATTAATTTAATAACTGAGACACATAGCCAGGTAAGTAACAAGTACTTTCGCTTTTCATTTGGACAGAAATTTGTCGACGGTCCCTAAAATACAGCTTCCGAATGTCTGTATATCAAACTAACTTCACCACGGTGAGGGGATCAGCGACATAGGAGTCTGTGAGAGTGCTTGTGACACGCACAGCAAGACCTTCCCGTTTGGAGATGGCGTGGGATTATTAATTAAGGGAACTTAAAAGGAAACTAATGAAAACTAATAACACAAAATAAACAGAGTTCCGCCGTCTATGAACGGATGGGGCTCTGGAAAACAAAACAAAAACTATATCCTCTCGGGGCGTTTGCCCTTACTAAGGATTTATGGAGGCTGGGGCTTTGCATCTGTCTCTTTCTTTGCGCGCTTTTCTTTTCGTTTCTTGACTTTGTTGTGTCTTTGTCTTGGCCCTAATACCTTACCGGTGCTACCTAATATTCACACGAAGTGCGGCGGTATCAGGACCCTTACATAGACGCCAGGTGTGGCTCGTTCAGGCCGATTGCCAGACGACGGCGTTGCCTGGCAACCGTGTATATAAATGGCCGCGCCTTTTGCCTGTTCAGAACTCCGCGTGGTAGCAGCCTGCGGATCTGCCCATTCTGAACAGCCCAAGCGTGGCTCCGCCCCTCGGTCGAGCCGCATCGTTACAATTAAATGCATTTTTTTAAAAATAAAGCATACGTTTTGGGCTCTATTTTTTGGGGATTCATAAAGTTTGAAGTAAGTTAGTGATAAGTAGTTCTAGGTGTCAAAGAAGGAATAAATTGCAGGGACCCAAATTCCGGCTTTGACCCATGTACATTCTTTCATTTACCTTTAGTAACAGTTTTATTCAGGACACGGTCGTGACGTTCTGAAGTCTATCCTAGGAACACTGGGCATAGAGGTGAATATATATATATATATATATATATATATATATATATATATATATATATATATATATATATATATATGTGTGTGTATATATGTGATAAAATTAACATAAAAGCATGAGTACTGTTTCAAAATCTTAGTTAAAAGTATGGATGAGAAACGTAAGTGAACATTAATAAGTCTGTACTACATTTTCACTCAAATCCTCAAAAGAAAAAAGCAAATATTTAAAATTAATTAGTTCTCTTTTCATATCAGTAATAATAAGTAAAAAAAAAAAATACTACTTAATCAAACAAACCTAGAGTTTTGAGTTAAACACTTTAGCAATGAAGACAAAACTTAACTTGCTAATTGTGTCTTCACAAACAAATTTAGCTAGTTAATGTACCAAAGACATTTATAAAATTAACTACTGTAGCTAATTAGCTAACCTCACAAGTAACCTTACTAATTTACCATGACTACCTAGCTCACAAATTAACTACCTAAATTACTAATCTAATTTAAATGCTAGCTTATTAAACTTTAAAGCTAACTTAAAGCAAAAGTACTTCTTATGATTTCCAGAGATGGTTAGTAATGAGTTGCATTTACTCTGCTACATTTACCTGAGTAACTTTTTGGAAAAAAAAAAACTCCTATGAGTAGTTTTAATGCACCATACTTTTTACTTTTACTCGAGTAGATTTGTGAAGAAGAAACGCTACTTTTACTCCGCTACATTCGGCTATACTCGACTCGTTACTTTTCTAATCATTTATTGCAGTAACAATAAACGCATGTAGTCACATGACCACACACAAACTGTCGGCATAGCGGAAAAAAATCTTCAGCCGTGATTGACAAGGAATGAAAACATAAAATTAGTAACAGAAGAGAATGAACACCCCTGGCCCCAAACACAAAGGATGTTTCGCTTACACAATGTGCAAAATAGTAGCTTCATACTGCAGTGTCTTCTCTGTCTGCCAAAAGAGACAGACAGTTCAGCATATATAAATCTTGACTTCTAACCTGAGGAAACATGTCGCGGTAAGTTTAGCTGTTTCATTAAATGTTGCAATGTTAGCATTTATAATTATACTATACATACGATATACTATAATATACATACAGTGGTGTGAAAAACTATTTGCCCCCTTCCTGATTTCTTATTCTTTTGCATGTTTGTCACACTTAAATGTTTCTGCTCATCAAAAACCGTTAACTATTAGTCAAAGATAACATAATTGAACACAAAATGCAGTTTTTAAATGAAGGTTTACGTTATTAAGGGAGAAAAAATACTCCAAATCTACATGGCCGTGTGAAAAAGTGATTGCCCCCCTTGTTAAAAAATAACTTAACTGTGGTTTATCACACCCGAGTTCAATTTCTGTAGTCACCCCCAGGCCTGATTACTGCCACACCTGTTTCAATCAAGAAATCACTTAAATAGGACCTACCTGACACAGAGAAGTAGACCAAAAGCACCTCAAAAGCTAGACATCATGCCAAGATCCAAAGAAATTCAGGAACAAATGAGAACAAAAGTAATTGAGATCTATCAGTCTGGTAAAGGTTATAAAGCCATTTCTAAAGCTTTGGGACTCCAGCGAACCACAGTGAGAGCCATTATCCACAAATGGCAAAAACATGGAACAGTGGTGAACCTTCCCAGGAGTGGCCGGCCGACCAAAATTACCCCAAGAGTGCAAAGACAACTCATCCGAGAGGCCACAAAAGACCCCAGGACAACATCTAAAGAACTGCAGGCCTCACTTGCCTCAATTAAGGTCAGTGTTCACGACTCCACCATAAGAAAGAGACTGGGCAAAAACGGCCTGCATGGCAGATTTCCAAGGCGCAAACCACTTTTAAGCAAAAAGAACATTAAGGCTCGTCTCAATTTTGCTAAAAAACATCTCAATGATTGCCAAGACTTTTGGGAAAATACCTTGTGGACCGACGAGACAAAAGTTGAACTTTTTGGAAGGTGCGTGTCCCGTTACATCTGGCGTAAAAGTAACACAGCATTTCAGAAAAAGAACATCATACCAACAGTAAAATATGGTGGTGGTAGTGTGATGGTCTGGGGTTGTTTTGCTGCTTCAGGACCCGGAAGGCTTGCTGTGATAGATGGAACCATGAATTCTACTGTCTACCAAAAAATCCTGAAGGAGAATGTCCGGCCATCTGTTCGTCAACTCAAGCTGAAGCGATCTTGGGTACTGCAGCAGGACAATGACCCAAAACACACCAGCAAATCCACCTCTGAATGGCTGAAGAAAAACAAAATGAAGACTTTGGAGTGGCCTAGTCAAAGTCCTGACCTGAATCCTATTGAGATGTTGTGGCATGACCTTAAAAAGGCGGTTCATGCTAGAAAACCCTCAAATAAAGCTGAATTACAACAATTCTGCAAAGATGAGTGGGCCAAAATTTCTAAGTAGACCATTACAATAATGAAAATGCTGAATCGTAACTTACAACACAGACTTTAAAGCTATTTTAATGAATACAGTAGGTGATAGAATGTATACTCAGCTAAATAGAGTAATTTCTTCTAGAAGAGGTATATGAAGATTTCTAAGAGACACATAATTCATTTCTCCTTGGTTTAATATGGATAATTTATCTCAGTAATAGGGCCAAGCCGTGGGACGGTTCATTTTAAGACTCTTCTGGGAAACAAAACAACTTCCATGTAAGTATGAAATTTATGCAACACACACACACACTGCATAGCATCATACCAAGCTCTCACCAGAGACAGCTTTTGCTTTAATAAGCAATAAACCTATACAGTACACATGCTGGATATGCTGAAGAACTGGAGGTATGCCATAGAACTAAATATGGAAAACATACACCAGGCATACTGACGATGTGTATCAAACTTGTCAAGAAAACACTATTCATTTGCTTATTATTGTCTTTACTGATTATTAAATGTACAAAGCACACGTTTTTACAGATGTTGTTATTCAATCATGAAATCTGTATGTGTTTTAAAATATTTCCTTACCTAGATTTGTGCTTTAACATTCCAGCACTCTCCAGCCAATCAGAAACAAGAATTTAACATGGCCTTATTTAAGCATTGTCCATAACTACATGTCACAAAGATAATGGATCTCGGTTGAATAGTTGCTTTAGGTTTACTCTAAGGGAAAACTCAGCAAAAAAAAAAAAAGGTTTAAATAAAGAACAACATAGGATATAGGTGTGCGGTATACACTGATGCTGCGGTAGCAATGCCGTGACTGACAGATGGTGCAATGACAACCAGAGCCGAGATGATTCACTCGTCAGCATTTAATCAGTACGTTTCTGGAGCAACTGCATCTCTTCACACACTGCCTCTACATCCTGCCTCTCACTTTATGTATCATCCTATTACGTCACATAGCTGAGGAGGGGAAAAAAAACGCAGCTGAGAACTTTCTTACATTGACTCCAGACTAGGGCTGTATGATGCAGCGAAAATATCATGTTGCAGCTTTATTGCCGACTATTGATCGTGCACTACAGTTTGAAATATGGCAAGCACGCTGGGTGGAGTTGTTTTATTCCTCTCATACTGTAGCAATTTGATGAATTCCTTATTACTTGTTATTAATAATTACACATTTATGTTTGAACCAATAAGTAAGTTCATGATATCATGTTTGTTTGATGAGAAATACATGCTGATTCTCATACCAGCCTTTTTCTTTGTTCTTACAGTTTGTGATCTCGCAGAGAAATCTCAAAGTCCACCATCTTGAAGATCTTCCCCTGTCTGAAAACTTATAGCTTTAAAATGCTGACAAATCCTTCCAAAAATCCTGTAATTATCTCACAAAAACAACTGACCATATCAACAATTACACCTTTTCTTTATGTCTTCCACCAAAGATGTCCTATAAGAAAGGATGTATTAATGTAAACCTGCACATGGAACTATACTCAGGGCTACCGTTACAGAAAATGAATCAACACCTTCTGGTCAATGTGAACGAAGAATTAAAGTGTTCTATAATAAATAAATTATTTACATGTTATCAGAAGATTTGCTTGTGGTTGTGAATGCTTTCAGAGTTGAGTTTCACCTCAGCTTACCTCTTCCACAATTCATCTTATCTGTATGGACTATTAAATTTTTCCACCTACTGTAACACACACATATTGGTATTTCCATGTGGGTTCCCACTTGAGCGTTACTAAGCCATTGGTCTTGACTGGATGTTTTTGCATTTCCTCCCTCTAAACTATGATTCTTTTTTTTTTTTTTGCATTCACTTGTTTGCTGACTATTGATTTTGGATTGTTTTTGTTTTTTTGGATTAATGATGCATACAATGGTATGGGTTACAACCAATATTTTTTCTGCCACAGATATTTATTATATCTGTGAAAAACATTAATGGCCCCAAAGACTGCCTGCTTCTTAATAAGCTGTACAGTATCCCTATTTAATTCTGTAAATCCAAGGTGAATGTAAATCCAATGTGCACTGGTTTCCAGTAGGAAAAATGAAATGAAAGTCCAGATCTCAACCCAGCTGAAATGCTTTTGTAGGACCTACAGTAAAGAGAGCTGTGCATAAGCGAATGACCAAAAACCTCAAGCTACATTATATTGTAAAGAAAAATGGGCCAAAATTCCTCCACAATAATGTGAGAGACTAATAAAATCATACAGGAGACAATTTTTTTCAAATTATTGCTGATGACGTTGGATTTACAATCTTTTAAATCTTTGGGGGTACTTCGTATTGCCCAAGTTTTTTTTCTTTTTGCCTCTTTTTGTTAAATAAATAATGCCATTGTGAAAAAAAATAGTTATTTGTTGTTGTTCATCTGAGGTATTAGCCTAATACTAAGACCCGCTACAATGAGATGATTTCTACTGTAATAAAAACCATAGGTTAAAAGGGGGTGCTAACTTTTGCACACAACTGTAGTTCTTGATAAAAAGTCTATTAAAGGCATTGTCTTAACTACTTATTAGTGGAGAATAAATACAACAAATGGTAAGTTTCTAGAAGTACTAAGCACTGGCTGTACACCAAGTACTAACTATGAAAGCAAGCAGTTCTCAGCCATGTTTAATCGCAAAATATACCAGACCTGCACAACAACACTGGTGATAACATTCATATTTTTAACATAGCCATATTCTGCATTCAGAAATATCCTAGAACATATCCTGCTTGACAAAAAGGACAACCATCCACTGAGAATCTTACGTGGTCGTTTTGAAACTCTTTCCTATGGGACATCCTGCTCCAGAGTTAGAAACAACCCTATTGAACTCAACAAAACCTATCAAGCTGTTCCCATGTGACCAACAACAACACAAAACCTAGGCATAGCTCCTTTTTTAATATCCTGTTCCTACCTGGTACATGTATGGGTTAACGATTAATCCATTCTGCAGGTGAACCTTCACGAAAGGATGGGTCATGTCGCAAAAAGCATAGCAGAATCTGGGCTGGACCAGCAATGTGAAGCAAGCAGGAGGGAGAGGCGGAGAGAGTGCAGAGTGAAAGAGAAAGCTTCTCTAAATCTCTAATGGATGACAGTAAGCTGAAGAATAAATTAGCGTCTCTGGCCAGCAGAGCAAAACTCAGCTGACTGGGAGCAGGACTGAAGTGCGGAAGAGCGAGAAGGCGAGTGAGGGAGATGGGAGGGGAGGGAAGGAGAGAATATGCAGTGGATAGAAAGACTGTAAGATGAAAAAGCAAACTGAGTGAAGACCGATATGAGAAAAGACAAGTAAGAATTAGACGAGAAGTCGTGAAATATTACTAAAGTGAAATAGCTACCTGCCTTTTACATTAAAAAAGTGCTTATTTTCCCACACATTGAACAACTTGGTCTGCGATGATACAGTAATTATCATCATGCATGGTCATAAAGGGATAAAGGACACTCTCTCACACACCTATTCAAAACTATATGCAATTTGAAAACACTAGCATGTCTTTGGATGATGCTGGACTGTGGGAGGTATCCAGAGGAAACCCACCAAGAACAGGAAGAACATGCAAACTCCATGCACAAAGATCAGAGTCAAGGTTCGAACTCCCAACCATGGAAGTTACTACAGTATATCCAAATAACTGCAAAGAAACCACCACAAACAATGTGCCAGTAATAAAATACAGAATATACTATATTCGAAAGATGCAGAAAATGTTTTGTATAGGGTGCATGAGGTCAGAAGTGCTACTTCATTTCAGATAGATAGATCAGTATAATGCTTGTTTTATTCTAGTGAAGAAAAACTAACATTATGTAAAGTTTTATAATATGATTAGAAACCCTCCTTGCGCTTCCTGACTTCTTATGAGTTAACACTTGCTGTAGCTCATGTCCAGACGAATATTCATCCAAACAGCTTGTGTCTGCTGGAAGTCGTTTGTTCAACCAGAAAATGCTAATGAATTTGCTATCATCTGTCAGCTGCTATCAGCTTTTAGACTATGGTAAAAAAAAAAAAAAAAACTTAAAGTAGAATTGTAAAGTAGAATTATTAGGCGTAAAATTAAATTATTAGGTGAAATCGTCAGGCCATTTCAGAGCTTCAGGTGTACAAAATTATGAAAACAATTGTCTAGGTTCCACCATTACCAGGCATTCATCTTGTTAAACACCACGCACCGGGCCATGGCACCAAGTCAATGGAGACTGATAACCTTGTTGCAGGAGCACAAGGAAGTATAATTGCTGAACCACTGCTAATGAAACAGCTCAAGATCTCACAATTGCTCAAGAATGGCTCAAGATCTCACAATTTTTAAGCCACAAATGCATTCTTTACTCTTAAATAAAGGTCTGACCTCAGAAGAACTGGAACCAACAGTCCAGAACAAAGTGTTCTAGTTAATCATTTGTGTTCTTCAAAAGGGTGGCAACTCCTATCCAATTTAAGATTTAAAAGGAATTGAATTGTCACTCTGCACTTTAAATGATACAGTACTTATCCTCCAGTGTTCAACAGCTTTTCCTATCCCAAGTGATATTCTACATGCCTAGACAAATCACCACTCAGATTGTGCACACATTCAATTTTATCATTTACCATCTTTCTATTACCCTAATCACTAGACTGGTGTGCCAAGCCAATTGGATCATGATGAAAATGTCCACACAGCCTTAGTTTGGCGGAGTGACCAGATAAGCCCTTTTGACCAGCTTGCCAGTCAGATCAAGCTGAGAGATAATCTAGACACCAGCTAGACCAGGCTGGGTGACCAGCTGGTCCATTCAACACCAGCAAAAACAATACAGTAAAACCTCGGATTACGAGTAACGCGGTTTGCGAGTGTTCCGCAAGACGAGCAAAGATTTTTAATACATTTTGCCTTGAAAAACGAGCATTGTCTTGGTTTACAAGCACGGAGTATCATGTTTCACGCATGTGCTTCTTGTTTTGACGCCGAGCGTCACGTGATCACAACTGAGCCAACGGTTTTTCTCTCTCTTGCGCTGCGGAATCGTCTCCCCTGCTGGGTCTTAGTGCTCGTCTCTTACTGGTATAATCAACATCCGTGCATGCGTGTACTGTTTACTATAACACTGTGACCCCGTATGTGTGTGTAAAACATATTTTATTTTGTGTCCGGAAGCGCGTATACTGTTTCTTATGACACACGTGTGCGCGCGAGTAAAGCAAAAGAAATTCTCAATACAGAGATTAAAAGTCTATTTTCTTCCTCATCGCTGTGTGTGTGTGTGTGTGTGTGTGTGTGTGTGTGTGTGTGTGTGTGCACGCGAGTGTAAATTGACACTGTGCCGGCTATGTGTGTGTGTGTGAAGCCCCCTTTACAAACACACATGCGCACAGAAAGGCGAGAGACACACACTCTGCTCCCCGAAGAAACTCTGCTCTGTCGCAAATCTTTTCGGAGGTAAGGTGCTGGTTCATTTGTTTGTTTGTTTTACTTTACAGCAGTGATTGTTAGTTTGCGCTCACCCGAGTGTCATAATTGCTAATTTTCAGATAAAACAGTGTAGCGGGAGAGAGACGTTGATTTATGACTGCTGTTTACGGAAGTGTAGTCCAGTGCGAGAGATGCATTGTGGGTAATGCAGTCCGGTGTGTGTGTGTGTGTGTGTGTGTGTGTGTGTGTGTGTGTGTGAACGTGCGATATAGAGCACAAGTTTTTTTCTTCAGGAGTTTTTTCAGTTGGATTTAAGTGCAGCATCCACCCGAAGGTTTGTACTATAGCCAGACAATGCAACAAATAAAAGAACAGGCATCGACCAGTTTGTCCACCTCATCATTACACAAGCATGAATTAACAGGCTGTTACGCTGTCGCGAGGAACATTGAAATAAAGTGGAGAAGCGTTAATAATTTAGAAGAGAACTACAGTCTTCCTGTTAATGTGTGTGGGTGTGTTTAAACGAGAGGAGAAAGTTTTAATGTGTAAGATGAGAAGGGGGGAGACGAAAGGGGCTGAAAGCAAGAGTCCCCACTTACTCTAGCCTCACACACACACACACACACACACACACACACACACACACACACAGCGCCTGCGTGCACAAACGGAAACACCTTTTTTTGAACGGTAAAGTGCAGGTTAATTTGTTTTATTTTCACTTTATTTTTTGTATTAATTATTCTTATGTATTTTTTGGGGGGCTGTAGAACGAATAATTTAGGTTTCCATTATTTCTTATGGGAAAATTTAATTTGGTTTACGAGTGTTTTGGAATACGAGCCCACTTCCGGAACAAATTATGCTCGTAATCCGAAGTTCCACTGTATTTTGTTTTAGTTAGTTCCTAAATCAATTGCCCAAACTACTGTAGGACCTCATATAAAAATAGTTCCGATCTTATTTTAAAAGATTGTGTCCATAAAAAAAAAGCTATCCTATTGCCAAGATAGCTTCAGTATCTGCTACAATATTTCTTTCAATATGCGGAAATACTTTGCTGGATCTGCACTCTGCCTACAATTTTCCACTTCATAACCCCTGCTATAGATGAAGGATTGCCATCTCTTGTCAAACTGGCAAGACCATTAACACATTGCTGTAAAATTCGGTTTGTGATCTTTATTACCATTATGATTGATGATGTAGAAGATCAGATGTACACATTGGAGTTTGTGACACTCCTCATCGTACCATGAATAGTCTTCGGTAACGCTGCTGAAGAGCAAACCAGCTTGCAGAAGGTGTATCAGTTTTGTGGCACACTCGTCAAACAAGTCAAAGCTTCCTAAGCATCTTCCTAGAGTTGACAATAATAACTTATTATATCAGCCAGATTCTGCTGGAAAGTCCACCTTTTGTTCTTAATGACATCCTGAAAACAATCCAAAAACTTATTTTTAAAAGATCAAGTTGCAAAGATCAAAGATGCAAGTCAAGAATGCAATGCATAATTATATATAAAGAATCACAGAGCTCTATTGAATAGTTATTAGGATTAATACTAGCTTACACAGCAAGCGTAATACACTATTTTAAGCGTAATATTCAATTCTCGAGCACCTAAACAGCTAAAGCCTCTTTAATGAGATGGTGACACAGACACTCCTTTTTGTAGGTTTTTTTTTTCTCACATTAAACAAAGCAAACTGTAGAAAGCTGAGTCAGTGCCATCTGCACCTAGATATCTAAGCAGCATTCATTAGCAGTTATTTTGATGGGTTATATTACAAATCATGTTTTAGCAAAACGTTTCCTTTTCTTATTAAAGACACTTCATTAATTCCATGTCATTATTTTGGTGCAAACACCAAAGCAGTGTTTTTTCGTTCCTGTCTTGGATGATCACATGCCTGCTGTATGTTTTATAGAAAGAAAAGGGCTGCAGCACTGGGTTTCGTGATGGTTTAATACTTGCTGCAATGCGTTTACTTTTTGAAGTTCTTCATTAGGCACTTTACACTTTAACTCACTTGATCGATTTTATTTCACACAACAGTCAATGACAGCTTTGATGTCCATATTGTAAAGACAATGTATTTTTTTATAGTCATGTGTTATGTAATGATAAAATATGACAGGGGAGCTGTTAAAGCAGCAATCAATGACAGGGTGGTAATTATTTTCTAAAAACAACATGTCGCAAAATCTGTCATTCCTCTTATACAACAGCAATTTGCCACCACTGACATTTTTATATACACTACTTTGAGCCACCCCTCATTTCTTTATTTTTTTTCTTCCAAAGATCCAAACTTTCTTATATTTTGAATGTAGACTTAAGAAATGGTCTAAAGGACTTCTTTGACTCTCATTTTTGTCAAGATTTTGTCTTTCATTTTCAGTCCAATCCCTGTACCTGACCAGTTTCAGGGGAAAGATTTTTGTCTGTCAACCCACACAGTGACGTACCAATCATTCAGTAGATTTAGTGAAGACATAGCATCATGGGTTGGGTTTCCTCAGGGTTTCCTGGTTTCCTCCCACAGTCCAAAGACATACAGATTAGGCTAATTGCCATTGTGTTGAATGTCCATGTGAATGTTGACCAGAGGTATTTCCACGGTCGTACAAAATGGGAATAAATACAATGGTCACAATTAGCCTTCACAGTCCCTAGTTGGACTACAGAGGTTCCTAGGTGGGTGGATAGCATCATGGGTACCAAGAACATTAGAAAGGATGGTAGCGAGAAGAAATAGCTTAAAAAGGAAGCTTAAGAAGGAACTTAAGAAGAAATCATAAATTAAGTAAGGTTTATTTCTTTTACTGTACATTTTATGTGATGTTTATATTTATTCATTTCATATTTTATCTAATTTACATGTCCTTTCCAAATGTTTTAATTGTTTAATATAGTGTTTATTATAGTGTTGGAAATTTTACATGGAAATGGATTACCTGCATTTACAGTATTTCTTATGGGAAAATTTGTATCACAATACAAATCTTTGCCTTAAGAACTCACCTTCAAAACTAATTAAATTCATATACCAAGGTTCTGCTGTATGTGATATACTGTAGGTGTTATACTGGTGCAGCAGTTAATGTTCCCGTCTCACAGTTCCAGGGTGCCTGGTTCAATTCTGAGCTTGGTTTGTAAATTCAAATTGCATTTACTACAAAGCTACATTAAAAAAAAGACATTTAAAGCAAAGTACAAAACCCAACCTTTTCTCTCTTTTTTTCTCATTCTTAAAATGAACAAGACAAATAAATACAGCTTGACATGTTCTATACAAACTGCAAAGCCTTCTATCCTGAAGACTTTTCCATGTCAGAAAGCTTAGTTCCACTGTGGTGACACTGGGGACTCTCAAATATTTATTTTTTAATACAGTGCATCTGCCATACAAGTTGTTGCTATACAAATGATAATGCATTTCTGCAAGAACAGCAATATAAATCACTGCTTGGAGTATCTTAATGAGGAGAATGCATGAGACCTTCTAAGGCATCTAGAAGGCAAAACCGTTGTGCATCTGATAGAAAGCGGCAAAGGAAAATGGATAGAAAAGCGACTTTCTTATCAAAAATCTTAAATTATATCTGACGCTTTCACACAGGATTAGTGGTTTGAAGTGAACCTTAAATATAGGTGCTGAGATACTGAATATATATAAACAGAATAATTATGGGATTCTTTAAAAGCTGTTAGTTTTATGGTCTAGTCAGGGTAGATTTACTGCCATTGGTGAAAATACAAACCAGTTACTAAATGTACAGTATTTTTAAAAATGCATACTTTTTGTGCTCTACTTTTTGTGGACTTTGTAGTAAGTTATTGCTATTAAAGAAGTTCTAGGTGTGAAAGAAGAAACATATTGCAGGTTTTTTTTTTTTTTTACCAATGTTCCACCTTTTCTGTAGAATGACCCATGTACATTCTTTTATTTACCTTAAGTACAGTAACTGTTTTATTCGGGCCACGGTCGTGACGGCTCTGAAGTCTATCCTAGGAACACTGGGTGTAGAGGTCAGTTCATATTATTAACTGTAGTGTTACCAGCAATAGTAAACTCATAGCTTACTTGTCATCTTGTGTAAAGCCCTCCAGGTACACATACAGGTGAGGAAACAGCACAGATACAATTAACATAAAAGCATGAGTACTGTTTTAAAATCTTACTTAATTAAAAGTATGGATGAGAAACGCTACTTAAGTGAACATAAATATGTCTTTACTACATTTTCACTCAAATTCTTAAAAGTAAAAATCGAATATTTTAACTTAATTAGAAGAACTGACCACAAGTCCATGACCCTGCAGGACTAAGTAGTTCTCTTAAGATATCAGTAATAATAATAAAAAAAAAAAAACTAGAGTTTTGAGTTAAACACATTAGCAATCAAGACATAACTTGCTAATAAGTTTAACAAGATAGCTATCTTCATAAACAAATTTATAAAAACCTAATTAGCTAGTTAATGTACTAAAGACATTTACAAAATTAATGAGCTAGTTAGCTAGCTAACTTAAGCTAATTTATCACGACTAACCAGCTCACAAATTAACTAGCTAAATTATTAATCTATACTAAATAAATACTAGTTTACTAAACTTCAAAGAACTTTAAAGCTAACTTAGAGCAAAAATACTAATGATTTCACAGGGAATTTGACTAATGTTTAATTTTTACATCATTAGCAAATGAGACATAATCCTGCATGAATTGGCAACCCTAGCAAAAAGTTATAACTAACAAAATAAATAAGATAATGGTACAACAACAACAGAAAAAAGCCGTTAGTTTTGTAATCTAGTCAGGGTAGGCAGACAGATTTAGATTTTATAAGCAAATAATTTTAAATAGAGGTGTTCAAGCCAAACTGGAACTTTTGTTTGTGCAGAATGAAATTCATGATTTATGCACTTACCCCAGTTTTATCTAGTGTTTGGATACCATCAAGGTCAAATTCTTTTCAGTTTTCCTAAGTCATGATCGGACTGCTTCGTCTGAAACACTGGCCTCCCAGGAACTCCTTTAATGGCCCAAACATGTGGAAATGGCTTGGAGCGAGGTCAGGACTGTATAGTGGATGTGGCAATAACTCTCAGCCAAGTTTCTGTAAAATGCAAGTGGTGTTCATGAATTATTCCAGTTCCCACAGACAGATGCATCTCTTTCGAAAGTTGGCGATAAGTTACAGTATCAGTCGATTTTCAAGGATTAGTTGTTTTACTCACTTGAAGGTTCATGGAAGCGATTGCAGTGGGCTCCAAGCCACCTCGGCCGGGATTATCATTCACAGACATATGGCCTTCTTTATAACGTTTGCACCATTTAGATGTTTTACTGCGGTTAAGAGTCTCATGACATTTTGTATCTTCAGACACAATAGATGGCCATACAAAAGAATAACATAAAATAAAAACAGCCTTTCAAGATTGTCAGACTCTTATAATGCACTACACAATAATTACCCAGAAGACTTTGGCTAATTACACTGTACAGCACAGACCAGCCAGAGCAGAAATGCTGATCAGATAACATGAGCGTGTAAAGCTGTGCAGGCTGACTGTGCAAAGTGCATGTAATTATAAACTATCATAAGCTGCAGCATTTGTACAATAAGTATGGGAGCATGTCATGGCTATTAAGTATAAATAAACGTAACACCTGGGGAAAAACACCTTTGAGTGGTAAATTACTGTAGGACTGCATAGAGAGATATTACGCCTTTAAAAAATTGAGTGAGTGATTTGTTCGCATTCTTTTGTGAAGCTGCTTTGAGACAATAACCATTGTTAAAAGCGCTATATAAATAAAATTGAATTCATTTGAGAAGGAAAATTAATTGAAAATAAGGAAGCATAAGAAATGAAACACGTCGTGTTTCATTTCTTATGCTTCCTTATTTTCAATTAATTTTGATGAAGAGTTACTCTTACCAGCCTAAAGCTGATTATTTTAAATACATTGTTTTTAATCTTTTCATCTACAACGATTTGCAATTAATTACATTTTTATTGTTGGTTTTTTTTTTCATTGTCTGTGGTCTGTCTTTTCAGTAGAATACACTACTACTGTCTTACTGTCTGTCTTAGCCTCTGTCACAGTCCTGCTGTATAAATATGCTACGATCCAAGTTGTTTTTACGCAAATTTTGTGCAAAACAAACATACAGTACTTACAGCAACAGCAACAATAACTATTCTAAATAATTAATTCTTCAAGAGCTACCTAGTCTAGAGCAGTGTTTCTCCAAACATGCTCTAAAGTGCACATCAAGTGCACAGGTTTCTATGAATAATTTATAAAAAAAATTTTTGTTGAAATATTGATTACTAATAGTAGTTATGAGCTCTAACGTAAACTGAATGGCTTCAATCCAAACCCTAACCATTAAAAAAAAAAGTGTTATATGAGGAAAAGCCCCATGCATTGATCCATACACTGTTAGTGGATTACATTCATAAAGCAAATCAGGAATTCCTGCTGCAAAATGTCAGAGAACCTCTGATGAACCTCTTTAGACTTTCTGGATATAAGACAAGTGACACTACTCGGACGTTGTCTACACTCAAATTCTTTCTTACTGCTTTGTGT